>CM053592.1:182512492-182534394 GCA_028646515.1 Pseudochirops corinnae
GACAGAATGGGGTTAATTATCTCATATAGAAGAGGGAAGGGATAACTGTTACAATAGAGGGGAAGAACAGGAAGGAAAAAGGGAAAGGGTCAACCTTATTCTCACTCAATTTGGCTTAGGGAGGGAATGACACACTCTAAATTGGGTATCTTGCCCTACAGGAGAGTAGGGGGAAGAGGATGAGAGGGGGCATGATGCAGGGGAGGTTGGGGGGGAGGGTTGTTATAAGCACACATTTTTGTAAAAGGACAGGGACAAAGTAGAGAATGGAATAAGTTGGGGGTGCGATGGGATGGAGGGAAATATAGTCAGTCTTTCACAATATGTCCATTGTGGAGATGTTTTGAGTAACTCCACATATATGGCCTATATTGAATTGCTTGTCTTCCCAGTGGGGGTGGGTGATGAGGGAGGAAGGGAAAGAATCTAGAATTTAAAGTTTTAAAATCAAATGTTTAAAAATATCATTATTATTATTATTATTATCATCATCATCATCATCATCATCACCATCATTATTTACATTCAACTGGGAAGTGAGATATAAAGGCACTGGGGTAGGGAGATACATCTATCCCTACAGGAAAGTCAGAGGGGTGATTAGTTTCACAAGATTTTGAATTACAAATTTTCTCCCCATCTTTCCCCTACACACCACATCAAAACAGTGATCTCACTGTATGTTCCCTCCCCAATCTGCTCTCTGCTATATCCTCCCCCAATGACTCTATGAGGAACCAAAACTCAGTCAAATAAAACATCCACAGTTAGTTTTTGAAGCTCCTTTTCCATATGCTCAGATTTCATGTTTAGTGCACACATTTTACTTTTTAAGGAGCTGTTCTCTTCATTGTAATGTTTTTCTAATTTCATAATTTTGTTTTGGTAGGAGGTGTTGATTTTATCTTCTACCTCTCTAAGCCAGATTTCAAAGTTCTTTTTGAGCTCATCTAGGAATGTTTCCTGTGGCTGAGACCAGGTCATAGTCTCTGTTAAGGTTTAAGCTGTGGGTGTGGAGTCAGTACTTTCTCCTTCTGACTTTGGTTCCTCCCTCTCACCAGAATAGGATTCCAGAGTCTTTGTCTTTATCTTTGTAGCCTGCTTTCTTCCTATTTTGAGGCAGCACCTTATTCTCACCTTTCCTCTGGGGTTCCTAAGTCTTTACTGCTTAAAATTTTCCTCTGGGGCAAAAATTACTATGTTTTTGTGTTGGGGAAGGATTACATCAGATGAAGTTCAGGCTGTCATCTACATCCCTGGAGGTTCATCTAGGGGCTTTTTAAATTACCAAGCTATGAATGGGTAGTGCACGGGGGTAGCTGCTGCCCCTGCTGTGGTCCCTCCCTTTGTTTCTTACCCAGCTCTGTTCGTCTTCACACTGTTGTGATATGCCTAGGAATGGCCCTTGTGGTTGGTGAGTCAGCAGGCCATGTCCAAAGATGGCCTCTCAGGAGGCCGTGGGTCTCTGGGGCCTGCCTAGTTGGTTGTGTCACTGTTCTGGGTGTCTGGGGCCTTCCGTATCTTGATTTCTTATAAAGTCATTAGCTTCCATTTGCTACAGTCTAATTTTGAAGGAATTCTTCTCTTCAGGGAGTTTCTGAAATTCATTTTCCATTTGGGCAATTGAACTTTTTAAGGCATTCTTCTCCTCCTTGGCTTTTTTGGATCTCTTTTGCCATTTGGGTTAGACTATTTTTTAAGGTGTTTTTTCTTCATTTTTCTTTCGTTCTCATTTAGCAGGCTGCTGCCTTGCTTTTCATGATTTCCTTGCATTACTTTCATTTCTCTTCCCAATTTTTCTTCTACTTCTCTTACTTGATTTTCAAAATCCTTCTTGAACTCCTCCATGGCATGTAAATAGTTCATATTTTTTTGGAGGAGTTTTGTCTTTGTTGTCTTCTTCTGGTTCAATGTTTTCATCCTCTTTGTCCCCCCAAAAAGATTCTATAGGCTTATTCTGTTTCCTCATCTTTCCAGTCAATTACTTGACTTATGAGCTCTTTGCCATGGTAGAACTCTACTTTCAGTGTAAAGACAACTCTGTCCTAAATTTCTGGTGTTTTTCAGCTGTTGTCAGAGCAATGAGGAGGTACCCTCTCTACAGTCACCACAACTCTGGCACACTAGCATTCCTCACCCCAGGACCACAACCCAAGACCAGTGACCCAGATCCAAGCAGGTCAAAACAAGTGCTATTACCCTCTGAATGGTCACTTGGTGCCCCTGTGATTCTACTGGCCAGGAGCTGTGAAGCCAGCCACATGGCAGCAGCTACAGCTGCCCCCCATTGCTACCTACTCTCATCCAGTTTCATTAGAGTCTCCACTGACCTTTTACTTTCTCTTTGATGTTTATGGGTTGAGAAGTCTGAAACTGGACACAGCTGGCAGTGATTCACTCTCTTGAATGATCTAGGCTATCTGGGCTTCCAGTCTGGGCCAGCTCATGCAGGACTATCCTTGGTTCTGTGCTTGGTGTTATGGACCATTCTTGTTGGCCTGCCAGGCTGCCATCAGCAGGAGATTTGTTTCTCTCTGTCACTTTGTGGCTTTTATACCTCTAAAATTTTGTTTAGAGTAATTTTTTTTTTTTTTGCAGGTATTGGTGGTGGTTAGATGGGAACTGAAGCGATTTTCGGCTTTAACTCTACTATCTTAGCTAGCCCCTTCATAATTTTTCCCTAATACAAATATAAGTACTTGTGTAAAAGGGATACAAATTAATTCTGAAAGCATAAAATTTTCATTTTAAAGTTTGTTAGGTTGAACATAATTAAATACCTCACATTTAAAAATTACTTATCCTTTTTAAAAATTTAATCTTATTTTACTTATTCATTAATGTTTAGCATTAGTCATAGAATAAGCATTAAAAATGTATTGAAATTGCATATTATTTTCAAGATCATCACACAAGTTACATAGGATAAAGTATTGTGGGAAATGCTCAGCCTTTGCATCTATCAACTTAATTTTTGATTATCTTTGAAAATTGTGTGATCTGGTAACTCTGATTTTTTTTTTGGGGGGTGGTTGTATTCTTAATTATTATAGAATTTAAACAGAAATACAGGTCATTATTATTTTTTCTTACTTCAAGAATTATATACGCCACTTAATTTTTGAGGACCAGATATTACTCTGAAAAATTTTGTTATATGCACTAATGCCAGTGCGCTACCCATAGCCACTGTATTTCCACTGTATGTATAAATATATAAATATATGTATATAATAAACTTTCTACATTAAATGCAAAACAAAAGTATTTAGTTTGATTAGAACACAAGAAGTTCATATTTAGTAAGATATTCATCTTAATCATTCCAGGGAGTGCAGACATTTTAGGGATTCCTATTAGTTAGATCTCCCTACAAAAAAAAAAAAGTTTTCTTAGACTATGTAATGATAATTAATTTAAATTAGAAGACTCCATTTGGTTATGTAAAGTAACTAATTAGTAACTAATCAAACCTCTGTGAAAGAAACAGGAGGTGTGAACTCTGTTTCCTGTTGCTGACATAACAGGAAATGGTTGGCTGAAAAACAAAGCCAATGTTTTGTGTGTATATATAAGAAAAGCCCCCCAGAGAGAGACAGTCAGAATTTCTCCTGACAAGAACCTGGTGTCAGAATCTGTTCTGCTAGGAAAAGAGAGAGAGAGAGAGAGAGACAGAGAGAGAGACAGAGAGAGAGTTTCTCTCAGTAACATCTGGAAGCTAGGCTGCTACTGCTGTACTGAGAACTGAGAGGATTTTCTTGAGATCAGAATCTGGTGAAGGCTGAAATTGCTGACAAGGAGGCTGCCTGGGAAGAGGGCGGAGCCAAGATGCCAACATAGAAACAGGAAAACACTGCAGCTCCCACATAGCCACCTCAAATTGCCATAAAATATGACTCTAAACAAATTTTAGGGCTTCAGAAGTCACAAAAATACAGAAAAACACATCTCCTGCTGAAGGTGGCTTGGCAGGAAGGGCTCATCACAGCACACTGAGAGCCTAAACTATCCCAGCCTTAAACCTTGCCTTGGCCCTGGGGTGGCCAGGAGTAGCCACAGCTGGAGCCTTCAGGAGAGTGCATCACCAGCAAGAGCCTTCAGGAGAGTGGCAGTTTCCAATACTATCAACCCATAAGAAACAAGGACAAAGTGAAAGGTCAGTGGAACCCAGCTAAATTTGGGGGAGAAAAGCAGTCTGGCCAAACAGTCTCCAGAACAAGGAAGCAGCAGAAGCATTAGCCTGGCAGCCATCTCCATGTGGCTGCTCCAGAGCTCCCAGCCTGCATATTGCATGGGAGCCAAGCGATCACTCAGAGGCTAAGTGCTCTTGCGTTGAGCAGCCTGGATCCAGATTGTGGTCTTGGATGGTGGTCCTGGGGGGTTTTCCGTGAGCCACAGTTGGCAGGGGCTTCAGCAGCCTCCTAATAGCTCCAGCAGCTTTGAAAAGACTGGCAATTTGGGACAGAGCTTTCCCTTCTGGAAGCAGAGTTTCACAGAGCTAAAAAGTCAAGAAATTGCATGGAAACAACATGAGCAGGCAAAGGAAGCAAAGTAACAACAGCAATCAAAGTGTAGATGCCTTCTTGGGGAACAAAAACAATCAAAGCATGGAATGGGAGGAAGACAATACAGTCAGAACTCCCATACCAAAAGCTTCCAAAAAACATGAACACTTCCTACAAGCCATAGATGAGCTTAAGAAAAATTTTGAAAACCAAGTAAGAGAAGTGGAAGGAAAATTGGGAAGAGAAATGAGAATGATGCAAGTAAATCATGAAAAGAGAGTCAACAACCTGACCGAAGAAAATAACACCGTAAAAAATAGATTAACTCAAATGGCAAAAGAGGTCAAAAAAGCCAATCAGGAGAACACCTTAAAAAGTTGAATTTGTGAGATGTAAAAAGAATCTCAAAAGCTTTCTAAAGAGAATAATTCTTTCAGAAATAGAGTGGAGCAAATGGAAGCATATGACTTTATGAGAAATCAAGATACTATTAAACAGATCCAAACAAATGAAAAAATAGAAGGCAATGTTAAAAATCTCCTTGAAAAGACCACTAACCTGGAAAATAGATCCAAGAGAGACAATATAAAAATTCTTAGACTACCTGAAAGCCATAATCAAAAAAAGAACTTAGAAAGTGTCTTTCAAGAAATTCTCAAGGAAAATGGCCCTGATAATTTAGAACCAGAGGATAAAATAGAAGTTGAAAGAATTCACCAATCTCCTCTTGAAAAAGATGCCAAAAAAGAAAACTCCTAGGAATATTATAGCCAGGTTCCGGTGTCCTCAGATGAAGAAACAAATATTACAAACTGTCAAGAAGAAACAATACGAACTGTGGAGACATAATTAGGATAACTCAGGATCTAGCAGCTTCTATATAAAGGGATAGAAGGGCCTGGAATATGATATTCTGGGGATCAAGGGAGCTAGGATTAAAACCAAGAATCAGCTACCCAGCAAAATTGAGTATAATGTTCCAGGGGAAAATATGGTCATTCAGTGAGGTAGAGGACTTTCAAACATACTTGCTGAAAAAACCGGAACTGAAAAGAAAATTTGACACTCAAATTCAAGAAGCATGAGAAGATAAACATGGAAAAGAAATCATAAAGAACTTCCCAAAGTTGAACTATTTACATGCCAACATGGAAAAATGATAATTGTAATTTAGGAAACTTTTCTCAGTATGAAGATAGATGAAAGTATAACAAACGTATATATACGTATACCTATACATATGTCTATATACGAGGATATATGTGGACATATGAATACATATCTGAGTATGTGTATATATATGTATGTAGAGGGCACAGAATCAATTGAATAGGAAGGGACAATTCTTTAATAGGTGAAATTGTGAGGTGGGAGAGGAATAGAATGAAAGGAGACAAGAAGAGACAGAATGAGGTAAATTATCTCATATAGAAGAGGCAAGGGATAATGGTTACAATGGAGGGGAAGAACAGGAAGGCAAAAGGGAAAGCGTCAACCTTACTCTCATTGAATTTGGCTTAGGGAGGGAATGACATAAACACTAAACTGTGTATCTTGCCACATAGGAGAGTAGGGGGAATGAGGATGTGAGGTGGGATGAGGGGAGAGAAGGGAACTATGGGGGAGCAGGGTTGCTGGAAGTACACACTTCTGTAAAAGGACAGCAACAGTGTAGAGAATAGAACAAAGCAGGGGGGAGGAATAGCAAGGAGGGACACATAAGCAGTCTGTCACAATATGTCCACCATGTAGATGTTCTGCATAATTAAACATGTACAGCCTGTATTGAATAGCTTGCCATTCCAGTGGCAGGGGTTAAAAGGGAGGAAGGAAAAGATTCTAGAATTTAAAGTTATATAATAAAATGTTAAAATGTATATGTATATTTATTATTATTATTATTATTATTATTATTATTATTATTATTATTATTATTATTAACTACATGCAATTGGGAATTAAGATATACAGGCACAGGGGTAGGGAGGCCCATCCTACCCTACCAGAAAGTCAGAGGGGCAATGGGGAAGGACATAAGAGAGAGCAGGTTGGGAGAGGCGTTATACAGTGGGATGGTTGTTTTCAGGTGTTGTGTAGGGGAAAGATGGGGAGAAAATATGTAAGTCAAAATCTCATGGAAATGAGTGATGTAAACATGAAAATAAATTAATGAATTTATTTAAAAAAAAGAAGAAGAAGAAGGCTGCTTGGAAGGCTGAGGTAGCTGTGCCCTGGAGGGCTAAGGCTGCTGCCACCTTATGTTGCTACTAAGGCTAAGGTTGCTACTGCCTGGATGGCTGAGGAGGAAAGCCTTACCTAGACTGGAGAAAATTATTTTGTTTTTGGAAATCTGAGAGGAGTTATTTTGATTCCCAGAGCCAGCTGAGACTTCTTCTGGTCCTTGGGCCAGCTAAAGAAACATGGCTGTGCTGCCACTATTCTGCTTCTCTGTTTTAGTGTTTTGCCAGATTCATCTGCTGGTGAAGGACAGTAGTGTTGTTGCAAAGGACCTGGAACATTGTCATGGGCTCAGAACCCCTGAAGAGGGATTTTATTGTTGTATGTAAACAGAAATCCTGGAAGAGGGTCTTGCTGATGTTTTCATGGGTCCTGTGTCTGTTCTTCAGGCAGAGAATGAATTGATGAGGAAACTGGCAGTGAATATTGTGGCTTTGTTAAACTTTTTCTCTCCAAGAAAATATATTGTTGAGATCTTGCCTCAGGTCAAGATGAAGAAAAGTTCTCTCCTTGGGTATTGAATGCTGTGATGAAATTCAAGTTTACTAGAGAACTAGGGGTGGTGTATTTGTGTATTTTCTAAAGATTGTACTTTAGATTACTAAAGATTGTAAAGATTACTGATATTTAGTAAATATGAATCTAAATAAGCGACCCATTGAGTTAACTAGTGGAGGGTTTATAAAGTCTTTCCTAATGTTTGTATTTAATGATTAACAATACTTAGTAACTTATTGTTAAATAAGTGACTCATTAAGTTAACATAGTTGCCCCATGAGTGGAAGACAGACTATAGTATTTTGAGGTGACTGAATGGCTGAGTAAGGAGGAAAACTTCTTAAGGATACTAGATGCTTGTTCTTTTGTGCTTTGTTCTAAATGTTGTGACCACTTTGTTGAAAACTATGTAGCCATTTTAATGATAAGCTGTTGTGAACAGTATATTGTGATTTTCTGAGAATGTTTTGCTTTGATCTGTTATGGAATAAATAGAGTGCTAACTATATTGTATAATCAGAACCTTAAAAGCTGTTCACAGTCGTATTCTTCTGGAAAGTTGCTGCTGCATGGCATTACAGACTAGTTCCTCCTTCTGTCCACTCAAGCTCCTTCTCCCTCTAAGCACTGTGTCACTCTCACTCATTCCTTTACCTCTCATACTGCACTCTCTCTCTTGCCAACACTCTATTTCAGTTGAAATTCCATTGAAGTAGCTCCTCCAACTCTTAACTCCATGTAATCTAGGCTTCATGTGAATCAGGCTGCATGTGACCTAAAGCAGGTCCCACAGACCTATTAATGGACAGGGAAAATCTTTCTATTCCATTACTGTACATATGCTGATAGATTTTGTGTTAAAATGTTTACCAAAAATATTATGGAAATTTTAGTGTAATAAAATTTGTTTTTTAAGAATCCACATACATGTTTGATACTTCATAATCTCACTTTATAATATATATATATATATATATATACATATATATATATATTTATATATATATATCCCTTAATTAAAGTAATACAAAATCTTACTGCAATTACATGTCAAAAAGAAATTTTGCACTGAATTATACATCTCTAATCCATATAATCAGAACTTAGAAAGCTATTCACAACAGCAGTCCTGTGGATAACTGGTGGTGCTTGGCTTTACAATAAGGAGAGAGTAGGTGAAAATCATACAAGAAATTAGGCCACATGAATATGATATGGTAACCAGAAAGGAACAAAGTTTCTGGCACATGGTGACTAAATACAGTAAGGGACTGCAAATGTCTACAAATCGATCATAAGCCATCACTGCCAACATGAACATCTCTTTCACCACACAGGTGACAGAAAAGGAAAATTGCATGATCTAGCCTGTGAATAAGATAGTTCTGTGTTCAACAACTAAGATTTCTAAGAGTTTGGGTATAATTATAGTGGAGTAGCAAAGGACAAGTGACTGAGAAAAAAGTACCTAGGCTATTAGAGTTTGGGCTTGCATCTGATGATCTCAATCATGCCCACATTTCCCACCATAGTCACCATATAGATGGCTAGGAACATCAGGTAGAGGGGAGCTTGGAGATCTGGGTAATCAGAGAGTCCTAAGAGGATTAACCTGTTGGTAGAACTCTGATTTCAGTTTGCACTTACCATGGTTCCTTTAAGAGAATTTCAAAGTTATACAAACATAGGCTATCAAAGGTAGGGAACAAAAAATATCTATGGCAACACATGACTCAGAACTCCTTAAAAGTAACCTTATGATTGGTTACACTCTTTGCTTCAAGACAATTCATTTCAAGGGAACAAATTGAAATTTAATAATTATAAAAGTATTGAAATTGAAATTTCCATTAACTAAATTGATATCTTTAAAATATCTGTCTATTAGCCCTCCCTTCTTTCATGGGGCTTAATCCTGCCCTTATACCTGCCACATTAATTGGCATAATGAATGGATCAGACAGTGTCATTCTCCACAAGCTTTAATAATTTCCTTTTTTCTCTCCAGCATCAAATACAAACTCAAATGTTTGGCCTTTAAGGTTTTCCACAGGTTCAACTCTCATCTACTTTTCCAGCTTTAATATTCATTATTTCTCTTCTTGACCTTTGTTGTTCAACTACAATGACTTTACCACCATTTCTCACACCTATGTCTTCATCTAATTGTATACATTTGCGTATGTGCTCCACACCCACCTCAATTGCCTTGTATTCTCTCTTTAGGTCTATCAGAATCCCTTGTTTCTTTGTTTTTCTTTTGTTTTGGTTTGGTTTGGTTTCTGTTATTTACCTCATATTTTTTAGTTTCCACCCTTACCAGTCTTTAAGCTTCTTGTCTTTCCAATCGAATTACCTTTTTTTAATCTTATATTTTTTTCCCTTAAATATCATTCTTAGAAATATTTCCCTTTTTCTCACCCAGTACATGGTAAGTTACTTGAAGGGGATTGTTGACTTTGTACATAATCAGAGAAATAATACTTGAGTCTAACTTTTGAGTGCTTCTGAATTCATGAAATTTTACTATCATTTGGCATACAAGAACCAAGAGAAATATGAGGAACATAAGAAAGACTTGTTATCAAGGATTCATAAGGACAGGCTCTTTACTTTTTATATATTTAAAATGTATGTCTTAGATTCTTATTAGTAAATGGGTAGCTCATAAGAAAGATTGGGGGTAAACCTGAATAAGATATGAATTCAAAAAATAAAATCATTTAGGAATAGCTAAAACAGTAATTATTTTATACAAATAAGGTGCAAGAGGAAGAATTGATACAGAGGAATTAGATGGGGGGACACCCTGGTAGTTCTGGTGACAGAATTTTGACAGGAATAGGTTTAAGAAGAAGCAATATATACATATTTAGAAGCATATACAAGTCTTCTATATTCAAAAAAACAAAGCAATAGGGGCACAGAGAGGGGGGAGAGTTCAATGGTGGGATCTTAGAGGGGAGACTGAGGGAATAGGCAAAATGTGGGTATAAAAGGTGTTTAGATTTATGGGAGTGGGAAGACCTTTGGAGGAACGTAAGCAAGCAATAGGAGGGAAGTAAAGGGAGTAGAATATGTATGGGAAAGTTTATGTCTATATATGTATGCATATGTGCATGCATATATTTATAGATATAGAGAAATATATCTAAACTTAATGTGGCTTCCTGGGTGGTATTGGGGGTGGGGGGAAGGGAAAAAAGAAATAAGTAAAAAATTGCACTACAGAGAAAAAATAAATCTCACTAGTAATCAAAGAAAAGATGGATAATTATCAACATGATGATTATTTTTTATCATATAGGCTTTCTTGAAATAAAAAATAATATTGTTGCATATTTTGAATCCTCTCATATTTTTCTATGCCAATGACATGATTATTTTGACTCATTTATTAAAAATAAAATAAAATTTAAAAAAATATTTAGAAGCCAATATCTACCATAGAGTTGCTCAAGTTGAAAGCAAGGAGAGTCAAGAATCTCTGACTCCACACTACAAATTTATCAGTTAAATAACACTTATTAAGGCTTTATTATATTACGAGAACTAAATTAAACATTTTTTAGGACTAAATTTTACTTTATATGGATTCCATCAGTCCACTGAATTGCTTCAGGAGTTAGTCACAATTATTCTCTTCCAACACAGACTATGGTCACTCCTCATGGATTTTGTTTCTGCAACATCTTAAAGAATCACCTATTCACTTTTCTAGCTCATGCATTAGATTTCTGTTCCTTTCTTTTCTTTGTAATAGTGGAAAGGTGAAGAAATAAGCATTCAGTCTTGCAAAATAAAGGATTTATTTTTACAATAAATTGTCAGAGAGGTTTCATGAAAGATTCTGAGGTTGACGCTACATCATAGCTTAGAGTACTTTGTAATGATTTTTTGGGAGTAATTTTTCTCAGTACAAATGATTTTTCTTCATTTACATAAGACTTTTCCTGCTATTTTTCAGATGCTTGTAGAAACTGAAAATGAAACAATGAAAGATGAGAATAACAGAATGGGCTTAAGAGAATGAAATGAAAACCATCTGAAATTACATCAGAACAGTTTAGAGAGTAGTCATAGAACCTACAAATGATCTCATTGAGAAATTATTTGGAGATCCTTTAATTTCCTTAAGGTTTCCTTCACATCATTGTTCCTAAGACTGTATATTAAGGGATTTAGCATTGGAATCACTACTGCATATAGAACAGATCCCACTTTGACCACAAGCCATGAGTTTTTGGAACTGGGAAAAAAATAGAGGAAGAAGATGGTCCCATAGAAGATGGTCACAGCCGTCATGTGGGAGGCACAAGTGGAGAAAGCTTTATATCTGCCACTGCCTTAATGCATTTTGAGGATTGTGACACAAATAAAAAGATAGGATGTAAGGATAATGATGAGGGTAGAAAATGCATTTAAATTTACAAGGATAGAAAATATTAACTCACTGAAGTGTATGTCAGAGCAGGAAGCAAAGAGGAAGCCAGAATATTCACATAAAAAGTTATTAATTATTTTGGTCTCACAAAATGACAGTAGAAGAATTGAGTAGGTCAGTACAATAGAACCAGTTATGCCACAAGAATATGCCACAATCACTAGCAGGGCACAGCGTTTTGGGGACATTAAAAGTGTATAGAGCAAAGGATAACATATAGCAACAAAGCGATCATACGCCATCACTGACAACATAATGACCTCTGTCACAACACAGATGACACCAATGGAATACTGTGAGATACAGGCTTTGATGGAGATGCTTCTGTCTTCTACAGCTAAGTTTTCTAGTAGTTTGGGTGTAGCTATAGTGGAGTAACAGAAATCCACAAAGGATAAGTGACTGAGGAAAAAGTGCATGGGGGTGTGGAGTTTGGGATAGATCCTGATGACCACAATCATGCCCACTTTCCCCACCACAGTGACTGCATAGATGATGAGGAATAGCAGAAAGAGGGGCACCTGGAGCTCTGGATATTCAGAGAATCCTAAGAGGATGAACACAGCCACACTACTCTGATTCTTGTCAGGGCTCAACATGATACCTGTTGGAGAGAGTTAGAAATGGATTGTGAGAAGTAAAACAGAAATGAAATTGAAGGCTGGAGTACGAATTAGAAAATTATTATTGTTATAATTATTGCAGAGATAATAATAGTATTAGTTTCAAATTTAGTTCTTCCTCTAATGCCCAATTTACTTGGGTTGAGAGAGAACCATGGAGTACAAACAAAACCAAGATAAAAGTGAAATAGAGATTGATCTAAGTATATGGAAGGCTATAAATTTACAGAATTTAATACAATCTGTACTTCAGATGTCTGGTAGAGAAAATACAGCTTATCCAGCACCTTTAAATGAAGGAGAACCCAATTACTCAGTAGCCAGCCTATTTCATTCCTTTACTCATCAAAATGGAAGGTCAAAGTCTAATCATCTATCCTCCACTTTTGGCATTCACTGCATTATTTTGAATATGTCACTTGAATGTGCCTAAGTGGGATCTGTTTTTGATGCAATAGTCACTGAACTACCTATTGAATCTAGGTCAGTTCTCTGAACCCCAGCAAAAGAAGTCTCAGCTCTCTTACACATAACAAGCTTTTAAAATTTGAAAATACATGTAACCCCTAAACTGTTTTATTTCTCTTTTCTTATAAGGACAAATTCTGTAGCAAGAATCCAGTGAAGGTTTTTACAAAGATCCTATTTCATTAGTTGTCCTGGAATAGCAATAGAACTGAAGTAATGTGTCCATGGACATAAAAATTCACATTTAGCATTAGTATGCTATCGGGGTAGGTAAGTAACAAGTTACAAAGTGTGGAGTCAGGAAGACCTGACTTCAAATATAGGCTGAAAACTTACAATGTGACCTTGAGGAAATTATTTGACCTCTCATTGCCTCAGTTTCCTCACATTTAAAATCGGGGAAAAAAAAGAGCACTCACCTCCTAGGGATGTTGGAGAGACCAGATGGGATAAGATCTTCAAATTGCTTAAGACAACACTGGGCACACATCAGTGCTATGGTGATGATTGTTATTATTTGTTTAAATGGCTTCAGTACCAACTGGGGGCCTTAATGACTGTATAATCTTCAGTCACTGCACCTATCTCCTCTGATATGTATAACAAGCACAGCAATAATAATAACTGACATTACACAGCACATTCCTTATGCCAGGTATTACGATAAGTCCTTTACAATTATTATCAATATGATTCTCAAAATAACCTAGAGAAGTAGGTGCTATAATTAATGCCACTTTTACAGATTGAGAAACCGATGTTAACAGAAGTTAAATGATTTACCCAGAGTAACACAGCTAGTACGTGCACTGAGGTCTGATTTGAACTCAGGACTCCCTGATACCTGTTTGAGATCTTTATCTACTGCACTATGAAGTATGAAGTTGGACTAGAAAACATTTGAATTCTTTTTCCAGGTCTAATATTATGTATTCTATGTTTTAAAATCATTTCTAAATGTATGTCCTAAAATCTTATGGTTCTTCCCACTCTTTGTAATTTACCTGGAATAAGTACCCAGATAAACAGAGAAACCCCCTCTTAGCTGAATATGAGATCTAAACCTGGGAGAATGTTTCTCTATATTTTCTGAATATATTAGAAAGAAAGTGACCATAGAAAAAGTCTGAAATGGGGTGTATTAGGGATCTGATGCATTATCTTTCCTTCCATGGAGTAATTGGCCTATTTCTTTGAAGAACACCACAATGTTAAGTGGCAGCTGAGTGACAAAGCAAATAAAGCACCAGCCCTTGAGGCAAGAGGACCTGATTTCAAATTCAGCCTCAGACACATGACAAACTTACTAGCTGTGTGACCTTGAGTTAGTCACTTACCTCCAATTTCCCTGCCTTCCCCTCCCCTGAAAAAAACAACAACAGCCCAATGGAGTAATCATCTTCCAATGAATAAACAATTGAAAAAAGATAAAAGAAAAACTCTAAACAAACAAATGAATTATCAATTAGACAGAGGCAGAGGAGAGAGACAGAGAGAAAAGTCAAAGGTGGTGGAGGCCTAGTTCATTGGGAGTTAAGTCAGACATGAGTGAGGTCTGTGCATTAGCAAATGGCTGAGGGAGGAAGAAATCATAGTTAGCTTTTCCATATATATTTCTTTCTTTCTTTTATAAATCAAAATTTACGTGAAGAACATTCTCCAGTTCCTAAGATGTTCATAAACAATGGACATTGTAAGAGAGTGTGAGAGAATTGACTGCCAGTGAATTGAATATTCCAGTCTGGTAAATCCAGATTTAAGACTCCCCTGAGGACGTTTTTTTCCCTTAATTACCTTTACTCTACTAGAAAGCTGTGGCCAATATTTGACATTTCATAAATTCTGTTGAACGATTTACAATTTTTTTTTTCAAATATGTGCATGATCTCCTAAACTTCTACAAAGGAGGATAAATGTCGCTCCAATCTATCACACCCTTTATGTCCTTGATTTCCTTGAAATGGCTTCCCCAGATTCTCATATATATGATCAGTCTGTTCATTTGTATTTGAAGAAGATTGCTCAATGCAGTGTAATAGTTGTTTGTAACATACACATAGCAAGTTCTCTGAGGCTTTCAGGAGTGTTTGACTCTCCCTCAATCATTTGGGCTTATTTGGCAAAGATACTGGAAGGTTTTACTGTTTCCTGCTCCAGTTCCCTTTACAGAGGAAAACCTGAAGCAAATATGTTGAAGTGACTTGCCCACAGTCACAAAGAGAATAACTGAAGGCAGATTTGAGCTCACTGACTCCACAACAGTGTTCTATTCACTTCACCACAAAGTTGCCCCTTGTTCAGGTGTTTTCTTTTTCCCCAATCTTATTGTCTGACACAGGAGGTTGTTAAATGACTTGTCCCAAGTCATTTAATTTAAATATTCCCTAGTAGGTTCTTCAGAGGAAGAGCCAGAACATGAATATTCCTTCTCATTCTTTCCCCTCTACTAAATTGCTCTTCCTGGATTAACATTATGACTATATGTGTATGTGTGCATGTGGATTTGTGTATGCATATATGTCATATGTACATATATATACATACATATGTATGTATATTTACATATATACATATATATATATATATACACTAATATATAAATGCACACACACTTTTTTGTAGGATAGATATGAAGTAACAAAAAAAAAATAGGAATCCCAATTTGAGGCCAAAAAGAAATATTTCTATCCATCTATCTACCTATGTATCTATGTATGTATCTATCTAATTCTCAGTCTAGATTTTCAACTACTTTGTCAATCTCACTCATCTCTTTTCTGTATTTCCAGTGTTTTTAATGGATTTGTAGCCTCAGTTGTCCTTGCACACACCTAGAGCTTTATCATTTATTTTCATAGATTTAGGGCTTAAAGACTGATCAGATATATAGTGTAGTCTCTACTTTTATAGAAAAGGAGAGGTTAAATGAGTTGTCCATGATCAACTGGTATGAAATAGGAGAGATGTGATTCTGACATGGTTCCTCTGGGTCCATCTTTCAATTATGCTGCATCTTAACTTCAAAAGCAAGAAACTGACAAATGGAAATACTTATGTAGCAAATTATGGTCTAAACTAAATAGACTGTTTGAGTCCTTGGCGTGTCATACAAATCCTTCCATAAACGTCCTCTCACGCACACTGATTTTCTATCCAGTTTCTAACACCTAGCACCAGTTTCAGCCCAAAATGTATCTTCTTTATACTATCAATAAAATCTATATTTGTGACAGCATACCTCTCCACTCACCATATTTCTTGCCTCTGTGACCTCTTTCTGGTTTTCTTATTTTAAAAATACTAACTTTTCCTCAAATAAGGCAAACTTCCCAATTTTCAAAATATTCTTTATCCATTCTCTGTCCATTGTCTAAAGTTTCCCCTTAAAGCTGTAAGACTCATTTCGTAAGACTTCATTAGGCTCTTAATCTTTCGAGTTTTAATAATGACCTCTGTGGGCAAATTTCTAGTTCTGTGTCTTGAATATGGACTCCCTGATGTCAACGCATGTGTTTGTTTCAGCTTTGGTGTCTCTGCTTGTTGAAAGAAGATAATCACACTTGGTAAAAATAAATATTAAGAAGCAGAAAGAGAAATGTCCTTAAAACCTCCAGGTCACCACACCAACTGAGTCAGTCTATTCCATTTTTTAAGACGTTTTCATTATTCAGAAGATCTGCCTCATATAAAGCCTAAATTTCATTCTTTTTAATTTCTTCTTTATTAATACTGGATTTATACTACTGTTTTGTAGATAGTCATAATTCTCCCCTTCCCATCCACATCTAGTTTCTGGATTTGTGGCATCTACTGGTGGGACTGGAGTCTTTCACTGTAGTAATGTATCTGAAGCAATCAAACAATTACTTCATTATTAAAAAATTAAATTGATTTCTGGCTTGTATTTCTTAGGTTGTATAATTTTGTATTTCTCTAAACATTTTTGAGAACAAAGCTCTAAAACAATGGTCACTTTTAGAATATGATCTCAGTTCTGATAACTAATGGTCAAAGAGTATGAGTTCCATTTTTTAAAATTAAATAATGGATTTTCATGCTTTGTCTGAAACTTTGCTTCCATAGTTACAAGGAGCTTCAGACATATGAACCACCTCCACTGAAACTGCTTCAGGAATGTTTTGCAATGTATAAATTGAGATAATTCCTTAGCAAGAGAGAGTTAAATCACCCTGTTTTGGGTCATTTGCTCTCTGGGAGCATATTTCACAGGAGGAATGTGAATTATGGAGAACACGTTATGATTCTTCTCTACAATCTCTCCTAATTCCTGTATGTTTTTCCTCTGTTATTTTTTGCCAAATACATAATCTGGTTCATCTCCAACATTACCTCCCAGCAATTTCCATAAGTGAAGCCACATTTGCAGCCAAATTCCTCTGCTCATTATTCTCTGAAGATTATGTATTCATTTTTTGCCTTCATGACTTGGGACATAGCATTTTCCCCAAAGTGTGATACCTTCTACTTTGATCCCTACTCAATTATGTCTGCCCTTTTATGCATAGTTTTTTCAAGATCACTTTTTGCTGACAATTCTACTACTACTACTACTACTCCTACTACTCCTACTACTCCTACTACACACAAACAAATACACAAACTTCAACTCACTTTCTCTAGCCTTGTTATTAACTGCCAGTGGAACATTAACAGTAGCTACATGATATTGGCATTGGTCTTTGTATGTACCAGTCTCATCTTTCCACACGTACTGAAAAGACCTTATGGGAAGATCTTCCTAATATTTATGGATATTAGATTCCAGGAACAAAAATGGTGACCAAAAAAAATGATGATGTTGAGGACAATGTGAGATAAGCCCTACCAGTCTTTGGGCAGTTCCTTTCTCATTTATCTTTCAGGGAACTTATGAAAAGAGAATTCAGTTTTCAAGTTAATAGACCAAGATGAAATGTGTACAGGAGGAAATTAGAAGATGTATGTACTCACCAGGACATAGAGGTCCTGAATGGTTCATTTCCTTGATCTATAGTATCGAAGGTATATCTTGTGACATAGTATTTTCATGGTTAGGTCCCTCCCTGAATCTTTCCTAATTATCAAACTTAGAATTAATCCACTGATGGACATTATTACAAAAAAATCATGGTCTCTTTCACTAACTAGACAAGGAAGATGAGGTTGTCTCCATTTTACAGCAAATTGCAGAGTCAGAGACATGTCCTCTTACTCTATCTGAAGACCAAGTACAGTACTTGGCTGAAGATCTTTCATTTGTCTCCAGCTCCTTTGGGTCTCAGGCCCTAGAGACTCTCTACTGTCCCTATATGTGTTGTCTCTGAAGAAGTAATTTTAAAAAAATGCCTCTGCTTTGTCACTTTCAGAGAATGAGATTTTCTAGAAATTAGTCTTGCAGTTAGAAATTTTTTTCCCACTTTAACCAACATTAACAAATATTTGCCATAAAATTAAAAAAATATATAATTGGGTATAAATTATCATGTAATGGAATAATTTATTCTTAGAAGTCTTGAGGGTAAGCCTGGGGCAGCATCACATTAATAAATGCTAATGGGGAGCATCTAATAAATACTTCTTGACTTAACCTTGCACAAGTCTGTTAAGATATTGCAAAAAATTGGTTCCAAGATCCAGAATTTCTCCTATGCTATAGCACATGGGAGAGCCAGGTGTTACATGGAATGACTCTGCTTGGTGATCTGAGCTCAGTCAACCCACGGTCAAGAATCTCTACTCTGGAGATGCTGCTCCTAAGGTCACAGGACAAAAACTCTCTGGAGTTCATTATGTCATTCCAACTGCTAGGCTTTCTTTCTACATTTCATGTGTTACCTACTTCATTTCCTAGATGTTTAAGGTTGATAATTACCCTGTTTCTAAATCACTTTTATGATTTGAGAATTCTCCTGCCCCTTTCACTCTCCCCAGTAATACAATAAGCAAGTTTGTTATGTGGGAGACGTTTCCAGTAAGCCAGCTAGGCAACACATATTTAATAACCACTTACAAAATTCCAGGTATGTTGTTTCCTATTGGGGAAACACAGAGGATTTCAGATCTTAAAAGAGGAGATCATAAGGAAACAATGATGCATATATACAATATGTCGATAGTAAACAGTTCCATAAGTTATTAATTATTTTTAATATTTTATTTTTTCTTCATTACATGAAAAAACCATTTTAACTTTTTTAGAGTTTTAAGTTCCTAATTTTATCATCCCATCCCATTCCTCCCTGATCTTGTTATGTAAAACATTCTCATAATATTCATTGTGTATAAGAAGATTCAAATAAGAGAAAGAGAACCAAAGAAAGACAGAGACAGAGACAAATACAGAGAGACAGAGAGAGAAAAGAGGAAGGGGATGAGGAAGGGATCAAGGAAGAAAAGAAAGAAATAAGAAAAAGATAAAGAAAAAGTGAGAGAAAACTGTATGTTTCAGCCTTTATTCTGACATTTCAGACTTTATCCGTTGTTTATCTGGGGACAGATGACATACCTCATCATGTGTCTTTTGAGATATTCTTTGATCATTTTATTGCTGAGAATAGCAAAGTAATTGACATTTCTTCATCATACAGGGCTGCCATTACAGTGTATAATGTTCTCTTTCTACTGTTCACATCTTTTTGCATCAGTTCATGCAAATTGTTCCTGGTTAATCTGATATCCTACTTGTCACTCCTTAAGGCCCTTTAATATTCCTTCACACTCATACTACAGCTTGTTTTGTCATTATTCAATTGATGGGCATCCCCTCAATTTCCAATTCATATCTACCACCAAAAAGACTTGCTATTTTCTTTTTTTGTACAACTAGGGCATTTCCCCCTCCTTTTTTTTTTTTTAATCTCTTTGGCCTACAGACCTAGCAGTTGTATTGTTCTGGCAAAGATTTTGCTCAGTTTTATATCCCTTTGGGCATTATAGCAAATTTCTCTCCACAGTGGTTGGATTACATTGCATTGTTATCATAGTTTTCTCATACTCAATCAACATTTGTCATTTTCACTTTTTTTTCATTTTAATCATTTTGATTAGTATTAGATGGTATCCCCAAAATGTTTTAATTTGAATTTCTCTAATCAATAGCCACTTAGAACATTGTATATAGCTATAGATATCTTTGATGTCTTCACCAAAAACTGCTGTTCATATCCTTTGACAATTTATCAATTAGGAAATTATGAGTATTCTTATTGATTTGATTCAATTCCATATATTTTTGAGCAATTATTCATTTCTCAGATAATTGTTGCAAAAATGTTGCCCAGTTTTGTGCTTTCCTTTAAATTTTGGTTTCCTTTTTTTTCTGCAAAAATTTTTTTAAAATTTTATGTAATCAAAATGATTTGTTTCACCTACTGTAAAACTCTCTATATCTTGTTTGGTCCTAAATTTTTTTCCCTTATCCATAGATCTGGCATAAACTATTCCATACTCCCTTGATTTGCTTAGAGTACCACCCTTAAAGTTTAAATAAGATATATCTCATTCAAACCTTGGGAATCCCCAAAATTCATGCTTAACTGCTCTGATAATATGAATAGTTACTTGGAAAGCGAGGGAGGCAATAGAAGATCTAATCACAACATTTTCTAAAATAGAAAGCAGGGAAAGGACTCTGAAAGAATGAATTGGTAGAATATGGTGTATAAACCCTGCATCCAGTCTATAGCACAACACACCTAAAATGGCGCTAAAGAAAGAATCATAAGAAACACAGGTGAAGGAGATTTCCAGAAAGAAGGAATAATGAAATACCAAGGCTAGACCCAGCCTCTTTGCATAATCATAATTTAGCAAGAGAAGTGATAACTAATTTAAGGGAATAAAATCAAATGATGAAAAGATATTAACTTACCAAACTTCCTACAACTATGCCAAAATAAAATTAATTTTTGAATTAAATAAGACAGCCCGTAAACAGCCAATTACAATGCTAGTACCCACTTTCTTGAGTCCCTCACCAAGGAGTAACCCACAAGAAAGCATTTACTGAATATTTGAAATCTGCCCATTTCTAATGGGAATTGTTACAAAATAAAAGTGTATGATAGAAAAAAAGTCATATTTATGGAGTACTAAACTATGGTTCCCAAGACCTGAATCCAAGGTGCAAACTGCAATGTGAAAACAAGAGCAGAGTCCTTTCTTCTATAAACCTTACACAAACTTGGAAACATTTCATATACTTTCAATACTAAAAAGGAATGAAAAAAATACCACCTTAACATATTTAGTTGTGTTTATATGTGTGTGTGTGTGTGTGTGTGTCTTCCACATACTCTTCTTGCTATTATTTTACTTTTATATCACTGATTGCATCAGATAAATCCTTGAAGAGTTTAGGTAGTTAATAAGTATTTTCTTAATTAATTAGCTTTCCTACCTTTTCTCCTTCTTGTGGGTTTTCTCATTGTCTGGAGTAAAAATATTATCAAATTGGTAGGTATATTTTGTTCTGTATCATAGTTAATGATTGATATTCTGCTATCATTACTATTATTCATCATTGTTTATTCAGAAGCTTGGCATCTCAATGGATACACCTGAGGTGCGGAGTCAGGAAGACTTGAGTTCAATTCTGGCCTCAGATATGTCCTAAGTGTGTAACCCTAAGAATGTCATTTGAAAACATAGGGGATTCACTGACCCTCCAATTCACCTCCATCCAGAAATCAGAGAGAGAGGAAATATTCTTAGGGTCTGAAATGTTGATCCTGGGACAGAAGAAGAGATTTTTTAATTTCTTCGTTAGTTTTTTTTTTTTTTGGCATATGGAAAATCAAATTGTACACTATGCATTACCGTTTTGATCTGTAAAATATTTCAAAAAATATCAAATTAAACTTACCCTAACAATTAAGCAGAGATAAAACTTGAGATAGCATGTTCTTTCATACATATACATTATTATTTTTAAATGAATACAAATATTTGTATTAACAAAATGAAAATTCATTTAAAATGGTATTAAATTCTGTTATGGGAATCTGAAGATCTTCCTTGCCCCTAGGCCCTTTGCTAAAGTGGCTACGTGACTCTGAGGACCCTTGGATATTTGAAAGTATACTCTGTTCCCTAATAGGCTGAATGTGGTCATGTGGAGCCTATGGC
>CM053592.1:182534894-182570336 GCA_028646515.1 Pseudochirops corinnae
CAATTTTACAGTTTGGGAAACTGATAAAACAGTTGTAAAAATGACTTGCCTAGTGTTACACAGTAAGTTTCCCAGATCAAATTTGAACTCATCTCCCTGACTACAGGCCCAGATTTCTATTCACTGTACTCTAGAATATGAAGTTTCACTAGAAAACATTTAAATTCCTTTTCCAGTTCTAACATTATATATTCAATTTTTAGTCACTTCCAGATCTAGACAGAAAAATCTTATTGTCCTTTCCATTCTTTGTAAATAGGATTAACAGAATACTCAGGTAAGCAGGTAAAACCCCTTTTATTTGAACCCTAGGTCCAAACTGTTGAAGTTATTTCCTTTTTGCTTGGGGCTATAATGAAAGGAATTCATCATGAAGTGAAATAGAGAAGTAGAGAAAGCTTAAAGTGAGGTGTTTTATGGACCTGATGCATTATCCTTCCTGCCAGGTAATATTTATGCCAATCCCATTGCAGAGCATCACAATGTAGCAATTATCTTCTAAGGAGTAAACAACTATTGAAAAAGAAAAAAAAAATTAAAAATATAAAAAATGATACACAGAGAGATGGAGACAGAGATACACATCCAGAGACAGACACAGAGAGAGGGACCAAAAGAGAGAGAAAGAAAGACACAGAGAGATAGAGAGAGAGAGAGAGAAAGAGAGAGAGAGAGAGAGAGAGAGAGAGAGGAAGGGAGAGAGAGAGATAAATCAAAAGTTGTAGAGGTCCAGTAGCCTGAAAGGTAAGTTAATCATGACATAACTGGGAAGTTTTGATTAGAAAATGCATCAAGGAAGAAGGGATGGGAGTTAGCTTTTCAGTCTGGATTTCTCTATTTATATGAAAGGTTATAGTAGAACATTCCCCATTTTGATGGGTATCTAAGAACAATAGCAATGAGATAATGTGCTGCCTGAAAACTAAAATTCCCAAATGTTGTAAATATACATGTATGGTTTATTTCAATGTCACTTTTTATCCATGAAAAACTGTTCAATTTTCCAATCCAGTAGCTACTGGTTCAAAATTTTTTTACGTGTTATTTCCATCCTTGTTATCTTACCCTTCTTCCATCTTTAAAATATACACATTATAACTTGTTCCACTTAAGCATCCTTTTCTATCCTGAGCCAGACTTTAGGCCCTGAGGATATTGTTCCTTAATTATGTTTTTTCTGCTATAAACTATGCTCAATTGTTGGTGTTTCATAAATTTTAATGAAATGCCATTTTCTTATTTTTCAAATATTTGTGTGATTTCCTGACCTTCTATAAAGGAAAACAACTATCTCTCTGTACTCTCACATCCTATTTTTCCTTTTGCTTTTTTAAACAACTTCACCAAATTCTCCCATATATCACCATTAAACACAGTGATATGGAAAGCAAGATTCCTCATTGAAGTGTAAGAGCTGTTTGTATCATACAATAAAGAGACACCCTAGACTTTCAGTCCTTTTTTAGTCATACCCAATTGTTCCTGTTCATATTTGGAGTTTTCTTAGATAAGATGTTGTTGTTGTTTATCTTTCATTCTCAGAATGGACCATGAGAACAGGGAGATGATGCCAAGACATTCAAGTATATCAACAAGCACCCTAGCATACCCAGGGTGGCTGCTGGCACAGGTTTGTAGATCTACTTTTCTAAAGGAAAGCAACTCAAAATGGCTTAATAATCTTGCTTTAATCAATCAAACATATGTCATTTAAACGTGCAGAGGAATAAATCAGCACCCAGAACTTCTGAGAATACAAACACAATACAAGCAAGTTACAAGCAGAAGTTAAAAGCAGACAAAGAATCAGATCAGCACACAAGGCTTCCAGCTATCTTACCATTACATCCATACCTAATTAGTTACCAGAGAGAAGCACCAACATCTGGGTTTTCAAAGCCAGGGGGCTCAACTTCTCCCCAGGATCTCATCTGCCCAAATGACACAACTCTTTCCAAAGTGACCCCAAAGCAAAAACTCACATCAGGGTACATACAGCCTTCTCCTGCAACAGACAATGTCACTGCCCTCTTGACCCACTGGCCCACAAAGTAGCAAGGTGTGGGCATTCCTGAAGAACAAGCCTTCAGCCACAGGCTCCATGTGACCACATTCAGGCTATTAGGGGACAGAGTATATTTTCAAATAGGGGAAGGTTCTCTGAATCCCTTAAGCCTTTCAAATGACCGAGGGGCAGGAAAGATCTTCAGATTCCCATAACAGCAAGAGAATTGGATGTGAGGGAGGGAGCAGTATGTGAAATCATCAGCTTCACTTTCTCCTCTGCAATCATCTCAGTCCAGGGGTCAGATATAGATCAAGATGACTCCAGATCGCCCAGAATGTTGACTAAGATACTGAAGTGGTCTAACATTTCCTTCTCCAGTTCATTTTACAGATGGGAAAGAAAAAGAAAATGGGTAAAGTGACTTCCCCACAGTCACATAGCTTATAATTGTCTAAGTTCATATTTCAACTCAGATCTTTCCAGCTCTAGCTTAGTGCTCTATCCAGTGCAACACCTTGCTGATCCTTGTTTTACAGGGTTGTTTCAGTCTTCTTGTCAGAGAAACAATATGACTAAATGACTTGTTCTTTCACAAATAACATACTGGAATCATTGGAGAGTTTTTGGTCTCCGTTCCCTATCAGGTTCACCTAGATATGGTCATATCAGGATGACAGCTTTGGAGGGGTTAATAATAATACTTTTTTGTCTAGTCTAGTCTTCTCAAAGGGAGTTGCTTACAATGGGAGCACCAACTCCTACAGCATCCCTAATCACCTGTGTCACATGGGCTTGCATGAAGAGGGGGCAACTACCCCTACCTCTTAATGCGGTCACTCCAGACATTGCACAGAATTCTCATTTGTACACTCCCGTTAATCTGCTCAAGCATGAAAAGGAGCCAGTTAAGGCAGGTACACACATTACCCAAATGGGTTCTACCAACAATGACCAGAACCCACTTGCTTTATAGGGCAACAGACAAAGAAGGCATCTAGCCAACATTAAGTTCACAAGTTAACTGTAGCAATGGCATCATTCATCAAAAGCATAGTAAATATTGTGTTATGTCATTCCTTATCTCACTGTGCAATTGCAATAGGGCAGTCACTATGATTTTAGGAAGCACAAGTTAGAATTGTTAGAGATACTCTGTGAGTTATTGTCTAACACCTGGAAAATAGATATTGTCATGACCATTGATGCTAAAGAAATAAATGGAAAAAAAAGGATGACAAAATCTCTCTTACTTACACTTGCCCAGCATAATTTAATTCAAACCTTCACTACTAAGGTCTTCATAATAGAGCTACAACAAAGATCTCCCTGACTCATTCTCACCACTATAGCATGTTTATACATATGTATACATATGTTCATACATATACATAATATACAAATATATAATATGCATTTTCATACATATATATGTACATATATAAACATATATATGTATGTATGTATGTATATATATATACATATATATGTACATCCACATGCACATCAATATATATATATAAAAGAATGGGTAACCCAGTGTAAGATCACTTAAAGTAATCTTTCTTCTTATGTATTTATTTTTCTAGTTTTTCAGCTAATTTTTCAATCTGATCCATCTTGTCTGAATTTCTAGTGTTCTCAATGGATTTGTAGGCTCAGTGATGCTATAATTACATATTTATGATTTATTATCATAGATTTACGGCATGAAGAATTTTCTGCCATCTAGTCCAGCCCCTCATTTTATATGCAACACATAGAGCAACATGCCAAATGGTTTCTCCAAGATTATCTAGGTATTAAAGAGCAGAGAGTCATTATTCTGACAAGGTTCAGGGTCCACATCTGACCCTCTTTTCACTTCACTGCCTTTCATATTCCAAGCCAATCAATTGCAAAATGAAAATAATTCTATTTGAAATTATGATCCAAAACAAGCAAACTATTAGAGTCCTTAGCATGTCATTTACGTTCTTTCATAATCTTTTCCTCTAGAGCTCTGATTTTCCAACTCAGTTGAATACAGCTAGCATCACTTTCAACCCAAATGTATAACCTTTCTCTAATAAACAAAATTTATATTCTTGGCTCCTACCTCTGCTCTCACCATACTTTTTGCCTCAGTGACTTCTTTCAGCTTTTCTAATTGTCAAAGTGTTAAATTTTCCTCAAGTATTGATGAAATCATTCCCAATTTTAAAGAAACATTGACCATTTTCTGTCCATTGAAAATCTCTATTGATCTCTCCTCTCAAAGTTGTAAGACAGTTTTGTGAAACACATTAGGCATTTACTTTTATTTTAGTTTTACTGTGAACTTTCTACTGAAATGTCCACTACCCTAATATTAATTAGCCTATTTACATGTTAAAACAAAATATGCACAACTGGTAAAAATAACCATTAAAAATTAGACAAAGAGAAATATCCTTTTAACCTGCAGGGAATGAAACCCAATCTATTCCACTTTTCATAAGCTCTAAGAATTCAGAAAATCTGACTGACATGAAATCTAAATTTCCTTCTTTGTAATTTCCACCCCACTAATCCTGATTCTGTATTACTCTATTGAAGACAATCATAATTATCCCCTTCCCATCCAAATCTCAGTCCAAGACTTATTGTATCCCTCATATGTGACATTCTGATGATTTTATTTTATTTCAGTGCATTAATGTATTTCTGCCAACCATTGCCTTAATGTCAATGACTTAAGTCGGTTGTAAGTTTGGATTTGTTTAGGCTTCATAGTTATGCATTACTCTACAAGTCTTTGAAAAGAAAGCTCTAAAAATAATTATTTTCAAAGCATAATCTCAGTAATGATAATTGAGGGTCAGGGAATATGAGTTTTGGGATTTTTTTTTTTTTTATTAAATGATAGATTTTTGTACTTTAGGTCTTTTATTCCAGAAATACAAGGAGCTTTAGGTATATAAACCAACTCCATTGATGTACCTTCAGACATCTTTGGCAATTTATCACTCCTTATATTTCTTTAGGAAAAGAGACTTTAATTCATTCCCCTCCTACCCCATTTTCAATTAACTAGGATATTGGGCATGATGTGAAACAAGATTGACCTTATTCATAGTCTTCATTAAAAAGATCCTAGTATGATTCCTCTTTACCGCTCTTTACTAACTCCATTACGCATTTTTTCATTTTATTTTTGCCAGCTATACAATTCAGTTCTTTTCTAATCTTATCTCCCAAAAAATTTCCTAAGTGAAACCACAATTGCTGCCAAATGAGTCTGCTCTTTATTCTCTGAAGATGACATATGCAATCCTGCCTTCATACCATGGTACATATCACTTGGCCAAAAGTATGATGCCTTCTTTCTTGATCTCTACTAAGTTTAGTCTGGCCTTTCAGACCGAGCTTATTTAATTTGTTGACAATCTTACTCTGCTCAGGCGTAGGAATTCTTCATTCTTCTCAATTTCCATAGAGTTGATTGAAATTGCCAGTGGACCTTTAACATGAATAACATGATATTAATATTAGTCTTTGTATGCACCTATCATCTTCCTACATGTTTTGAAAACCTCTTGTGGGAAAGCCATTATATGATACCTCCTGACATTCATGGATATTTGATTGCCTGTAGAAAAATAATGAACAGAATGAGAATGATACTGATGTGGGGAGGAGGAGGACCATCGCACATAAGCCTAGTACCTACCACTTTTTTGACTGTTCCTTTCTGATTTACCTTTTAGGGAACTTACCAAAGGAATAATTTAGTTTCCAGTCAATACACCAGGAAAAAAGAGTGTATAGGAGCTAATAGGCAGACATATATACTCACCAGAACATAGATTGTCATGTCTGCTTCATTTCCTAGATCCATAGTACAGATAATGTATTTTGGGATATAGAAATTTCTTGAGTGGATACTTTCCCAACCCTCCCTAATGATCAAACTAAGAGTCAATACAATGGTGTACACTATTGACAGAATTCAGTCTTTTTTTGCTGAATATATGAGGAAAATGGAATTCTCTCCATTTTACAGCAAAGAATCAGATATCCTTGTGTTCTATTTGAAAACTGAGTATGATTTTTATGTGCAGAATTTTACATTTCCCTCCAAGACTCTTGGGATATGTACTCTAGAGACCTTCTATTTACCTTCCATATATGGTCTCAAAAGAAATATATTTTTTAAAATATATTTTCAGTGAAGGGAATTTTTTATTGATCAAATTAGTATTGCCATTTGAATATCTTCCACCTTCACCAATATTAACATAGACTTTTCATAAGATTATACAATATATAATTAAAATCTAATTATCACATAGCTCAATGATTTATACTCAGAGGATTTTGAGTAAGGCTTGGACAACATCATCTTAATAAATGCCTATTGAAAGAACTAATAAACACTTCTTAACTTCACCTTTGCCAAGACTGTGAAGATATTATAAAAAATGAGCTCACCCCTCTCTTGATAATAAAATAATTAAGTTTGTGAAGTTGGAAACATTGCTAGTAGGTACACTAGGCAAAAAAAACATTTAATATGCACTTACAAGATTCCTAGCACAGTACTAAATGTTCTGGTTGTATAGAGGAGTTCAGTTTTAATGGAGGAGTCAATTAGAAAACAATAATTTTCATATATTATCTATCCCTAGTAAAGAGATGTCCATTGTGATGAAACCTCTTTCTTATGAAAAAAACTATTCAACTTGTTCCAGGTGTGTAATACAGAAGAATAAGATGAAAATTAAATAATGTGTAATAGAATAACAAAAAAAGTTCAAACAAAATAAGCTGACATCTATCATTCAACAAGGTTGTATTGAGCATGCTTAGGTGCTGGAGATTCACCAAAGAGTAATGAATGAAACAATCTATTTTAAGGTGCTTAGCTTCTAATATAGTAACAATAATAATAACAATTCATATATTAAATACTTTTTTACTTATTAAGCTCTTTGGTAATAACAAACCTTAAATATACCCATATTTGCCAGAAAACTTCTGAATATCCTGCAAAAAAAGGAAGCCTGGTGATCATGCCCCTCTGGAATCTGACATTCAACAGAAAGCGATAATTTATTGAGTACATTCTAAGTTTCAGCCCTTTCCTAAGTGAAAGAAATACAAATAGAAACAGAAAAAAATTACAGATTCTATCTTCAAAGAGCTTACATTCTAATGGGTGAAGAAAATAGTAAAAGGAAGCTTTCCCTCAATTTTCCCTGATCTCTTTATCATTCATAGTGTTTTATTATTTTTTTAATGAATTTGTTCATCTAATTTTAGTTTACAACATTCAGTTCCACAATCCCTTGAGTTCCAAATTTGCCCCCTCCCCACCTCCCACCTATCCCCTCCCCATGGTAGCATGCAGTCTGATAAAGGCTCTACAAATATCTTCCATTAAGCATTAGTCAGGTTGTTAAGATGAATCTTGACCAATGAAGTAAAAAATGAGAAAGAAGACATGAAACAAAACTAAACCGAAAAGAGAGAAAAAGTAGTTGTATTCAATCTACATTCAAACTCCGTAGTTCTTTTCGCTGAATGTAGATATCCTATCCACCATGAGTCTTTTGTAGTTGTCTTATAACCTTGCATTGCTGAGAGCAGTCCAGTCTATCAAAGTTATTAGTCACAGATCTGATGGGAATGTAATTGTGTATAAAGTTTTCCTGCATCTGCTCTCTTCCCTCAGCATCAAACCATGTAACTGTCCAGGTTATTATGAAGTCCTTCTGCTCCTCATTTCTTTTAGCACAATAGCAGACCATTACATTCAAATGTCATGATTTATTTAACCATTTCCCAAGTGATGGGTGTCCCTTAATTTCCAATTCCTTCCCACCACAAAAAAAGTTGCTAAAATTATTTTTGTGAAAATGTGTGTTCTTCCCACTTTTATGATTTCTTTAGGATACAGCCCTAGAAGTGGTACTGATGGGTCAAAGAGTAGGCATTTAAAAATAAAGCCCTTTGGGCATAGTTCCAAATTGCTCTGCAGAATGTTTGGATCAGTTCACAACTCCACCAACAATGCATCAATGTTCCAATTTCTCAAAATCCTCTTCAGGATTTATCATTTTCCTGTTTTGTCATCTTAGACTATCTGACTGGTGAGGTCTGGTACCTCAGAGTTTGTTTGATTTGCATTACTCCAATCAATAATGATTTAGAGAACTTTTCACATGTTTATAGATATCTTTAATTTCTTCATCTGAAAACTGCCTGTTCATGTCTGTTAACCATTAATCAATTGGGAAATGCCTTGTGTTCTCATAAATTTGACTCAATTCTCTGTATATTGCAGAAATGACATCTTTAAGGTAAGCTAGGTGGTGCACTGAATAGAGGATTGGCCATGGCATCAGGAGAACCTGATTTCAAATCTACCCTCAGATAGTTAACACTTTGTACTCATGCGACCTTGGGAAGTCTTTTAACACCAATTGTCCCCCTCAAAAAAAAAATAAAAAAAAAATAAGGCCTTTTTCAAGGACACTGCTTGTAATATTTCTTTCCCAATTTTTTACTTCACTCATAATCTTGGTTACCTTGACATTATTTATAAAAATCTTTTCAATTTAATGTAACCAAAATTATCCATTTTGCATTTTGTAATGCTCTATCTCTTGTTTTGCCATAAATTCCTCCCTTTCCCATAAATCTGACAGCTAACCTTTTCCTTGCTCTCCCAGATTCCTTACAGTATTGGCATTTATATCTAGATCAACCACCCACTTAAAATTTATTTTAGGATATGGAGTAAGATATTGTTCTATGCCCACTTTCGGCTATATTGTTTTCAAGTTTTCCCAGCAGTTTTTTTTTTTCATATAGTGAATTATTATCCCAGAAGCTGCAGTCTTTGGGTCTGTCAAACATTCGACTAGTATAGTCATTGACTGCTTTGTTACATGTTCCTAATCCTCACTGATCCACCACTCGATTCCTCAGCCTGTACCAAGTAGTTTTGATGACTACTGCTTTATAATATAGTTTTAAATCTGGTATGGCTAGGCCACCTTCCCTAGCATTTCTTTTCATTAATTCCCTTGATATTCTGGACCTTTTGTTCTTCCAGACGAATTTTCTTACAATTTTTTTTCTAGCCCTACTGTAGAGAGCAGTGTCAAAGGTTGGTTCTGTGGGGTCCACCATGGGTGTTCATCCAGACCAAGGACTCCCTTGAGCCTATTTCCACCTGCCTGAGCCCATTATCTCTGGATGTTGAGTCAAATCCCCTCCTTTCCCACCCATCACCCTTCCTTGCAAGGGAGAGGCTTGGAACATTCTGACTGTCCCTGAAACCCTGTCTACTTGTGGGATATAGATAAAATAGTGACACATGAGATAAGAAATCAGGGAAGTGTTCCATGGGAATTGCCTCCTAAAGTTTGCAAGCTAGGTGCCTCATGCAATAAATGACATGAAGTTTCCCATGAGAAAGTATGATGTAAATCTTTAGCTGCAGTACATAAACTTGGATCCTTAGATACTTACTTGAGATTTGCTTAGCATACAAGAAATAAATGTATCAATGCTTCCAATCTTTGCCTGGCCCATGAACTCATTATTGAAGCTCCCACATTCAGTTGATGCTGTGAGTGTAGGTTACAAATGGCACTCAGAACAGGGACCTGGCAGGGTATGACATGAGTGGTCTCCTGGAGAACTCCAGAGAAGAAGAAAACAAGGTAAGTAGTTGATAAGCACAGAAAACATCCCAGCAGCATTAAGTCATCCAGCATTCAAAACAAAAAGGGGAAGGACATTGTCCTGGCACTGTTAGGGCAAGACACGGTCACCAGGCTCAGTGGGATCAGAATAGAACATAGTATCAAGGAAGCAGATGAGCCCAGTTTCAAAAAAAAAGCTTTCAGGAGAAAATGAGATGGGTACAAAATGAAAATAGAGGCCAAGAATATTATCTAAGACTTTTAGAAAGAACAGTAAGAGAAAGAGTATTACTTATCACTAGTAGTCACTTACAAGAATTCTTGAAATGTGTAGAAATATGTGTCCCTGGTGTCCACAGAAGAGGATGTTACATTTGGTAAAATGGGAAACAGTGGGGAGACAGATGAGTGAGAGTCTAATGGAGGAGGGACTCCAGCATTTCCCTCATTTCTGCCTTCTTTCTATGGAATATTCTAAAGATATGTTTAACAATAAAATGCCAAGGATGGCTTGCACAATTCAGTGTGATGCAGCTATCTCTTTTAGAAACAGATGAAAAGAGAATTTCAAAGTAAGTCTTTTTGGGCCTCTGTTGTCATTCTGGAGGACCAAATAAATAAATGTCTGATTTCTGCAGAAGATCTTTAACAATTTCGATGAGTGTACTCTTTCTGGCATTTTCTGTATTGATCTGCTTTGTTTACATGTCCTTGTGAGAATGAATATTAATAATTTGTCATTCTATAAGATTTAAAATGTAGCTGAATGGCTGGACTTTCCTTGGAATGTTGGTATCTCTTTCACTCCCCCTCTCCCTTCTTTTTCACCAGAAAAAAAATGCCTTCTTGGAGAGGAGTGAGAAAGTTAGAGGAAAAGTATTTTAATGTATAGGTTATATGATGGTAACAGCAAGTCATACAGTATGCAAGAAGTATCAGGATAGAATTTGAAAAAAATAAAGTATAAACTATTCATTGAAAACTGTGAACAGAAGTTTTAAGAATTTTTAAAAGTTTGAAAATCTCTTTCTCTTCATTTCAATTCTTGCTAACTCGAATGCTGAAAAAGAGACAAGATAAGGGAATTTTCCCTGCTGAGATCAAAGAGGAAAACAGATAAGCATTTAACCATTTCTTGCCTCACTTATTACAGAAAACTTTTGTGTATTTGGAATACAACTGAAAGTAAATTGAAATCATTCTGGTTATTTTGGGCAATGTAAACAAGTGAAAAGTGTCACTTGTAATTTGATGCTAAGATAAGTGAGAAATTATATTATTTGGCAGTAAGGCAAATTGGATAAAACAAAGATCTGAAAAAGAAATTGCCTCAGAGGTGAACTTTCAAGCTCTCCATTATGGGGGAGAAGGGACAAGGTACTCCACTGGGTTTTTCCAGAGTCCCACTCCCTCTAACTGGCAAGTTAAATACTTTTACTTTCTATGAATTTTTTAAGGAATAACCATAGAACTGCAATTGACTAAAGTACAAGATAAATTAGGTGAAAAAATTTTACAAAAATTTTATCTCCAGTCCCAGATCATATTAAATGAGAGAGTGCTGAAGAATAATAGGGAATTTGAGTTACCCTCCCCAATCTGGAAATATGGAGAAAGTATACTAATTATATCAAGGACCTCACTAGTAACAGCCCTGGTGCATCCTCAAGCCCACAAATTTCTAGACAAGCAGATGAAGCACACCATTCAAACCCCTAAATCCAAAATCATAGTCTGCATCTGTGAAGAGATGAGAAAAACCTCTGCACTTGATAAGCCCACTTTCCTATCAATAACTTTTGCAAGCAATGATTTGGAAATACAATTAATGTCATAATGTCATTGTATTATTATGATCTTCCTAAATTGTATCAAGCTCTCCCTTCTCTCTCTCTCTCTCTCTCTCTCTCTCTCTCTCTCTCTCTCTCTCCCTCTTTGTCAGTCTGTCTGTCTTTCTCTGTCTCTGTCTCTGTCTCTGTCTCTCTGTCTCTCTGTCTCTCCCTCTCCCAGCATAAATTTTTCCACCAGTAGCTTGTCTGAAGAGAATTCTGCTTCCCAGGACTCTGCCAGGAGAACAATTCTAATTCTGACTGTCTCTCTCTGGGGCTCTTCTTATATACACACAAATCTTTGGCTTCCTGTTTCAGCCACACCCTTCCTGTTATGTCAGCAGCAGGAGACAGAGTTGATACCCTCTGCCTCTTAGCCACAAAGTTTTGATTAGTTACTAAGGGCTAAGTACCTGCTTACTTGACATAACAAAAAGAGGTCTTAAAATTTAAATTAATTTTCATTACACCTTAGATATTCTTACCATTTGAAAGGGATTCTAAATCTAATAGCTTTTAAAGGTACTGTGAACATCCTAGTTGTTGCCAATGTAAAGATTCATTTACTGTACCTTTTTTGACTAAAAAAACTTTGTGACATCTAAGAATTCTGCAAATAATTAGAGATTTCGTTTTTTAATAAACATCTTGGGAATTTATGTTACTTAAGGACATTGTACACCAAATTGGTTTAAATGAATCTCAATCTTAAAAGTTTTGTTTTTGCTTTAATATAAAACAGAGCTATCATTTTATAACTTTTCAATTAATTTTCTTCATAAAAGATTACTTATCATTTAAAAATCTTAAAACTATTTTAAAAGAATGGGATACACTTTTAGAAGATTTTTTAAATCTCTAGTGTGATTTTTAGGAGGCCTACTTAATCTTTCATTTCTAAAATGTTTTATGGCTAAGTTAACGTAAAGTAAAACAGATTTTGCTCTTTTGATTTCAATATGTAGCCATTCCATAGCCTAGGCAGATTTGAAGTAGTCTCTAAACTTATTATAGGTAAAATATTTAATTCCTAAAGTATATCTTTCTTCCAAAATATATATAATCAGAGGATAAACTAGCTTTATGAAACATGGATGTATGTTTCCTATTCAATTTTAAATTTGTAGTCATGAACTTAATTTGTTTATAAGCTTTCACTAATTATTGATACTCACTTTACTTGCTCAAATTGCAAAGTTTTCAGTTATCCCATTATTGTTGAATCATATTTCTATGCCTCTAATATTATGTCAGGTACCAAATATTCAGTGTATGTGTGCCCACATATTGATACTACAAAACTTAAACACTCAGAATACAGATCTTAACCTTTTTCAAAAACTACAAACCCTCATGAGACAGAGGTTACTACTTATATATATCTAACTCATATTAGAGCTCATTCTTCATTTGCTGGACCTCAACAGTTCCATAGAAACAAGCTTCACAGATCCTTAAAAATGTCCCTCTATGTGTTTTCTCTATTACTTCTCCACTTACTGCCATTAACCCACAGGAAATCGATGTAATTCATTATCCTCCTTTTGATAAGTTATCCTACATACCTGTTACAATAGATAGTTTTTCTTTTCTTTCTTTTTTTCTTTTTTTTTTTTTTTTACTTTTACTTCCCTTCAGTCAGGGGAAGCAGAAAATAAATGTAATTAACTACATATTTTAGTCTTTTTATTCAATGGACATTTCAAAAACAATTGAAAACTGATAATGACCCTGCCCGATCAACACCTTGTTTCAATTTTTCTGTGATCATTTTCAAATAAAATTACTTACAGGCATAACCCTTATATTCCTACTCCCCAAGTTATACTTTACAGATGGAATAAAGATATTAAAACCTATGACTTCGTCCAATATACCATATAGGAAATTATCTACTGTTTTATACACCTCAATTTTTAATTCATCACTTAATATGAGTATACAGCAGCAGCAAAACATTATAAAAAAGTGCACACTCCCCAAAATGAAAGCAATGTAGGTATTTACTACTGTGTGGGCAAGACTGTGTTGATGTATTTCCAGAAGCTGCTGAACTGTAACCCACACTCGCAGTGAAAATTGGAAGCATTTACATTTTTATTGCATGTATGCTTAGCAAATCTCAAATAACTATCTAAGGGTTCAGTTTTATATACTATAGTTAAAGCACTTATATCACTCTTTCTCCTGGGAAATTTCATGTTGCATTCTATATGAGATACCTAACTTGCAACTTTAGGAGGCCATTCCCTTTGGACATTTCCCTGCTTTTTTATCTCATCTTTAGATATGAGGCCTAGGTATCAGAAACAGGCTCAAGGGGGCCCTTGGTCTGGATTCACATCCATGACAGACCACTCGGAGCTAACCTTGGAAATTGCCCCTTACTTCTCCCCCTTTTCTTTTAGCAAGCAGTTTGAGGCAATCGATCTCTGTCCCCAAAACAGTTCCCCATGACCCCATCAAGTGAGTGAGGCATGGCAGAATAAGGCATGCTACCACCAAAATCCTGAGCCAAGAGAATAGGTGTAGAAGCATGGAGGGTATATTTTTTACTGGATTGGTAAGTAAAATTTCGTTTTGCCATTTCAACAGGGTCAGCCTAAGGGATATGGCTATGATCAATATTATGGATTACATTAGTTAGCACATTCAAGTTTTCTGCAAAAGCACTATTATTCCATACTCTTGCAAGATGATTTTTGATCACGGTCTACTATACCAAAGTGAAATTGTAGGGAACTGGTGTTACACAAATATAAGTATAGCAATAGTCATGTGGCAGTTTTGAGTTCTGCTATCGTTACATACCGTTGATATCTAGTAATTCATTGTGTGAGATTCAATTTCTACAAGTTACATTCCAATATATATCCTGACATTTAAAAGTTACGTTCATTAGTTTAAGTTGATAATGGTTACAGAGGCTGTGACATCAGTCTGGTCGCTGTATGAAGGCAAGTACAAAGAAATAATACAATAATCAATATAGGTAAAATATGTAAAGTCATAGACATCAAATTAAAAGGAGATAACTTTAACAATGTTGATAATACTGTGTTGACAACCTTCCTGGATCAATTCGAAAGCAATGATGATTTTGGATATTTTCTGATATTCTTTGTAATATATTAATCATATCATGCACCAAGATGTTGGGCATGTATTTTATCCGAAAAAACATTGGAATGTGAGCTAATATATGGTAAAAGAGTTATGAAAATATATGTATTTTTACAATCATCTCTAAATAACAGTTGAGTTTTTAAGGCCTTTAGCTCTTCACCTAAATAAAATACTAATTTTTCTAATACATTAATCTTATAGGAAAGATTCTTATCTATATTTTGTAGTGTTTTAAAAGCTAAAGAAACATTTATAATTCATGAACATATTGTGCAGTTTTTTGGATTTTTTTCAGTAGAGAAATTGGAGAAACACATTGTAGACACAGTGGTTGAAGTTATCAATCATGGTAAAAAAAAAAAAAAACCTTTCTCTTTTTTTTAATAAACCAGAATTAACAAAAAATAGTTGGAAAAAGCAAAGGAAGATTGCTAAACAATTACTCTCTACTAGATATACATTGAGTTAGAGCACAGTTGATGTAAGTAATATTCCATACATAGGAGTCATACATAGGTGTATCCATAATTACATGGTTTTTGCCAAGCTAACATTCTTTTCCAATTCAGTCACAAAGAGAGTAGTGTGTATTTCTCTTAGTAAAGAAATAGATATTGAGAGGGAAACTACATCAATTAGTCCCATAATTTAAAGTCCTTTTTTCTAGCCAGAGAATCAGATATTACTTAAAGTGTAGATTCCCCCAAAGTCTGAAACCAAAAAAGGTGGTTTTATAAACAGTGCAATGATATCATAGCCACTGATACATTGTTTAAGAGTACAGTTAAAGCAGGTTATATTCCAATAAATGTAGTATTGCCTTATATCATTTTTAAATGATTCACATTAGTAAAAGCAAGGAAGGCATAGGGGTGTCAAATTCATGTAGGTATAGATTATGTATGAAAAAAACATTGATGTGACCAGGGCATATGTCTCAGGACTTTAATGAGGATGTAACCAGTTTAGTTTGTATTGATATCAGAGAAACAGAAATCCTGGGGTAACAGGTTTCAGTTCTTTTACTTGATATAATAAATGTTTGATCTGCCCCTTGTGGGCACAGCTTTATGTGTAGTGGCTACATTTGGAGACCTTTTTCTTTATTTCCATGTTCTATCTCCATGATTTCCTCTGCTTCTACTGGAGCTCTTTCAACTTCTGGGTGAGTTGGAGTATATGCCCTGACATTTCTTTTGGCATTGACAGTGGTCATTTTGAGGCTTCTAAAAAAGATAAATAAAGCCTCGCCTCTGCTTACCCGTTAGTTAAGGGGCAGCCCCTTCCCATATCTATGCTTGAATAACCTTCATTTGGGAAGTATGCATCTTTTCATATTATAATACGGCCAGTTTATACTCATTTTTAGCAATGTATAAAAAAAACAATCAGGGCGTGTATAAAGCAGTAGCTAATTGCCATTAAGATGAATTGGATCAAGTCTCCCTTTTTTTATATTTGTAAAAAGGTTTAATTTCTTTATTCCATCTGTCAAGTATAACTTGACCAGTGGGATTATAAGGGTCATGCCTATAATTAATTTAATTTGAAACTTATCACGGAAAGATTGAAATAATACTTTCATATAAGCAGGGCCATTATTAGTTTTCAGTTGTTTTGGAATGCCCTTTGAAGCAAAAGACTGGAACATATGGTTAATCACATTTTTCACAACTTCTCCTCTCTGAAGGGAAGCAAAAGTAAAGGAAGAAAAAATATCTATGGTAACATGTATATATGATAACTTGCCAAAGGGAGGATAAGAAGTTACCTCATAATGGCAATTACTGGAAAAATAATATAGGTCACACATTGAGGGTAGTTTTTAATGATCTGTGTAGCTTGTTTCCATGGTATTTTATATATAAAGTATGTGCATTTTGATGAAAATAAAAGTGAAATAATATAGCTCTATGGATATTTGTGGAGGAAAAAATAAGATCTGGAAAAAAACTGGAACTATTTGATCAATAGTCACGTCAATTTAGGAAAGAGTCCCAGGAAATGAAGAATGAGTTATAATATAGGTTGTGTCCTCTATCTTGTTAGAGTTTGTAATTTCTCAAAATGGTTAAAAATATCTGTAGTCTCAATGTGTTTAAGTTTAGCAGTAACTATATATGGGCATACAAAAATTAAATATTTTCTTTCTCACACAGTATTAAGGGCTTCAGTTTGAGCATGAGAGTATTAATAATTTTATCATTATTATATTTAATGTAGTAGCTAGAATTTACAGAAAGCTGATAGGCAAAAGAAGTTCCTGACTAGAACCTTGCAACTGAATTGCAGACCTACATCCTTGCTTCACAAAGCTTGTTTATCCTCTGATTATACTCATTTTGGAAGAAAGAGATTAGTAAGAAATTAAATATTTGGCCTATAATAAGTCCAGGCACTATTTTAACTCTTACTTAGACCATGGAATTACTGTACATTGAGATCAAAACAGCAAAATCTGTTCTACCTCACTTTAACTTAGTTATACATGGTCTTTGAAATGAAAGGTTTAGTAGGCCTCCTAAAATCATGCTTAGAAATTTTAAAAAGATATATTTTAAAGTAAATCCCCTTCTTTTAAAATAGTTTTAAGATTTATAAAGGATCATTAAAATTTATGAAGAAAACTGGTTGAAAAGTTTTAAAATGATAGCTCTGTTTTATCTAAAAGTAAACATAAAACTTGCAAAATTGAGATTCATTTAAACCAAGTTGGTGTAAAATATCCTTAAGTAACATAAATTCCCAAAGTAGTATTACCAAAATACATTTCTAGTTAAGTGCAGATAATAATATAATCTGATCACAATACTTTTAAAAGCTATTAATATTAGAATCGTCTTAAGGGGAACCTGAAGTAGTTTGCATAAATTTCTGATGTTTTTGATGTTAATACTTGCCTACCACTTTTTCCCTAACACATACTCACATTAGCCTGGTGACTTCTTTCTAAGCCTAAGGCATTAGAAATGAAAACTTTTTGCCTCATTACCTTCTTTTTTGCAGCTTTGTGTTTTACTCCAGAGCTTCCAGGAGGCCACCACAGTGGTACCTTTTTTTCATGTCCCTCTTTGGGAGTTACCTGATGTCCATCCCAAAGAGGTGCAAGCCAAACTCAAGACTGATGCAATGAAATCACAACCCAACCTAGTAGGCAACTATCTAGGTAGTCTATTTATCTCTGGGCAAGGGTTTTTATAACAAAGGTGGTTTCATCCATTTTTCATGTGGAAAAAAAATGATTAACCAGCTTGTACTTAATTATTGGATGCAGTGCAATTTTGAGGGTCACTTGTTGGTATTCATGCCCTGTTTCCTTGCTAGTCAAGGAAAGATGGTGAGCTACCACCCTGAGGAAAATTAGTCAACATTGGAGCAGGGTCTAGGGCAATCCTGACCCAAATTCTATCTGTGACTTGGCTAGCTCACATTGGGCCTCTACAAAGTAGTAGTAAGGGAAAAGAGAAAGAGAAGGGAGGGAGTCTGAGATAAGGGAGGGAAGACTGAGGGAGAAGGTGGTCAAAAGCACAACTCTTTTGAGGAGGTAAAGTGAGAAGAGAGATACAAAAGCATAAATGGGGGAGAATAGAATGTAGATAAAGATACAGATAGCAATCATAACTCTAAATGTGAATGTGATGAACTCTCTCATAAAATGGAAGTGGATAGAAGGATGGATAAAAAAACCATAATCCTACAATATGTTGTTTACAGGAAACACATTTGAAAGAGGGGGATACAAATGGAGCAAATTTAAAAGGCTGGAGTAGAATATATTATGCTTGAAATAAAAAAGAAAAAAAAATGAATGGGGGTAGAAATCCTAATTTCGGAAAAGGCAATGGAAAAGATAGATCAAATTGAAAGAGGTAAGGAAAGAAACAATTTCATGCTAAAAGGCATCAAAGATAATGAAGTAATAATATTGCTAAACATATATGCACCAAGTGGTATTACATTGTATCAACAATGCAGTATTCACAGTGCATACAGTAACTATGAATATGCTGATATGGTTACTTATCACAAAATGTAACACACTCTCTACATGAAGGATATAGCTAGAACATTTATTCAATTACCAGAAAACTGAGTCCCAACACAAGGAAGTCAAAGCCATTACCTGATGAGGTACAGGCTCTGGGAGCCCACTTGACCTTTCCTTGAATGTTCCCATGTAAGTCATTTGCCTAAGGCCATAGGTCTTTCACTGTGGCTCTGCCCAAGTCTTTAGCTAGCCCTCTTGTCCAGCAATTTCCCACCCTTGATCCTCCTTGCCCACCCTTGAATTGACCTAGCCCACCATTGTCTGTCAGATCCAGTTAGCCTCCAGCAACTTCCCACCCTTCATCACTCATTACTGGAGTCTGACCTCATGGACTTCTACTGAAGACCCTCCCCAAATTCCTTCTCTAGACCACCCCTAGATTCCTCCCCCAACCTTTCTGTATATAGGATCCCATCTTCCCTCCATGTGGTGTGAGAGCGTCAGAGAATGACTTAGCACAGTTTTCCTCTGTGTCAAACTTGCTCTGGCCCACTTGTCCAATGCAAGTTTCACAGATACCAAGGCTCCTTAATAGTCTACCCAATATGGTGAACTTTCAATAAACTTTACCTTTCTTTGGCTGATAGAAGACGTGAGTCGAACTCTTTCAGCAGGACCCTGCGTGTTGGTATTTTGGGGTTTCTGGAGCAATCCTAACCCTCTTTATGGGTAACCACATCAATAGAACCTAAACAAACAAGGAAATGGGGATTTATTTTATTATCATGACTCTATGAGATGGTAGGATTCCTGAGGAAATGGGGTTCTTATCTACAATTGGTACTCCCTCTCAACGCTCAGTGCAATATCTGCGTTAAGTGTTTGTCCAAAGATTTTCCATTTTGTAACTGACTGTATTGTTTAAGGAATTAAAGCTTTATTGTTTACCATTATCAGATTCATTGTTGTCTTCAGTATCAAAGAGGACATGTTTATCCCCTAGCAGTGAAGGAGAACATAAGACTTACCCTGCCACATATTCGGATGATTTGGGGTAATCCAAGCTGCTTCAATATGATCATTAGGAAAATGAGATGCACACTTTACATCTCCATGAGAAAGAAGTTATTATTAGTGGTATCATTATTATTATGTGAGTTATTACTTGGTTTGGGTCTTTCATTGGCTCTAAAATCTAATATGTTGTTTTCACTGCTGCCAGTGTCAGAGTTCATAAATATTGCAACTAAGAGGTGCTTGTATTTAAATAACAGGAAGAACTGAGTTAAAAGGTAACCTTGTTTATTTGCTAGGTGTTTGACCGGGGGGAAGTCACTTAACTACTGTTTACCTCAGTTTTCCCACATTTGAAAGGGGGATAAGAATAGCAACCATCTCTCCAGATAATTATGAAAATAAAATGAGGGAATAAGTACAAAGTGTTTAGTCTGGTTCATTGAACTTAGTAAATGTAACATAAATACATGCCACTATTAAGTGTCAATAACTATACTATGCACTAGAAATACAAAAAGAGATTTTTAAAAAGCCCTTGACTTAAAGGAGATGGTGCAGTATAATGAGAAATCATAAAAACAATTAAGATTTACATGTGTATAAATTATGTATCTTTGTATATATTATACACACCCATATATTTTATATATGGTGAATTGGAGACGATTAAAAGGGAGAAAGGACTACTTGAAGGAGGAATTGGGAAAAATTTCTGTAGAAAATAGGATTTTAAGTAAACCAGTGAAGCAATAGACCAAAACAAGCCAAGAAAATTCTGTATCTTAAACACAGCCTAACAGACTGTTTTGGGATTCCTCTGCACAGCATTGTTTGCTGGACAGTCACCATCCAACCCCACTGTGGGTCGAGTATTAAATTAGAAGATTATGGACAATATTTAACTTTATTTTATTTTTTGAATGACTTGTTTATTTACTTTAAGTTTACAAGATTCAGTTCCACAATCACTTGAGTTTCAGATTTTCTCCCCGCCCCTCCCGCCCCCCACCATGGTGGCATGCAATCATGTATAGGATCTGCAAATACTTTCACATTGTGCAATAGTTTGGTTATATAGAAGGGTTGTAACCAATGAGTGATCACTGGAAAAAAAAAGGAAACCAGACATGAAAAAGAATGATAGCATGTTTTGCTTTGGTCTCCATTAAAATTATAGTCTTTTTACATCTTTGAGATTAGATATCTCCTTCTATCCTGAGGCTTGTAGAGTTGTCTTTTAGCTGTGCATTGTTGAAGATAGTCCAGTTTATAAAGGTTGGTTATCATATGTACGATGTGTCTGTGATTGTGTACAAGCTTTTCCTGGTTCTGCTCTTCTCACTTAGCATCAATTTGGATAAGCCTCTCCAGATAATTATGAAGTCCATCTCCTTCCCATTTCTTATAGCACAATAGTATTACATTACATTCATATACCATAGCTTGTTCAGCCATTCCCCAATTGATGGGCATCCCCTATATTTCCAGTTTTTTGCAACCACAAAGAGAGCTGCAATAAATATTTTTGTACATATGGGTCCTTTTCCCACTTCTGTGATCTCTTTGGGATATAATCCCAACAGTGGTATTGCTGGGCCAAAGGGTATGCAATTACTTATAGCTCTTTGGGCATAGTTCCAGATTGCTCTCAAGAATGGTTGTATCAGGTCACAACTCCACCAACAATGCATTAGTGTTCCAATTTTTCCACATTCTCTCCAGCATTTGTCATTTTCCTGTTTTGTCATCTTAGCCAATCTGACTGGTGAGATGTCGTACCTGAAAGTTATTTTTATTTGCGTTTCTCAAATCAATAGTGATTAAGAGCAGTTTTCCATATGCTTAAAGATATCTTTAATTTCTGCCTCCGAAAATTGCCTGTTCATATCCTTTGACCGTTTATCAATTGTGGAATGATATGTACAATATTTTAAATAAGGATTATCTCCCATTTCTACATCTTAGGAGATTTCTTCATTAATAATAGTAAAACGAGGTTTTAGCCAATAACAAATAATATGGATGGAAAACAAACTGACAGTAACTATCCCCTATGATTTCAAGGAAATACTATTCCCTAAGGGCAGAATTTCCTTTGATTATTTGTTTGGGCCCTAGGCAGGAAAAGTTGTTAGTCTCTGGTATCTCTTTCATAATATTTCTTGAGCTAGAAGTTAAACTGAGACCATTCTTCTCAGTCTCAGATTGCTGGTATAATAATAAGAGAATCTCAGTTAGAATTTTGCTATGATATAGAGAGACATCTGAGCTCTTCCTGAAATCATTTCAACAAATGACTTACTTTCCCATTTTTGTTGACCACACGTGCCCATTACTGACGCAATTCTGAGTCTGATAAAATTTGGCAGAAGACAATATTTTCTATTGATGGTCATTGTTTGCTACCATGTCCGAGCTTAGCATTCATTGTTCCATGGATCTAGGAAATAACAGTAATGTGGTATTTACATTAGATGTGCCTAGAAAATCCCTTTTATTTCCTTTCCAGAAACAAGTATTGGTACTAGAAAATCCCTTCATCTGAAAAGATCTGCCAGGCAAAGGAGGTAGGTACTACTCCAAAATCACCATTTCCACTATTATGATTGCAATTTTAGTGGATAGTTATTATTCAGAGAGCACAGTGCTAAGTTCCAAGGATGCTAGGAAATATCAGCCTCTGAATTCAAGAAGTCCAGTCAATGTCACAAGAGAAGATGAATACACAGGAAAAATAAATGCAGATGTCAGAGACTATATTCGAAATGCCTTTGGATTCTTATACTTAATCTTTGTAATTGGTTTTAAGAGAAAGTGCAGACATTAAGGCTAGCTACTCAGAGAACACTTGTGAAAGAGGCAAACTAGAACAAAGCCTGAAGGAATCAGGGCATTAAGAGTGATGGTATTTCAGGCAGGGGCAATTGTAAGAGTAAATGCAGGAAGGAGGGAATTCATGATGTATTTCAAGGAATTATGACTATTACACTTTATCTGAAACAATAACTTCATTTAGGAAAACATTACGGAGATAAGGTTGTGGAAGTTGGTATTGTTTAGATTAAAACAAGGCTTGAATGTCAGGGAATTGAGCTGAATACTGTCTTTAGCTTTCCAGAGAGTTTGATAAAGAGGTTCATCCTGAAAATACCAAGAGCTTTTCTTCCATTTATCTTCAAATAAAGGTGTCAAGAGCTCAGGTTTCTCACTCGCAATATTCTGATGATCCACATGATTAATTTTTTTTTTCCATTTCTGCTCAAATTCTCCTAGAGTCAGGGAAAGCCCTGGATCTCTTATTCACCCTACTCTTGTGGTTAGTACTCTTGTGGTACTAATTTGTACTACATTTGTTCTCAATCAATTCATACAAATATTGAAATTGAAAAGTGAGAACAAAACTAGTAGGGAAGTGGTTTCTTCTAGGAAATTATCATCTTATTTTTTACTGCCTAGACATAGCTTTCATTCAGGTTGTTGTGTTGTTATGTTTATCCTTTCTCCGAGAGGACAATGACATCAGGGAGATGGTGGACATCCTTATTTCACCCTTGATCTTATTGCATATGCTTCTAGCTTATCCACATTACACATAATACTTGCTGATAGTTTTAGATAGATGCTACTTATTATTTTAAGGAACACTCCATTTATTCCTATGCTTTCTAGTGTTTTTAATAATGGGGTGTTGTACTTAGTACAAGACTTTGTCTGCCATCTATCATGATAATCATATGGTTTCTATTAGTGTTGTTGTTGAAATGATTCATTATACTAATATTTTTCTAAATATTGAACTATCCTTGCATTCCTGGAATGAATCCTACCTTATCAATGTATATTATTCCCAGAACAAGGTACTGTAGGTTTTTTGCTAATATTTTTGCATCTGAATTCATAAAGAACATTTGTCTAATTTTTTTCTATGTTCTGACTCCTCCTGATTTATGTATCTGTACCATATTTGTGTCATAAAAAGAATTTGGTAGGACTCCTTCTTCTCCAATTTTCCCAAGTAGTTTATAAAATATAGTAATCAATTGTTCTTTAAATGTTTGATAGAATTCAGTTGTAAAACCATTTGGCCCTGGAGATTTTTTCCTAGGGAGTTCATTGATGCCTTGTTCAGTTTCTTTTTCTGTGATGGGGTTATTTTTAGTATTCTACTTGTCTTCAGGTAATCTGGGCCACTTCTATTTTTGTAAATATTCATCCATTTCACTAAGACTATCAAATTTGTGAGCATTCTATTGGGCAAAATAATTCCTAATTATTGTGTTAATTTCCTCTTCTTTGGAGGTTAATTCACTTTTTTCATTTTTTAATACTGGTAATTGTGTTTTCTTCTTTTTTTTTTTTTTAAATCAAATTGACTAAAGTCTCTAAATTTCATTGTTTTTTTTTCAGGAAACAAGGTCTTAATTTTATATATTAGTTCCATAGTTTTCCTAATTTCAATTTTATTACTCTCTCCTTTTGGTTTTTCAGTCTTTCTAATTTAGTATTTAATTGGGAATTTACAATTTGTTCTTTTTCTACCTTTTTCAGGGGCATGCCCAATTTATAGATCTCCATTTTCTCTATTTTATTCATGTGTGCATTCAGAGATATAAAACTTCCTCTAAGAACTACTTTTGCTATATCCCACAAGTTTTTGTATGTTGTCTCATCATTGTCATTCTCTTGAATGAAATTGCTGATTGTTTTTATGATTTCTTGTTTAACCCACTCATTCTTTAGTATTAAATTATTTAGTTTCCAATTAGTATTTAGTCTATCTTTCCATGGCCCTTAATTACATGTAATTCTTATTGCATCTCGACCTGAAAAGGATGCATTTGGTATTTCTGCCTTTCTGCACTGGATTATAAGGTTTTTATGCCCTAGTACATGGTCTATTTTCATGTATGGGCCATGTACCGCTGAGTAGAAGGTATATTCCTTTTCATCCTCATTCAATTTTCTCTATCATATCCAACTTCTCTAACATTCTATTCACCTCCTTAACTTCTCTCTTGTTTGTTTTGAGGTTAGATTTTTCAAGTTCAGAGAGGGGAAGATTGAGTTCCCACACTAGTATAGTTTTGCTTTTTATTTCTTCCTCTAACTTCCTTAACTTCTCTTTAGGAAACTGATTGCAATACTACTTGACACATATATCTATAATCATGACATTACTTCATTGTCAATGATGACTTTTAGCAGGATATAGTTTCCTTCCTTATCTCTTTTAATTAGATCTATTTTTGCCTTTGCTTTATCTGAGATAAGGATTTTTTTTTTACTTTACCTGAAGCATAATATACTTTGTTCCAGCCTTTTACCTTTTCCATAATATTTTAGAATTATAATTTTTAATCCATTCTGCTATCTGCCTAAGTTTTATGGGAGAGTTCATCCCTTTCTTATTCACAGTTAAGATTACTACCTGTGTCTTTCCCTCCATCCTATTCCCTCCCATGTTTATGCTTTTATTTCTCCCTTACTCTCCTTACATAGTTTTCCTTTTGAAAACCACCTGTCAGGGTTCTCCTGACCTGCCCGAATGGGCAGATTTACTTACCTCAAAGAAGAAGACACTGACGTTTTCTCTTGAATAGAAAAGTCATGTTGGAGGGTATATGTTAAGAGAGTTTATTGATGTCACACCCAGGAAGCCTTATAACAGGACTGTAAGGCCCACACCTAATCTCTACAAGGCTTGGGTCCTTTTATCTACCTCAGATACACATACTACATGTGACACAGCCTAACTGACTGGAATTGTGAGAGGGGAGGTAAATTGTGAGAGGGAAAGTGCAAATACAAGGGCATGAAGACCCCAGGGTGTGGAGACACCAGTCAGGAACCTAAGGTATCCCACTTAAGAAAGTCTTCAGAAATTCAATATCCCCTGGCCAGGGATGGTGCCATATGCTCTGACTTCCACATGACCCAACTAATTCCCTGTCCTCACTCCTCCCTGTGTCTCAGCATCACCACTTGCAATGTCGCACCTATTTTGTGACCCTTATAACCACCTCCCTCAGTATTCCCTCCCTATCAGCTCCCATTCCTTTACCTACACTTCTCCCTTTCTACTTTTTCTCTCCCTTCTAGCTCATTTTTCTTCCCCTTTTCTCTTTGAGTTCCTGTAGTGCTTTAAGGGTAAGGAGATTTGAAGACCTTCCATGCCCTTTGTATTGGTATGCAAACAGGTACTTAGCACATTCTTTCAAGCTTTAAGAAAGAGAAGCACACACCTTGTCTCAGCTATTTAATTAACCCAGAAATAGCTAAAATCTTGTTTCAGTTCATGATTATATGAAGTATTATGATTCAGGAATTCTGAATCCCACAGTGGGATGAACTTGCTGATGTAACAGGAAGGGGTGGAACAGGGAGGAGCTAATACCATATATAAGGAAAAGCCCAAACTGGAGAAACAGAACTTCTGAGAGGGAGCCAGAACTTCTTGAAACTCGTCTAGAAGCCAGAACTTCTGGGGTCAAACAGCATAGAAGCTGAGGAGCTGAAGAGAGAGGGGTGGATCTTTGCTTGAGGGAGTGAGTGAGAGAGGAGTTTCATTGCTTGAGGGAGTTTATTTTGTTTTGAAGGCTTGGGAATGTGGGTGTTTGCTGCACTGGTTATGTGTACCAACTTTGTGGTTACTGTAATGAATTTGACTTTCTGGTTTTGGTGCTCATTTTCCTAGTAATTGAATAAATGCTTCAGTTCTGTTCTCCATGTGAAGAGCCTGTTACATTTTGTGATGCAAAACAACACTATCATGTTCGTACCATGATGGGTGTTGTGAATATTGCATTGGTGTTAGAAGTGGGGAATAGGTTTTTATGCTTAACAAGGTATGTCATTCCCTCCTTCAACCAAAACCCAGGAGAGTAAATCGCATAAAGGGCTCTTGTCCCTCCCTTCTTTACCTCTATTATAATAAGTTTTTGTGTCTTTTCATGTTAAAATCCTATACTTTACTGATTACAATTTTCCTTCTATGAACCAAAATGAGTAAAGTCCATAAGATGTTCTTCTCCCTCTCTTCTTTCCTTCTAATATAATATGTTTTTATGCCTCTTTGTGTGGCATAATTTACCCTTTTCTGCCTCCTCCCTTCCACTTCTCCCATTACACTTCCTTTGCACCCCTTATTAGCTTTGTTTTTAATCATCAATTTGCTTAGTTTTATACCCACATCCTCTATCTGTGTATTACTCCTTTATTTGTCACCATGATTACGCAATTCTCAGTATTGACGGGAATAAGTTTCTCATAGAAAGATGTAAACAGTTTGCTCTTATTGAAAAGCAAGGTGTGTGTGTGTGTGTGTGTGTGTGTGTGTGTGTGTGTGTGTGCCTTTTCCTTGTTTACCTTTTTTATGTCTCTCTTGAGTCTTGTTTTTTAATATCAAATATTTCCACTGAGCTCTGGCTTTTTCATTAGGAAGGTTTGGAAGTCCCTTTTTTCACTGAATAACCATCTCCTTCCCTGAAAGATTATGTTTAGTTTTTCTGGATAGTTGATCCTTGGTTGTAGTGCAAGTTATTTTGCCATACGAAACATCACATTCCAATGCCTCTGATCTTTTAATGTAGAAGCTGCTAGGTCTTGTCTGATCCTCACTGTAGCTCCACAATATTTGAATTGGTTCTTTGTTGCTGCCTACAGTATTTTCTCCTTCATCTAATAGTTCTGGAATTTGGCTACAATATTTCTTGGAGTTTTCAATTTGAGTTCTCTTTCAGGAGGTGTCTGGTGGATTCTTTCTACTACCATCTTACCCTCTTTTTCTAGGACTGATCTATTGATACATCTATTGAAGCATCTGTTGATGCTTCTTCAAAGACTCAATAAAGGGAGTTCTTCTTTGAACTACCCACATGGTCTGGTTCATTCTCATTCATATCTGTGTCCAGCAGGGTCGGAGCACCAAGCAGGTCAATGTCCAAGTGTTTGTTTGTGTGCAATTCAAGTAGAAATGGAAAGTTTTGGCCACTCAGTAGATATGGGAAGGGTGGAATAGTGAAGGGAGGGAAAATGTGGAATTCATAATAATACTCAAGATTACAAACCTGAGAAACTGGAAAGATGGTGGTGCTTTCACAACAAACAAGATCATACAAAAATTAGAGGACTCCAAAATTTGTTAAAATATTTTAAATGAGGATTTAAAACATGAGGATATCTTAGACATGATTTTGACTATCTTCAATAAAAAGAAAATCAGAACTTATGGAGGCAGTTTAATTGATTCCCCAAAGTCTCACAGGTAGGAGGTCACAGAACTGGCAATCTAAGAACGTTCCTTTATCTGTAACTCCAAGGCTTTTACATTGCATTTAAAGCAAGTGGCTCTCAAACTACCTATAATTATATCAAATAATTGTTAAATTTTTGTCTTAAATAAAACAAAAAGAATTCATTGTAATTTTCAGATGAGCCAATTAGAATGTTAATAACACAATTTATTTAGATTATCACATAGGAAGAAAGTGATGATGCCAAGTAAAAAGGTTGGGCACTGTTTGTCTCTATCTTTCTCTCCCTTTTAATGACTATCTCATTGACTCTTTCTGTCTGTCTCTCTTTTCCAGAGGTAGAATTTCATAGGTTTATAGAGGTCCCCTAATAGTTAAACTCTTTTGTTCTGTGCAAAATAGTGATGTTCTTCAACTTAGAGGGTTTCACAAATTTTGGAGTCACCAATAAGTTTATCTCAGACTCATGTAAACAATAAAAAATAAAAAAAAATAGTTTCCATTACTTTACTGACAGCTTATTTCACATCTTTGATCCTCAGACTGTATATTAAGGGATTCAACATGGGAATGACCACTATGTAAAAAACCGAAGGCACTTTGACTATGAGTCCTGAGATTTTAGAAGTTGGGACAAAATAGAGAAAGAGAAGGGGCCCATAGTAGAAGAAGATGGCAATCAGATGAGATGTACAGTTGGAGGAGGCTTTCTTCCTCACACAGGTTGATTGCATCGTTGTGATGGTGACAAAATTATAATATAGGATGTGTGGGTGGTTATGAGGGTGCTAAGGATATGAAATTTAGAAGGATGAAATTTAAATTTTCACTTAAATGTCTGTCTGAACAGGAGGAAGAGAAGATGACTGAATACAAACAGAGAAAATTATTAATTATGTTGGTCACCCCCCAAAAAAAATGTAATAAGAGAGTAGGTCCAGCAAAGAAGTTATTTCTTATATACATTCTCTAGACAAGGTTTTCTAAGTGTTTGTTGTAATTCCTGTGGCATAGCAGAATTCCACTAAAGACAATTGACTGAGCACATAGTTCATGTGAAGGTGGAGTTTGAGGTTGAGCCTGATGATCAGTAGTATAACCAAATTTTACAAAAATGTGAGCACATTGATAAAGAGAAAATAGAAAGAAGAGTGGGACTTGGAGATCTGGGTAGTCAGAGAATCCTAAGAGGGTGAATATGACTTCAGCATTCACTTCACTCACCACTATACTTCAATTGCTATATATTATAGTACTAACCTTAAAACTCAGCATTTTGGTGAATACCTTCAAGGAAGGTGAACTGATGAGGCATTAGGAAAATCCAATTAACGTGGATAGCTTTAGTTCCTGTGACCCTTAAATATACATTAATTCTCAATTTTCCAACTTGTATTTTCTAGCCATTGCTTTTTGTCTTCCTTTCTTGGAGAAAATATTGTTCTATAATTGCTGTAGTATTTTCCTCAAGCAAAATCCTATCTTGTGAGATTTTACTCCATAATTCTCAAGATTCTTTATTATCTTCAGCATCAAAAACAAAACAATAAAACATTTCTAGTTTTAATTTAACCATCTTTGCATTGCAACTCAAACATACTTTCTAGAACTACCATTTATTTTTCCCCTTTGTGAACTTAATAGCTTAGACAAATTTATCTTATTGCTACTTCTCACGTATATCTCTTCATTGCCCAACTCATAACTTTTGCTTAGGTTGTTCTTGATTGCCATAATGAAGTCTCTTTTGAAGGTGTCACCTGAAAAGCTCGAGTTTCCTCAAATGCCACCTTTCCTCCACAAAATGATGTTTCACAAATCTAGAACTTCTTTTATATATACTTATATGTTGTCTCCAACATGTCTCCAATGTGGTTTCCAAAAGAGAAGGCAACATCTTAAGACATGGAATTTTTTTGTGATTTTAGTAAAATCAATACTTACCCAAGTACCTGCTGCCTAGCACAAAAATAGTAATTTCTTTCATTGATTATATGACTTATTAGCCCTTCACATACATGAAGGCAGTTGTCAAGGATTTTAAGCTTTTTTGAGCATGACCATACAAAAATTCTTTACCTAATCATCATTTGACCAGAATTAGAGGTTCTATTTCATATAAATAATCACTCTGTTGTGCATGTATTTTTGTTCTTCCCTTGGTGAGGCACTCATATCAGAAGATTGTACTTGATATGTTGTGCTAGTACACAAGAGTATAGGATTCTCCAATTCAAACAGAGGGATGTTATGTCTCTTTTAAATTTTATTATATAAGTGTGGCTAGTTGGTACAGTGAATAGAGCACCAGCCCTGGAGTCAGAAGGAACTTAGTTCAAATCCGGACCCAGACACTTAACAGAAAACCTAGCCATGTGACCTTGTGCAAGTGACTTAACCCCAATTGCCCTCCAAAAAAGGGGGGAAAAAAGCAAAAATAAATTGTATTATATATAGTAAATTAATGTTGTGTGCAATGATGTTTAACAGATGTTCAAATTAGATGATTTCAAATCTCTTCCTCTTATATGATTAAAAAACAATATTAACCCTTCTATAGTAGCCTTCAAAAGAAGAAATCCACTTTTCTAGTATTAGATTTTTGTATGGATGTTTTCTTAATTTAATCATTTTTATATTGTCAACATTAATTTTTATATGTGTTGAATGTGTATTAATTAGTTTAAAATTATCCTTATCATTGAGCCAAGGTCGTAGTTGAATCCCAGGACATAGTAAGTGCTCTTGGCTCTGGTCTTGCCACTGGATTTTGTTAATTTTTTTGTTTGCTTTTTTTGAAGGGAGAAGATAGGGCAATTGGGGTCAAGTGACTTGCCCAAGGTCACATGACTATTTTTGTGTTAAGTGCCTGAGGCTGGATATGAACTCAGGTCCTCCTGACTCCAGGCAGACTTTAGTAATTTTGGAGGAGAAACTGAGGTTGATGAATTTGCCGTTCTACCATAGATAGAGTGGCATAAAATAAAGACAAATGAAGTTCCCAGAAACAAGAAAACATTGTATTCAGCAACAACAATATCATTTTAATTCCCACATTGAGACTAAATATTTTTGTTTAATATAAATAACCAAATGAACTACAAAGGATACAGAAAGGAATAAATTATATTCAGAGGAAGAACTGATAACTAAAGTATGTACAGAGTGATTTTGCACATACACACATTTTATATATATGTTTGTGTGTACACATACATGCATATATATGTGTGTGTATACATATATGGGTATATGCATGTATGTATGTGTATATATTATATACACAAACATAAATAAAATTATACACACACACACTTACATATTTGTTTCCAGTGGTAGCAATCTCTAGGGTAGGAGAGGCAGAGGGAAAAAGAGGAACAAAAAGAAATTTATATTGTGATTGAATATGCAACTAAAATAAATAGCAAGTTGTGCATAAGAGATAACCAGTTTCATGTGCAAACATCATTTTATTATATTATGTTATGGAGATGCTTCTTTTATTGCACTAATTAAAAATAAAAATAAATTGGAAGCTAATTTCTATGATAGAGTTGCTTGTGTCGAAAGAAAGGAAAACCAGGAACCTTTGCCTTCACAATACAAATGAATTAAAAAAAAAAAAACAACTAACACTTATTAAATCTCCACTATGTTAGAAGTAGTGTACTAAGCACTTGGGTAGGATTGAATTCGGTTATACAAATGCTATGACCCCACTGACTTGCTCTAGGTGAGGGTGGCTTTTACACTCTTCCACCAGGGCATATGGTCATTCATCAAGATATTTTTTTTTTATTTTTATGTTTTTGTGGCAGACCTACAAAAGCCACTCGATCTTCCTATTGGCTCACAGCTTAGATTATAGTTTCATATTTTCTGTGAAGTAATTGAAATGTGAAGACTGACAAATAAGAAGAAAACTAAAACAGGAATTAACACTTGTAGAAGCAGGAGACTGATTTTTACAATAAATTGTCAAGAAACTTTAATGAAAGATTCTGAGCTTGATCTTACTCACAGAGTAAATTATAATGATGTCCTGACAATGATATATATTTATGTATATATGTATATATTTTTTTTCTGATTTCAAACATCCTTGTTCAATATGAGTAAAAATTATCTGACTACACTTTAAATTGTCGTAGAAACTGAAGGTGTGACTACAAGATAAATGACTATTTGAATAGGACTCAGAGAATTAATTAAAAATCACCAGCAATTCCATCAGAACAGTCTAGCCAGCAGTCATAGAATCCCTACAAATTACCTTGAGAAATGATTTTGAGATGCATTATTGTTCTGAAAGTTTCCTTCACATCATTGTTCCTTAGACTGTATATAAAGGGATTTAGCATAGGAATCACCACAGCATAAAAAACAGATCCCACCTTGACCACAAGCCTTGAATTTTTGGAATTGGGAATGCAGTAAAGGAAGAGGATGGTCCCATAAAAGATAGTAACAGCTGTCAAGTGGGAGGCACAAGTGGAGAAAGCTTTATATCTGCCTCTGGCTGAATGCATTTTGAAAATAGTGACAAAAATAAAAACATATGATGTAAGGATAATGAGGAGGGTGCAAACTGCACTGAGATTACCAAAAATTAAAAGCATGACTTCACTGATGTGTTTATCAGAGCAGGTAGCTGAAAGAAAGACAGAATATTCGCACACAAAGTTATTAATGATTTTGGTCTCACAAAATGACAATATAAGAAGTGAGTAGGTGAATACAATGGAAGAAATTATGCCCCAAGTATATGCCACAGTCACTAGTAGGGAACAACGTTTTGTGGACATGAAAACAGTATACAGCAAAGGGTAACGTATAGCCACAAATCGGTCGTAGGCCATCACAGCCAACATGACCATCTCTGTTGTAACACAGATGACACCAGTGGAAAATTGTGTGAGGCAGGCTTTGATGGAGACACTTCTGTCTTCCACAACTAAGTTTTCTAGTAGTTTTGGTGTAACTATAGTGGAGTAACAGAAATCCACAAAGGACAAATGACTGATGAAAAAGTACATGGGGGTGTGGATTTTGGGATTGATCCTGATGAGCACAATCATGCCCACATTCCCCAACACAGAGATTGCATAGATGGTGAGGAACAGTAGAAAGAGGGGCACCTGAAGGTCTGGGTGATCAGAGAATCCTAAAAGAATGAATACAACTGCACTACTGTGATTCTTGTCAGGACTCATCATGATTCCTGTAGGAGAGAATTAGAAATGTATCCTGAGAAGTAAAACAAATAAAATTGAGGTATGATGGATAATGAATTAGAAAATTATTATTGTTATAATTATTATTTACATAATAATAGCATTAGTTTGAAAATTAGCACTTACTCTAACTTCCTATATATTTGCATGGAGAGAAAATCAAAGAGTATGAAAGAAACAAAATTAAAGGGAAATAGAGAATGGTCTGAATATATGGGTAGCTCTAAATTCACAGAATTCAGTAAAATCTGTACTTCAACAAATGTCCATTCTAGAAAATAGATCTCATCCAGAACCTTGAAATGAAGGACAACCCAACTACTCTTAAGGCAGTCTATTTCACTCCTTAACTCATCAAAAAAGAAATTCAAACGCTCTTCATCATTCCTCCATTTTTGGTGTTCATTGTGTCATCATGAATATGTCACTACTAACCATTCAATCTTGTTCAGTTCCCTGGAACCCAACAAAAGATGCCTCAGTTCTCTTTTACATAACAATCTCTTAAAATTTGAAAATAGGAATAAGTCATATCCCCTAAAATATTTTTCTTCTCTATTCTTGTAATGATGATTGTAACAAAACAAACTGTCAGAGAAAGTTAGGTGTTTGTATAATGGAAAAAATTGCACATATTCTTTGGGAGAATTTCACTTAGAACAATCCAGTGATGGATTTTTAAAAATAATTTATTTCAGTGATATTCCTGTTCCAACAACACAACTGAAGTAACTTGACTAATAAGCTGAAAATTTACCTTAGCATTAGTATGCTTTCAAGGCAGGTAAGTGACAGGTTGCAAAGTGTGGATTCAGGAAGACTTGTGTTCAAATACAGTCTCAGATACTTAACATGTGACCTTGAGGAAATTATTTAACCTCTTTTTACCTCAGTTTCCTCCTTTTACAATGGAGAAAATAAAAGCACTGACGTCCTAGATTTGTTGGAGACTCCAGATGGCATTTCTTTAAAGTGTTTAGGACAGCACTGGACACATAGTTAGTAATATGTTGATCTTAGTTATTATTTTTTAAACTGACTTCAATCCCAATTTTTTGCCTTAATGGGTGTGTAATCGACAACCACTTTACCTATGTTCCTTGATATTTATAACAACAACAACAACAATTTCTGACATTTTAAATGCAATTGCTTTAAGCCAGTTATTATGCTACATTTTTTACTTTTATTGTTTAAATGATTCTCAAAATAACCTGGAGAAGCAGGTGCTATTATTATCCCAACTTTGTCGATTGATAAAGTGATCTTAACATAGATTTAATGATTCACAGAGAGGTACACAGCTGGCATGTGTGGTTGAGGTCACTTTCGAACTCAGATCTCCCAGACTTCAGGCCTAGATCTCTATCCACTCCTCTGTAAAGTATGAGATTGGACTAGCAAATATTTGAATTACTTTTCTAGATGTAATATTATATATTCAATGTTTTAAAATCATTTCTAAATCTGTATTCTAGAATCTTATGTTTTTTCTCACTCTAAGTTATCTGAAAACAAAAATACTCAGATAAACAGGGAAGTCCCCTATTAGTTGGATATGAGATCTAATCCTATGAAATTGTTTCTTTATATGTTTGATTATAATGCACAGAAAACCTTCATGGAAAAAGTCTGAAATTTAGGGATCTGATGGATTATCTTTCCTTCCATGGAATAAATAGGTCTATTCCTTTAAAGAACACCACAATGTAGTAATTAGGTTCCAATCAGGAAAAAACAATTGAAAAAGACAAAAGAATAAAGGTAAACAAATAAATGAATTGACAAGGAGACAGACAGACAGACATAGGGGGGAGAGACAGAGACAGAGAGAAGTCAAAGGTGGTGGATGCCTAGTTCAATGAGAGTTACATTAGACTTGAGTAGGGTCTATGGATTAGCAAATGGGTCAGGGAACAAGGTATGATAGTTGCTTTTTGAGTTTATTTTTCTTTCTTTCCATCTTTCCTTTCTTCCTTCCTTCCTTCTTTCTTTTTTCTTTCTTTCTTTCTTTCTTTCCTTCTTTCTTTCTTTCTTTCTTTTCTTTCAACTTTCTTTCTTTCTTTCTTTCTTTCTTTCTTTCTTTCTTTCTTTCTTTCTTTCTTTACCTGTATAAAAGTCTAACAGGAGAACAGTCTCCAGTTACATAAATGTTCATGAACAATGGACATCATGAGAGAGCGTGAGAGCATGAATTCCCAGGAAATCGAAAATTCCAATCTGGTAAATGCAGATGAGTAACTCCCTTGAGGGTATTTTTTTTCCCTTTAATTGTAATTTTTTCTAGTATGAAGCTGTGGCCAATATTTGGCATT
>CM053592.1:182570836-182587672 GCA_028646515.1 Pseudochirops corinnae
TGTAATATAATATAATGGAAAGTAAAGTAATATAATATAATATAGTATAATATAATACAATAATGTATAGTATAATATAATATACAATATAATACAGTTCAATATAATATAATACATTGTAATATAATACAATATAATTGTAATATGATATGATATAATATGACATAATATGATATGATATAATATAATATAAAGGAGGCACAGCATCCCTCTGCTTGTATGGGAGAATCTCATACTCTTGTGTATTTGAAACACATTTAAAATACATTCTTCAGATATGAGTGCCTCACCATGGGAAGGCAATAAATAGGTACTAGCAAGTACACAACAGGGTGATGATCTACATGAAGAAGAAATTTAATTCGTGCCAAATGAAGAGTAGTGAAAGAGTTCTTATATGGGTGTGCTAAAAAAAGGCTTGTACACTCTGCCAACTGCCTTCATATAACTGAAAGGCTAATAAGTCAAATAATCAAAAGCAATTATTATTTCTCGACTAGGCAGTGTGTTCTTGGTTAGTTACTGGTTTCCCAAAAACTCAAAAAAAAAAATCATGTCTTTACGGATGGCACATTCTCTCTTGGAAACCACATTGGAGACATGTCAGAGACAACATAAAATAAATATAATAAAAGTACTAGATTTGTGAAACATCATTTTGTGGAGGGGAGGTGGAATTTGAGAAAACTAGACCTGTCAGGTGACAACTTGAAAAGAGACTATATTACGACAGAGTAGGACAAGCTATACAAAGGCTCTGAGGTGGGCAAGGAAGAGATATGTCAGGAGAACCTATGAGATTAATTTGTCTAAGCTATAGAATTCATGAAAAGGAATAATTCATAGTAGTTCTATAAAGTAGGCTTGAGTTGCAAGGCAAAGAAATTTAAATTAAAACTAAAAATATTTTGTTCTGTTTTGTTTTGTTTTTGATCCTGAAAATAAAAAAGAGTCATTAGAACAATGAAGTAAAATCTCACATGATAGGATTGTGCTTGAGAAAATTAATACAGCAATTACACAAGAGTGATTTGCCCCAGAAAGGAAGACAAAAGGCAACTGGTAGAAAACATAAGTAAGAAATTTCAGCTAATGAATAGTTAAGTGTCATCTTAAATAGAGCTATCCATGTCAAATGCTTTTCCTCAAAACCTCATCAATTCACCTTCCTTAAAGATATTCATCCAAAAGGCTAGGTGACTAATTATCTATATTTTGTAGATGAGTTTTTAAGGTTAGGATTGTAGTATATGGCCCCGAACATCTAGCTTTGAAATGCTGTAATTTTCTTTAATAGCATCCCTGGTGAGTGAAGTGAGTGTAGCAGTCATATTCATCCTCTAAAGATTCTCTGACTACCCAGATCTCCAAGTCCCACTCTTCCTTCCACTTTTGCTCATCTCTGTGGCCATAGTGTTGGGAAATTTGGGCATGATTGTGATGATCAGGATCAACCCCAAACTTGACTCTCCCTTGTACATTTTCCTCAGTTACTCATCTTTTATGGATTTCTTTTATTCCACTGGAATTACACCCAAGCTCTTAGAAAACCAAGACTAGGGAGTGTGTATGATGAATAACTTATTTCCTCATATTTACCTGCTTTCTTATTACGTTGTTTTTTTATTCCCCTGTTGGACTAAGATCATTCGTAATTTTTTCTGTGAGTGTTTTGTCATGTTCTCTTCCTCCTGTTCAAACAGATACTTAAGTGAAATGAATCTTTTCATCCTTGCTAATTTTAATGTCCTGAGCACCCTCATAAACATCCTCACATCCTATATTTAATTTTTGTCATCATCATCAAGATGCCACCAAGCAGTGGGAGGAAGAAAGCCTCCTCCAGCTGTGCCTCTCACCTGATTGTCATCTCCATCTTCTACAGGCCTCTTCCTTTTTCCTGTTGTGTACCCAGTTTTAAAATCTCATGGCTCATAGACAAAGTATCTTCTGTTTCTGTTTTTTACACAGTAGTCATTCCCATGAGCAACCCCCTAAAATACAATCTGAGGATCAAAGACGTGAAATGAGCTGTCATAAAACGAATGGCCACCAATTTTTTTTTCTAAAATTATTTCTTTTTTATGTGAGTCTGAGAAAAACTTCTTTGTGACTCCAAAATCTGTGAAAGCATCTAAGTTGTAGAACCTGGCTATTTTAATTTGTGAGAAATCATTTAACATTTAATAAATATATATAACAAAAACAAAAATGTATAAAAATTTGGAGGATATATAAAAATGAAATCATGAGTGGGAACATGCATGATTTCAGACAACTTTCTACTCCTCTTGCCATCTCTCCTCTCCTCTTGTCTCCTATCCTTTCATCTCCAGGATGAGTCTCTTTCATTTCTCTCTTGAATCATCCATAACTCATCAATTTTGCACAAAACAATAGTTGATTCACATTTTAAATACTATGAATTTCACAAATAAATCATTGTTTTTATTTTTATTTTGTTGCAAGCTCTTCTTTTCTATAAATTGCTTTCTTGTTTAAATCAACTCTTTTAAATTGATTGGTATATGACCTGTAAGTTAAATGGTTACTGCATTTCGTAGGCCCAAGAGGTTGGTTGATCCAGGGTCACAAAATAAAATGTATTAGAGATAAGATACTATTTCTGATTTCTAGGCTGACATTTTGTCCACTAAGAAATATTGCCTTACATGAGTGGAATGTTCAATTCTTTTAAGTGACATTTAATTGTGATCATTTATTTAAAGCTACTTTCATATCATTAGAAATGTCTTTCTCATTGTACCAATATTTTGTCTTTTAAATTTCTTTCCTCTTTAGCCATTGATGATCTGTGACAGAAATTAAGAGTGTTGTAGTCATATTCATTCTCTTGGCATTCTTCAAATACCCAGAAATTCAAATCATTTTCTTTCTGGTTTCCTTGGCCATCTATATCGTCACTAAGATGGGGAATTCTGGAAGCATTGCAATTGTTGTGAACCCCAAGTTATAAATCTTGAGAAATTTTGAGGTTTCGAGAGACAAAATTTTGGGGTTGGTGCCCAAAAAGCACATTAGAAACACTAACTTCCAAACATGAATATTTTTCTAATCTACTTTCCTTTCAATAATGTGCATTCATTACATGCAAATACTCTATGGTTATCAATATGCAAAAATTTGTGGGTTTACATAGAAAGATTGATAGATAAATAGATAGATAGATATAGATGTAAACATATGTATAGATATATAGATATATATGTGCATCCAAAAATATATGTGTTTGTATGTGCAGAGATGTGCAGAAATATTATTGTTGTTGACGTCATTAGAATTGTATAGGAATCACTAGATGTTTCTAGTGATTCTACTCAATTTTTTTTTCTGAATTCCAGCATCCTAGACATCTCTCTTTTACATTAGAATTATTTCCATGTTTTAGAGAGTTTCAGAACCTGAAGGACTGCCTGAAATTTGATTCTGAAAAAGGAATCTCATGCAATATGTATTCTGTTCTTCTACATTCAACAGTTGTTGTTACGTGTTTTCAGTTCCGCCCAACTCTTCAAGGTTGCATTTGAGGTTATACTGCTAGATCCTGGAGTGATTTTCCATTTCCTTCCTCGACTCATGGATGAGGCAAACAGAGTTAAATGACCTTCCCAGAGTCATACAGTTAGGGATTACCTGAGGTCGGAAATGAGTTTAATTCTTCCCTGCTCTATACTTCACATCCAAAAAGATGCCTCGCTCCTCAAAAAGCAAAGACAAATAATAGTAGTATAAGCTGAATATCAGTGATGTAAAATAACACAGACATAACAACTCTGATCATATTTTTACTCCAGACAGTAAGAGAACACACAATAAGTAGGCAAGGAGATAAACAATATGAATAAGAAAGTGCTTATAAACTACCTAAAGTGTTCAAGGCTTTATCTTATGCAATCAACGATATAAAGGCACAAAACAGAAAGAAATAAGCAGAAGAATGTGGGAAACACGCACATATACACATACACACACACACACACACACAGAAACACAATTGAAAAGGTTAACATGTTTTTTTTGTTATTCTTCTCAATCTTCAGAGTACATGGAATATTTGCCATTCTGTGTCAGATTTGTAGAAGAAAGGACTCTCCCTTGTTTTCACACACCAAGTTGCACCTTGGATTGAGGTTTTAGGACACATGGTTTAGTCCTCCCCAAGGATAACCTTTTCCTATTGCACATCCTAAATTTTGGAACATTTCCCTTAAAAATTGGGCAAATTTCAAATTTTCTGTAATTGCTATCATGTGGGGGTGCTCTTTGGTGAGAACCTCACGTGGAGTATGAGCATTCCAATTGGCTCATCTGAAAATTTCAGTAAGTTTACACTTTTATTTAATTCAGAAATTAATTTTATTTTGTCATGATTTAGTAAAGTCTGATCAGTTTCTTCATTTTCCTCATTTGCTTGTATTCCTCTAAACTAAGTATTACTTCTCTTTCTTAATCATGATCATGCAAAGAGGCAGAATTGAGTCTTGATGTTTCATTTTTCCTGCTTTCTGGAAATCTCCTACACATCGATTTTTATCGTTTCTTTTTAGTTCCATTTTAACTGCTTTGTGCTGTTGATTGAATGTAGTGTTTACACATCATATTTCATCAGTGCTTCTTTTGAGAGACCTTGGTGATCTGAGCTCAGTATCACAACAGCTAGAGGCTGAGATCAAGTGCCACGGTTGTGTCCTCCTCAGGTCCCATCCCTAGGGGCATGAGAACCAGGACTGGCTTCTGCCTGACACTGACTCCAAGAAACTTCTCTATCCCTCTCTTTCCTTTGCTTTCTTTCTTTCTTTCTTTCTCTTTATCTCTCTGTCTCTGTATCTTAATTGTGTCTTCTTAAAAAATAACTGTTGTACAACTGTTTTTCATGACATAGGAAGGGAAGGATGGGAAGGAGAGGTAAATTTGGAACCTAAAGCTAAACATATGTTAACATTGTTTATATGAGACTGAAAAAAATAAAATATTATTGAAATAAGAAAGAGTTTACATCACATCTGGTAACCTTTTTCCTATGTAGATATTGTATACCTACATTATCATTTGCTTGTGGTCTCCCCTATTAAAATCTGAGCTACTCTCTCTGTCTCCTACATTATGTGATGTGTCTGGAATATTGTAAGTAGTTATTAAATATTTGTTGCCTAGTGGGCTGACTAAAAATGTCTCCTACATCATAAATTTGCTCATTGTTTTACTGGGGAGAGTGAAAGGGGGAGGGGATTTCTCTAATCAAAACAGTGGTTTGTCATTAGGGACATTAGCCTAACATCAAGGGAATGAAGTATCCAAAATATGGCATGTAAAAAATATGCCTACCAGTGAGAATTACATTACAAACTCCTGAGTAATTGTGTCCAGTGACCTTAGAAGCAGCATCCTGAGAGTAGATGGGGTTGGCTTTGGGTTGGTTGAGCTCAAATAACCAAGGACAGTCACACTATATATCAACTGGCTCCCCCATGTGATAGAGTGAGGAAGAAATTCAGTATTTTGAAAACAACTTTTTCCAACATCGTAACTGACCTGTGCAAGTTTAAGTGAAGAAATATTTATTGGATCTTCTCAATAAGCATTTATTAAGGTGATCATGGCCAAGTTTTTTCACAAGATTTCTGAGAATAAATTAGTCCATTACATGAAAATTTCTTTCTAATTATACATTTTTTAACATTATGGAAAGTCGACATTAATATTTGTTAAGGTGGAAAATAATTCTAACTGCAAGACTAATTTAATTTCTAGAAAATCTCATTCTGAGAAATAGACTCAGCAGAGGCTTTTTTTTCTTGAATTACATCTTTAGAGACAATGCATTTAGGGGCAGTGAAGATTCTTTAGGTACTGGGACCCAAAGGACTTGGAGATAAATGTAAAATTTTCAGCATAAGTACTATAATTGGGTTTCAGATAGAGTAAAAGGAAATGTCTCTAACTATGCAGTTTGCTGTAAAATGAAAACAATTAGATTTTCTTTGTGCAATTAATAAAAAACACAGTGATGTTGTAGTAATAGTGCGTATCAGTGGATTAATTCAGGTCTTGATAATTAGGAAAGAATCAGGGAGGATTCTAATCATGACAATAATATGTCACAAGATGTACCTCTATACAACTGATGAAGAAAATTAACCATCCAGGAAAGTCTATGCTCTGGTGAGTACATATATCTGCTAAGTTCTTCCTATACACACTTTTTTTATTGGTCTACTGATTAGCAACTAGAATATACCTTTCATAAATTCCCTAAAAGATAATCAGAAAGGAAATTCCAAAAGAAATGGAGGACTTAACTCAGATCATCTTCATCATTATCATGCATTTTTGGTCATCATTTTTGGGGACATAACCTAATATCCATACACATTTCGGGCTATTACCCATAGTCTCTTCCCCCAAGAGCTTTTCAGGTACGTAGAAAGAACAATATCAATAATAGGCAGCTATTGGTAAATTTCCACTTGCAATTAATATCAACACTACAGAAATTGAGATAGATGAAGAGTTTGTGTGTGTGTGTGAGAGAGAGAGAGAGAGAGAGAGAGAGAGAGAGAGAGAGAGAGAGAGACAGAGACAGAGATAGAGAGAGAGAGAGAGAGAGAGAGAGAGAGAGAGAGAGAGAATGTGAGAATATGTGTGTAGAGCAGGATTATCAGGAAAACCTGACCTTGAGAAAGCTATGCATGAAAACCCACACTTAAATTAGTAGGCATCAAAAGAGAAGGCATCATATTTCAGAGAAAATGCTATGCCCAAAGGCATGATGGCAAGAAGGCATTTACTATCTTAATAAGAGAATAATAAGCAGAGGATTTTTTTTCAACACCTATGACAAAAGTTGCGAAATTTGTGGGGAAAAAGTGTTGGAGATGAATAAAATTAAACATCTGGTAAAATAAAAAGGAAAAAACATTCTGGAATTATTAAAGAGTGGGGTAGAAAAAAATCATAATGTGGTCTACTTAAGGCAACCTAAGGCTAAATTAGGAATAAGCACAACCTGGGTTAACATTTTGCCTCTGAAATATGATAGGTGAATAAAAATGGTAGAAAACAAGCTGAGTTAACCCTGAATTCCTAAGGAATTATCTGAACTTTTAAATTACAATATATGCCCGAAGCTATTTCAGGGGAGGTGGTTTATATGTCAGAATCCCCTTGTAACAATGGAGTTAAAATTCCAGATCAAGCATGAAAATCTATCATTTAATTAAGAAAACAGATAGTAATCACATTCTTTGACCATTAGTTATTCTTCTTAAAATTATATTCTAAAAATGATAATTATTTTAGAGCTTTTTCTCAAAAATGTTCAGAGAAATACCAAAGCATAAAACCTTTAAAATACAAGCCCTATATCAACTTAAAATTTTGATAACAAAGCCATAGTTTGCTTGCTTGAGATACATTGCTGCATTAGAAAACTCCAAACCCACCAGAAGAGACAGGCACAGTGGATACAACAAATCTTGAAATGAGGTGTGCGTGGGAAAGGGTGAATCATGTCTATCTGGAGTAGAACAGTGTAATTCCATGATTAGTGAGGAGGAAATTGTAAAGAAGGAAATTTAGACTTGATCTCAGTAGATCTTCAGAATAACAAAAAACTTCTTAAAAGTGGAATACACTGACTCAGTTGGTGTGGTTACTTGAAGGTTTCAAAGACATTTCTCTTTCTCCTTCTTAATGACAAAGTGTGTGTACCTTGTTTCTTCAAGTAGAAAGATCAAGCCTGTAACAAACACATTTACTAATATCAGGGAGTTCACAATTCAAATCAGGTAACTGGAAATCTTCCCACAAAGATCAGTAAGAATATTAAAATAGAAGAATCTATGGTGACTTACAAAATTAGTTTCACAGCTTTAAAGGGAGAGGGTGGACAATGGATAGAGAAAGTTAAAGGGATAATTTGAAAAGTAAGAAGTTTACTTGAAGAAATGTAATATTTCTACAATTAGAGTAGCAGAAATATATATCAGAAGCAAAGAATATGATGAGAGCAAAGGTATGAAGTAAAAACATACATTCTGCTGATAGTATAAAGAAGATACACTTTGGGTTGAAATTGATGCCAGCTACAACAATTGGCATGGAAAATCAGAGTGCATGAGAGCATGTTTATGGTAGCACCTGAACGACAGGAGAAGGACTCTAGTAGTCTATTTAGTTTAGATGATAATTTGCTACAGAAGTATTTCCATTTTGCAGTTTCTTGCTTTTGAAGATGAGATCCAGTGTAGTGGAAAGATAGACCCAGAGGAACCACATCAGAATCACGTCTCTGCTATTAAATCCTAGTTGATCTTGGACTAATTATTTAACCTTTCCTTTTCTGTCAAATGACAGACTAGACTAGATAGCTGTTGAGTCTTTAAGTGCTAAATCTATGATAATAAATCAGAAATCTCTAAGTATATGCTAGGACAACTGAGGCTACAAAGCTATTGAAAACATGGGAAATGCAGAAAAGTGATAAGTGAGATTGACAAAGTAGTTAAAAATATTGCCAGAGATGGAGAGAGAGAGAGAGAGAGAGAGAGAGAGAGAGAGAGAGAGAGAGAGAGAGAGACCTATAGACTGAAATTTTTTTTTTTTGGTGTCACATTGAGCTACCCACACTTTTATTTTTTATTTGTTATTTCTCAACAGTTACACAAATGGGAGTGTGTATACATATATTTGTCTGTACACATATCCTTAAAATACAAATACATACACACACACACACATATATATGTATATATATATATATATGTAATACAGATCCAGGAAGAGCAATTTAGTACAGGGAAGAGAATGAGAAGGGAGATTCTTCTTCTAGCTCTACCTCTGAAGAACCTACTAGGGAGTCTTTAAATTAAATGACTTTGGGTAGTTCATTGGGTAGGTCATTTACATCTTTCTTTCCTTCCTTCCTTCCTTCCTGCTGCCTCAGACAATAAGATTGGGGAAAAACAAAGCAAAAGTCCTGAACAAGGGGCTACTTGGTGGTGAAGTGGATAGAGCACTGGCCTCGAGTCAGTGAGCTCATATCTGTCCTCAGATAAGTACTAGCTGAGATAATTGTGACCAAGTCAGTTCACCATCTTTGCTTTAGCTCTTCCTCTGTAAAAGGAACTAGAGCAGGAAATGGAAAAAACTTTCCAGTATCTTTCTCAAGAAAAGTTCAAATGCATTAGGGAAAATGAGAGAGAACTGAAGTCTCAGACAACTCTCTAATTATATAAGACATAAACAAGTATTACACGGCCTTGTGAAATCTTTCTTCAAATACCAATATACTGACTGATTGTATATATGTGAATTTGGTGGAGCCATTTAAAAGGGAACAGGTACATTAAGGGTGTGATAGATAGGAGTGACATATATTGTCCTTTGTAGAAGGTCAGGAGGTCATACAAACATTTGAAAAGGAAGAAAATAGTTCATTAAATTTTTGAAATGCCAAATATTTGCCACAGCTTCATACTAGAAAAAATTACAATTAAAGGGGAAAGAATATATCCTCAGGGGAGTCACTCATCTGGATTTACCAGATGGGAATTTTCCATTTCCTGGGAGTTCATGATCTCACACTCTCTCACAATGTCCATTGTTCATGAGCATTTATGCAACTGGAGAATGTGCTTCTGTTAGACTTTTATACAGATAAAGAAAGAGAGAAAGAGAGAAAAAGAAAGAAAGAAAAAAGAAACAAAGAAAGAAGGGAAGAAGGAAGGAAAGTAGGAAATAAGAAGAAAGGAAGGAAGAAAGGAAGGAAGGAAGGAAGGGAGGGAGGAAGGGAGGAACGAAGGAAAGAAAAACAAATGGAAAAAGTAACTATCGTACCTTCTTCCCTGACCCATTTCTTAATCCCCAGACCTTACTCAAGTCTAATTTAACTCTCATTGAACTAGGCATACACCACCTTTGACTTCTCTCTGTCTCTGTCTCTCCCCCCCATGTCTGTCTGTCTGTCTCCTTGTCAATTCATTTATTTGTTTATATTTTTTCTTTTGATTTTTTCAATTATTGTTTCCTGGTTGGAACATACTTACTACATTGTGCTGTTCTTCAAAGGGACAGATCTATTTACTCCACGGAAGGAAAGATAATCCATCAGATCCCTAAAACACCCCATTTCAGGCTTTTTCCATAAAGGTTTTCTGTCCATTATAGTCAGACATATAAAGAAACAATTCGACAGTATTAGATCTCATATTCAACTAAAACGGGACTTTCCTGTTTATCTGAGTATTTTTTTTTCAAATAACTTAGAGTGAGAAAAAACATAAGATTGTAGAACACAGAGTTTGGAAATGATATTAGAACACTGAATATATAATATTAGATCTGGAAAAGGGATTCAAAATTTGCTAGTCCAATCTCAAACTTTCCAGAGGAGAGGATAGAGATCTAGGCCTGGAGTCTGGGAGACCTGAGTTCAAAATTGAGCTCAACCACAAATGCCAGCTGTGTACCTCTCTGTGAATCATTAAATCTATGTTAAGATCACTTTATCAATCGACAAAGTTGAGATAATAATAGCACCTACTTCTCCAGGTTATTTTGAGGATCATTTAAATAATAAAAGTAAAAAATGTAGTATAATAACTGGGTTAAAGAAAGTGCTTTAAAAAATGTTAGATATTGTTTTTGTTGTTATAAATATCAAGGCACATAGGTAAAGTGATTTTAGATTACACACCCATTAAGGCAAAACGTTGGAATTGGAGACAATATAAAAAATAATAACTAAGGTTAACATATTACTGACTATGTGTCCAGTGCTGTCTTAAGCATTTTAAAGAAATGCCATCTGGAGTCTCCAACAAATCTAGGATGTCAGTGCTTTTATTTTCTCCATTTTAAAAGGAGGAAATTGAGATAAAAAGAGGTTAAATAATTTCCTCAAGGTCATATGGTAAGTATCTGAGACCGTATTTGAACACAAGTCTTCCTGCCTCCTCACTTTGCAATCTGTCACTTACTAGCCTCTAAAGCATACTAATACTTAGCTGAAATTTTAGCTTATTAGTCAAGTTGCTTCAGTTGTGTTGTTGGACCAGGAACACTACCGAAATAAGTTATTTTTAAAAATCCTTCACTGAATTGTTGGAAGTGAAATTCTCCCAAACAATATGTTCAATTTTTTCTATTATATAAAGACCTAACTTTCTCTGACAGTTTGTCTTGTTACAATCATCATTACAAGAATAGACAAGAAAAATAGTTTAGGGGTTATGAATAATTCATTTTTCAGATTTTAAGAGGCTGTTATGTGAAAGAGAATTCAGGCATCTTTTCTTAGGTTCCAGGGAACTGAACCAGATTGAATACTTAACAGGGACATATTCATAATGACACAATGAATACCAAAAATGGAGGAGTGATGAAGAAGCTTTGAATTTCTTTTTTGGTGTGTTAAGGAGTGAAATAGCCTCCTTCAGGAGTAGTTGGGTTGTCCTTCATTTCAAGGTTGCGGATGAGATCTATTTTCTAGAACGGACATGTGTTGAAGCACAGATTCTACTGGATTCTGTGAATTTAGAGCTACCCATATACTCAGACCATTCCCTATTTCCCTTTTATTTTGCTCCTTTCATACTGTGTGGTTTTCTCTCGATACAAATACATAGAAGTGAAAGAAAATGCTAATTTTGAAGCTAATGCTCTTATTATTTAAATAAAAATTATAACAATACTAATTTTCTAATTCATTATCCACCATAACTCAATTTTATTTGTTTTACTCCTCAGGATACATTTCTACTTCTCTCCTACAGGAATCATGGTGAGCCCTGACAAGAATCACAGTAGTGCAGTTGTGTTTATTCTTTTAGGATTCTCTGATCACCAAAATCTCCAGGTGCCACTCTTTCTGGTGTTTCTCACCATCTATGCACTCTCTGTGTTGGGGAATGTGGGCATGATTGTGCTCATCAGGATCAATCCCAAACTCCACACCCCCATATACTTTTTCCTCAGTCACTTGTCCTTTGTGGATTTCTGTTACTCCACTATAGTTACACCAAAACTACTAAAAAACTTAGTTGTAGAAGACAGAAGCATCTCCATTAAAGCCTGCATCACACAGTTTTCCATTGGTGTCATCTGTGTGATGACAGAGATGGTCATATTGGCAGTGATGGCCTATGACCGATTTGGGGCTATATGTTACCCTTTGCTGTATACTGTTTTCATGTTCCCAAAACGTTGTGCCCTACTAGGGACTGTGGCATATACTTGGGGCTTAATTTCTTCCATTGTACTCACGTACTCACTTCTTATATTGTCATTTTGTGAGACCAAAATCATTAATAACTTTGTATGTGAATATTCTGTCTGTCTTTCAGCTACCTGCTCTGATAAACACATTAGTGAAATGATACTTTTAATTTTTGTTATTTTTAATGTATTTTTTACCCTCACCATTATCCTTACATCATATCTTTTCATTTTTGTCACTATATTCAAAATGCATTCAGCCAGTGGGAGATATAAGGCTTTTTCCACTTGTGCCTCCCACTTGACAGCTATTACCATCTTCTATGGGACCATCTTCTTCCTCTATTGTATTCCCAATTCCCAAAACTCACGGCTTGTAGGCAAAGTGGGATCTTTTTTTTATATTGTGGTAATTCCTATGCTAAATCCCTTTATATACAGTCTAAGGAACAATGATGTGAAGGAAACTTTCAGGAAAATAATGGATCTCAAAATCATTTCTCAACGTAATTTGTAGTGATTCTATGACTACTGGCTAAACTATTCTGAAGGAATTTCTGGTGATTTTTATTTAATTCTCTGAGCTGTATTTAATTACTCACTTCTCTTGTAGTCACACCTTCAGTTTCTACAACTATGTGAAGTGCAGTCATGGATGGAACAAGGATGTATGAAATGAGAAGAAAAATCATTACTAGGACATCATTATAATTTATTCCATGAGAAGGATCAACCTCAGAGTCTTTCATTAAAGTTGCTCATGATTTATGCTAAAAATCAATCTACTGCTTCTACAAGTGTGAATGACTGTTTTATTTTTCTTCTTATTTGTCAATCTTCACTTTTCTATTACTTAATAGAAAATATGGAACAATCATCTAAGCTGTGAGCTAATAGGAAGATTGAGTGGCTTGTGTAGGTCTGCCAGAAACAAACACCCTCATGAGTTACCCCATGCCCTCATGGAAGAGAATAAAAGTCACCCTTACCCGGAGCAACTCAATGGGATCATAGAATCCGTATAACCCAATTCAGTCCTACAAAGGGCTTAGTACAGTTATTGTAACATAGTGGAGGTTTAATATGTATTATTTATTCATTTGTAGTCTGAAGGCAAAGGTTCCTGGCTCTCCTTTCTTTAAACATGAGCAACTCCATAATAAAAATTAGCTTCCAAATTATCTTTATTTCTAATTAATGCAATAAAAGAAGCATCTCCATAACATAGTATAATAAAATGATGTTTGCATATTAAACTGTTTATGTATTATGCACAACTTGCTATTTATTTTAGACGCATATTCAATTACAATGTAAATTTCTTTTTGTTCCTCTTTTCCCCTCTGCCTCTCCTACCCTAAAGATGGCTACCATTGGAAACAAATATGTGAGTGTGTGTGTATAATTTTTTTTAATATTTGTATGTATAATATATAAACACGCACATACATGCATACACCTATATATGTATACACACACATATACATATATGTGTACAGACAAACATATATATAAAATACATGTGTATAAGGGTAAAATCATTCTATACATATTTCTAGTTATCAGTTCTTCCTCTGAATATAGTTTTTTTCTTTCTATATCCCTTTTAGTTCATTTGGTTATTTATGTTAAACAAAAGTATTTAGTCTAACTGTAGGAATTAAAATGTTATTGCTCTTACTGAATACGATGTTTTCTTGGTTCTGGACACTTCATTTGTCTTTATTTTATGCAACTCTATCCATGGTAGAACAGCAAATTCATCAACTTCAGTTTCTTCTGCAGAATTAACAAAATCTACTTGGAGTCAGGAAGACCTGAGTTCAAATCCATCCTCAGACACTTAACACAAAAACTAGCCATGTGACCTTGGGCAAGGCACTTGACCCCAATTGCCCTATCTTCTCACTCCAAAAAAGCAAAAAAAAAAATTAACAAAGTCCAGTGGAAAGACAAAAGCCAGGAACACTGACAATGTCCTGGGATTCAACTATGACCTTGGCTCAATGGTAAGAATAATTTTAAACTAATTAATACAAATTCAACACCAGTAAACATTAATATTGACAATATAAAAATGATTAAATTAAGAAAACATCCATTCAAAAATCCAATACTGGAAAAGTGGGTTCCTTGTTTTGAAGGCTGCTATAGAAAGGTTAATATTGTTTTTTATAATGTAAGAGGAAGAGATTTGAACTCATCTAATTTGAACTTCTGTTAAACATCATTTTACACCACATTAATTTACTATATATAATACGACATGCTTTTTGCTTTTTTTTTTTTCTTTTTTGGAGGCCAATTGGCGTTAAGTGACCTGCCCAAGGTCACACGGCTAGGTTTTGTGTTAAGTGTCTGGGGCCGGATATGAACTCAGTTCCTCCCAAGTCCAGGGCCGGTACCCTATTCACTGTGCCAACTAGCCACCCCTATATAACATAATTTCAAAGAGACACAGCATGCCTCTGTTTGAATGGGAGAATTCCACACTCGTGTGTACTAGCACAACATATCAAGTACAATATTCAGATTTGAATGCCTCAGCAAGGGAAGGACATAAATATACACAACAGGGTGATGATCTATATGAAATAGAACCTCTAATTCTGCTCAAATGATGATTAGGGAAAGAATTTTTGTATGGGCATGCTCAAAAAAGCTTAAAATCCTTGCCAACTGCCTTCATGTATGTGAAGGGCTAATAAGTCATATAATCAATGAAAGAAATTACTATTTTTGTCCTAGGAAGCAGGTTCTTGGGTAGGTATTGATTTTACTAAAATCACACAAAAATTCCATGTCTTGAGATGTTGCCTTCTCTTTTGGAAACCACATTGGAGACATGTTGGAAACAACATATAAGTATATATAAAAGATGTACTAGATTTGTGAAACATCATTTTGTGGAGGAAAGGTGGCATTTGAGGCAACTAGAGCTCTTCAGGTGACACCTTGAAAAGAGACTACATTATGGCAATGAAGAACAACCTAAGCAAAGGTTATGAGTTGGGCAATGAAGAGATATATGTGAGAAGTAGCAATAAGATAAATTTTTCTAAGCTATGAAGTTCACAAAGGGGAAAAATATATGGTAGTTCTAGGAAGTATGATTGAGTTGCAATGCAAAGATGTTTAAGTTAAAACTAGAAATGTTTTATTGTTTTGTTTTTGATGCTGAAGATAATAAAGAATCTTGAGAGTTACAGAGTAAAATCTCACATGATAGGATTTTCCTCGAGGAAAATACTGCAGCAATTATAGTACAATATTTTCTCCCAGAAAGGAAGACAAAAAGCAATGGCTAGAAAATACAAGTTGGAACATTTAGAATTAATGTATATTTAAGGGTGAGAATAATTAAAGCTATCCATGTTAATTGGATTTTCCTAATGCCTCATCAGTTCACCTTCCTTGAAGGTATTCTTCCAAAAGGCTGGGTTTTAAGGTTAGTATTGTAGTATATAGCCATTGAAATCTAGTGGTGAGTGAAGAGAATGTTGAAGTCATATTCATCCTATTAGGATTCTTTGACTACCCAGATCTCCAAGTCCCACTCGTCCTTCTATTTTCTCTTTATCAATGTGCTCACAGTTCTGTGAAATTTAGTTATGATAATGATCATCAGGATCAACCCCAAACTCGACCCTCACATGAGCCATTTCCTCAGTCAATTGTCTTTTGTGGAATTCTACTGTGCCACAGGAATTACAACAAACTCTTAGAAAACCTTGACTAGAGAATGTGTATAAGAAATAACTTCTTTCCTGAACCTACTCTCTTATTACATTTCTTTGGGGGGTGACCAACATTACTAATAATTTTCTCTGTGAGTATTGAGACATCTTCTCTTCCTCCTGTTCAGACAGACACTTAAGTGAAATGAAAAACTTCATCCTTCCAACTTTCATATCCTGAGCACCTTCATACCCACCCTCACATCCTATATTATAATTTTGTCACCATCGCAAAGATGCAATCAAGCTGTGTGAGGAAGAATCCCTCCTCCACATGTGCATCTAATCTGATTTTCATATCCATCTTCTATGGGCCCCTTCTCTTTCTATATTTTGTCGCCACTTCAAAATCTCAGGACTCATAGTCAAAGTGTCTTCTGTTTTTTACATTGTGGTCATTCCCATGTTGAACACCCTAATATACACTCTCCTTTTTTTTTTTTAATCTTTTTTTTTAAATTAAATTTTATTATAGTTTGCATTATTCATTTCCACAAGATTTTGATTTACATATTTTCTCCCCCTCTTTCCCCCACCAACTGCCCCGAAACAGCCATCCCAGTGTGTCCTCCCCCTCCCGGTCTATTCTCTCCTGTGTCACTTTCCGGTAGGGCAGGATGGATCTCCCAACCACAGTGCCTGTGTATCTCAATTTCCAGTTGGATGTAATCAATAATACTAATAATAATTGCATATATAGATAGACAGGTAGATAGATAGATAGATAGATAGATAGACAGATAGATAGATAGATAGATAGAAACACATTAATAACATTTGATTATGGAACTCCAGATTCCAGATTCTTTCTCCTCCACCCTCACCACCCATCCCCACTGGAAGGACAAGCAATCAAATACAG
>CM053592.1:182593582-182604991 GCA_028646515.1 Pseudochirops corinnae
GGGAGTCCAATTCAACATGAGTGAGGTATGTGTATTAGGAAATGGGTCAGGGAGGAAGGTATGATAGTTACTATTTTAATTTATATTTCTTTCTCTTGTTCATTTGTATAAAAGTCTAACAGAAGCACATCCTCCAATTCCACAAATGTTCATGAACGATGGACATTGTAAGAGAGTGTGAGAGCATGAACTGCCAGTAAATTGAAAATTCCCATCTGGTAAATCCAGATGAGTGACTTCCCTGAGGATATTTTTCCTCTAAATTGTCACTTTTTCTACTATAAAGCTGTGGCCAATATTTGGCATTTCAAAAATTCTAATGAACTATTTACTTATTTTTCAAATATTCGTATGATCTTCTGACCTTCTACAAAGGAAAATATATGTCACTTCTATCTATCACACGCTTTATGTCCTGTTCCCTTTTAAATGTCTCCACCAAATTCTTTTATATGTGATCAGTCAGTACAATCGTATGTAAAGAAAGATTCCTCAAGGCAGTGTAATGGTTGTTTATATCTCATACAATTAGAAAGTTGTCTGGGACTTTCTCTTCTGTGTCATATTCCCTGAAGCATTTGGCCTTTCCTTGAGACAGATACTGGAATGTTTTACCGTTTCTTGCTCTTGTTCCTTGCACAGAAGAAGAGCTGCAGGAACCATGGTGAAGTGACTCGGCCACAGTCACACAGCTAGTACTTATCTGAGGCCAGATGTGAGCTCACTGACTCCAGGCCAGTGCTCTATCCACTTCACCATGAACTTGCCACTTTTTCAGGACTTTTGTTTTATTTTTCCCCAATCTTATTGTCTGAGGCACAAGATTGTTAAATGACTGTCTTAAAGTTATTTAATTTAAAGACTCTCTAGCAGGTTCTTCAGAGTAAGAGCTAGAACAAGAATTTCCCTTCTCATTCTCTCTCCTGGGCTAAATTGCTCTTCCTGGATTTGTATTATATGTATATGTGTACAAACATATATATGTATACACACACACTCATTTGTAGGATTGTCAAGAAATAATGAACAAAAAATAGGTGTGGTAGCTCAATGTGTGGACAAGAAGGCAAAAGGAAATGACTCTTTCAACCCATCTGTCTATCTATCTAACAATCTATCTATGTATCTATCTACCCATCTACCTATCTATCATCTATCTATCATCTATCTATCTATCTATCTATCTATCTATCTATCTATCTATCTGTCATCTGTCTCTCATCTATCTATCTCTAATCTATCTATCTATCTGCCTACCTATTTGTCTTTCTTTCCTTCTTTCTTTGTATCTTTCTATCCATCTCCATCTCTGTTTATATTTTCAACTATTTTGTCAATCTCACCCATCTTTTTCTGGTGTTTTCAATGGATTTGGAGACTCAATGTAGGACAATTGAGCCCCAAAACTTGAGATTTATGATTTATTATTATAGATTTAGGGCTTAAAGATTGATCAGCTATCTAGTCTATTCCCTCATTTTATTGAAGAGGAGAGCTTAAATGAGTTGTCTAAGATCAGCTTGTATGAAATAGCAGAGATATTATTCTGACATGGAAAAGTATTTAAATATTTTCTAGTCCATCCTCATATTTTACAGTGCAGTTGATAGAGATCTGGGCTTGGAGTCAGGGAAACCTGAGTCCAAATTTTATCTCAAGACACTTAGAGCTTGTGCAAGTCTTTATCCCCCATTTGTATCACTTTCCCAATTTATATAATTGGAGTAATTTTAGCAACTACTTCTTCAGGTTATTTTGATAATAATAGAAAAGCAGTGAGCCCAATACCTTGTACATAAAAATGCTGTGTAAATGTTATTTTTTATTTTTGTTACTGTTGTTATAAAACTGTAATAGTAATCAGTTTAACAGAATACTTAGCACTTAGTACTAAGTGCAAAGTGTGGAAGGTGCAAACTCTGTCCCACTGTTGAGAAGGCATGAACTCACCCGCTGATGTGGAAGAAGGAGATTGGCTGAGCCCCTGTTGATGTGGAAGAAGGGGATTGGCTGAGGTGTGTACATAAGCAAGAATTCCAGAGACAGACAGACAGAACTTGAATGCTGCTCCTGCTGAAGGAAGAATCCTGCAGACATAGGGCAACTCCGAGACAGAGAGAGAGAGAGACAGAGAGAGAAAGTTTCTCTCCCAGCATCTGGAAGCTGAGAACTGAGAAGGAGTATTCCTGAGACCACAATCTGGTGAGGGACACCTGTAAGCCTGAGAGGGCCTGAATGGAAGGCTGAGAGGGCCTGCCTGGAAGGCTGAGAGGGCTTGTCTGAAGAAGCATGAAAAGGATAAGACTTTGTTTGTTCGTGGCCTGGCTGATTCTTGAGTTCCAGGCAAGAGAAGTGGTGAAGAGTTTGAGATGTGCTGGACCCTGTGAACTTCAGTGTGTGCCAGGGACTGCCCTGAGGACTGGAGAAGGACCTGGGAGCTGTCTACTTATGAGTATTGGACAAGGACCTTGGAGCTGTCTGCTTCTGAATGCAGGTGACTGTTTGGTGGATTCAAGTAGGAGCTGGGACCTTGGAAGGGGATCCAGAGAATCAGACAGACCACCCAGAATCAAGATGAAGAAAAGGACTCCCCTTGGAGGAAACTGAGGTTTTTTGGACACAGAGGGGTGGAGGGTTTGTGTGGTTTTCTAATGACTGTATTTGTGATTAATGATATTTAGTAATTGTGAATCTGGATTAGTGACTGATTAAGTTAATGGTTGCCCCATGAGTGGAAATTTGAGTATTCTGTTGTTTCTTGTTAATAATTGAGTTGCCCCATGAGTGGAAGTTTGATTCTATTGTTTATTGTTCTGAATATTGTAGCCCCTGTTGTCAAAAATGTGTGGCCATTTTGTGTGATAAGCCTTGTTCTAAATATTGTGGCCACTGTAGTGAAAACTGTGCGGCCATTTTCTGTTATAAGATGTAATATTGTGAATATTATAATGTTTTGAATGTTTGTCTTGATTTGTAATGGAATAAACAGAGTGTTCACTATATTTTGTAATCTGAACTCTAAAAGCTGTTCACAGCAGCATTTTTTTGGGAATCTACTGGTGCATGGCATTACAAAGACTCAGGCAAAATAGGTGAAGTGATTGATTATTACACAATATTTAAGGCACAGAGTTAGGATTAAAGCAATTTAAACAATTTTAACTGGTATTAATATAGCATTATCTGACTGGTACTACCCAAGATGCTTTAAAAATATTTTCCCATTTGATCCTAACAACAACACTAGGAGGTAGGCCCTATTAATTTCCTCATTTCAAATGTGAGAAAACTGAGGCCAATAGAGGTTAAATAATTATTTCAGGTTGACATAGCTAGTAAATGTCTGAGGCTGTATATGAACTCTGTTCTTCCCGACTATACACTAAACACACTTAGCTCTCTCTATGACATGCTAATGCTAATTGTGAATATTATGTTAATGGTCATATTACCTCAATTTTGTTCTCGTTCTAGGAAAACTAGTTACATGTTCTTTATAAAAACCCTTCAGTAGAATCTTAATACTGAAACTCTTAAAAAAATAATATTTCCAACATTTGCTATTATACAAATACATCTCTTTCACTGTTAGCTTGTCTTGTGACAATTTTCCATAGAAGAAAAGGGTAGAAAAATAATTTAGGGATCATGAGATATAAAATTTTTCAAATATTTAAAATGTTGCTATGTGAAAGGAAACTGAAATAGATTCAATGGGTAGTAGTGACATATTCAAGATGACACAATGACTACCAAAAGTAGAGGAGAGGTGAACCAACTTTGAACTTCCATTTCAATGTGTAAAGTAGTGAAGCAGGTTGCCTTAGGAGTTTGAAGGGTCTCCTTCATGTAAGGTTTCTGAATGAACTCTATCTTCTAGAATGGGCAGTGGTTAAAGTATAGAATATAGAGATTCTATTTATACTCACCCATATATTCAGACAGTTTTCTATGTCACTCTTACTTTGGCTTCTATCATAATACATGATTTTAATTCAACTCATATATATAGGATATGAAAATTAGTACTAATTTTGAAACCAATTCTATTATTATTCCTAAAATTATTATAATGATTTCTACTCCACACCCCATATTTATCCTCTGTTTTTCAATTTCATGTATGTTGTGCTTCTCATGGTCCATCTCTAATTCTCTCCAACAGGAATCATGGTGAGCCTTGACAAGAATCAGAGTAGTGTGGTTGTGTTCATCCTCTTAGGATTCTCTGACTGTAGAGAGCTCGAGGTTCCACTCTTTTTACTCTTCCTCACCATCTATGCATTTGCTGTGGGGGGAATGTGGGCATGATCATATTCATCAACATCAACCCCAAGCTCCACAGTCCCATGTACTTTTTCCTCAGTCACTTATCCTTCGTGGATTTCTGTTACTCCACTATAGTTACACCCAAACTACTAGAAAACTTAGTTGTAGAAGACAGAAGCATCTCCATCAAAGCCTGCATCATGCACTTTTCCACTCGTGTCACTTGTGTGATAGCAGAGATGGTCATGTTGGCAGCGATGGCCTATGACCAATTTGTTGCTATATGTAATGCTTTGCTGTGCACAGTTTCCATGTCACAAAAACATTGCGTCCTGCTAGTAACTATGGCCTACACTTGTGGAATTATTTCTTCTATTGCACTCACCTACTAACTTCTTGCACTGCCATTTTGTGAGACCAAAATCATTAATAACTTTGTATGTGAATATTCTGTCTTCCTCTCTGTTTTCTGCTCTGATAGACACTTCAGTGAGACAATGATTTTTATTTTTGCAAATCTCAGTACCTTAAGCATCCTCGACATTATCCTTACATCCTAGTTTTTTATTTTTGTCACATTCCTCAAAATGCATTCAACTAGTGGCAGATATAAAGCTTTCTTCACTTGTGCCTCCCATTTGACACTTGTTACCATCTTTTATGGCACCATCCTCTTTCTCTATTGTATTCCTAATTCTCAAAAATCAAGGCTTGTAGTGAACGTGGTATGTGGTTTCTATGTTGTAGTGATTTCTATGCTAAATTCCTTAATATATAGTCTAAGGAACAATGATGTGAAGGCAACTTTGAGGAAATTAATGGGCCTCTAAATCATTTCTCAGTAAGATCATTTCTACAGATGCCATGACTACTGGCTAAATTGTTCTGATTTTTGGTGACTTTAAATTAATTCTCTATGTCCTATTCAATTATTTCCTTCCATAGTGGCCACACTTTCAATTACTACTATCTGAAAAATAATCATTAACATTTTTCTGGCAAATGAAGAAATGTCTATGAAATGAGAAAAGTCACTGCCAGAAAATCTTTTCAATATGCTTCATAGTGTAGCATCTACATTAGAACCTTTTATCAAAGATCCTTGCAAATTTGTTGTAAAAATAAGTCAATTGATTCTTCAAGATTGAATGGTGCTTTCTTCTTATTTCCTCTATTTCAAATAAAATAAAGGAAGAAAGATCTATGGCATAAGCTCATGCAGTGAGTAGGTGATGTTAAGTTTAGTGTCAGAAGAGAATAGTAGTCTCCACCCCTTGAAGCAACTGTATCGAATTCTTATAAAGCCAAATTTAGTCCTACAAGTTGTTTAGTACTGTTCTCAAAGGATAAAAGATTTAATCAGTCTTGTTCTTTTGATAATTTATACTGCTAAAAAAAAGATTCTTCACTCTGTTCCCTTTTAATAGGAACAACTTTATCACAGAGATTGCCTTCCAAATTATTTATTTTGTTACTGATTAAGGGAATAAAACAAGCATTTCCATAACATCCCATAATAAAATAAAACATGATTGTACATGGACCTTCAACTCTATTCTGTACAACTTGCTATTCCTTTTTAAAAGCATTTTTTTTTCTGGATCCACCCCTCTAGGGTTCAGGAGCTCCTGCAGGTCAGCTAAGATGGAGCTTGTTGGGATAGCTCCTTCTGTGCACCTTAGCTTTTACGCAGCCACACCCATGCCCTTCCTCTAGCACTCCCAAACCTACAGCTATTTGCACTATTTTTGGATTTTTACCCTGTGGCAAGATACATTAAGTTTTCAGGCTCTTAGGGAGAGAGGAGATCAGCTAAAGTGTACTCTTGGCTCCTAGGGGTTCAGGGAGTTGATTTTTAAACATCCAGGCTTTGGATTGGTAACCTCAGAATTAGCTGCTGCTGCCTGCTGTTCTTTCTCTTACCCCCTCTGACAGATCCCCTATCCTGAGGTGAGAGCTCGGGTAATTGCCCTGCAGTGAGTGAATCAGCTAGCCCAGGCTTGCTTTGGCTCCTCTCTGGTCCGGTCTGGGTGAACTATTGGTGGACTATTCCCCTAGCTCCATGCTTCCCCTGCCCAGTCCCCCGTGCATTCCTTGCTGCACTGAAAATTTGCCACTCTCCATCTCCCAATGGATTCTGCCACTCTAAAAATTCAATCAAATTCACTTTTTAGGTGTTAATAAAGGAATTCACTGAGGAGTTCAGGTAAGTTCCTCCTTTCACTCCCCATTGATGTTGTCTTAAACCCACCTAAAGACTACCCTGAATTCAGTACAGACTACCCTAAATTCAGTGTTCTGAAAATATGGAGAACTACCACAAAAGCAAGGGATGGAGGTGTGAAGTGGTCATCACAATATTTTCTAGAATAGAAAGTAAGGAAAAGATTCTGGAAGGAAGTATTGGTAGAATACCAGAGACAAACCATGTTACAAAACAGTGGCACCAAGCAATGAAAATGTGTGTAGGGGATTGCCAGAAAAAAAGGAAGAGTGAGGGACCAAAGCAAGCCTAGCCTCTTTTCATAATTATATATTTGCCAAAGAAGAAATGAATCAAAGCAAATTATGGAAATAAGGGAACTGACCAAAAAAAAGACCACAGAAATGATCAATTTTAAACCAATAGGCATTTAAGTGGCTTTTAAATATCAGGTACTGTCACACAGCAGAGAGAGTAAAAAAAAAGTTTTGTTTTCAGCAAATATTTTTTTAAAAGAAACCTACATAATTAAGAAATGGTTTTGAAAAAAAAAAGAATTCAGGAGATAAAGGACAAGTATACAATAAATTCTATTGAATAACAAGAAATATCAGTGCAATAATTTCTAAAAAGTTTTAGAATGATATAGAAAGATAATGAAAAAAAGGTCAAGAAATAAATAAAAATAAAATAAATGAAGGAGATAATGAATCAACCTGTATTTTTTTAAGCTAGTACTATGAAAGAAGTATTATGCTAGGTATTTGGTCAGAAATTAAATTCGCTAGCAGAGAACTTACAAACTAATACTAATTTTATATTTATAATCTGATTGAAAAGACAAGCATGCATATAAATATATTTAGGATATATGAATAAAATCAATACAAGTTATCTATATTCAGTGAAATTTGGAAGGAAGGGCACTAGAATTTGGAGGGATAACTAAAGTCTTCCTATAGGAAGCAAATTTATCCTACATCAGGAAGGAAGTAATTTTATGAAGCAGAGGCGATGAACCGGTGCATTTTAGGAATAGAGAAATGGTTCTTCAATGACTTTCAGATGTGAGATGGAGCTGCTTTTGGGAGGAAAAACAAAGGTCACTTTGCCTCAATTGTGGACTGTGGTTACAAGGCAGTATTTCTGGAAAGGTAGACTGGGGGCTAGATTGTGAAGGAATTTCCGATCTACACAGAAAAGCTTATACATATCCATGGAGCCAGTAAGAAACCAGTGTAGGTGATGAATTGGGGTAGTGATATGATTTGATCTGGGATTAAGGGGAAAAAACATTTTGTCAGCAAAGTGGAGGATGGATAAGAATAGGAAAACTTGAGGAAAAGAGACAAATTAGGAAGTAACTGAAAGTATGTATGCCAGAGTTTCTCATTGTTCTTGTTTGTTTATTCATTCATTTTTGGTCTCAGAATCCTTTTACAAGTTATGTTTATGAGAACCTCTGCTCTAAGCAACATTTTGGTAGTGTTTGAGTTCATGTTTGTGTGGTATAAGTGAAAACCTCTCAGTTTGGGATTGTTAACTTCCCTTTTCCTTCTCCATTGCTGCTGTCAATCACTTTTTTTCCTTTGTCTGCATTCCCACCTTGGTGGGCCCCTCCTCCTGGCCAGTGGGAGTCAGAGACTGCCCAGGCTCACTTTTCCTCCCTTGCTTTGGGACCCTCCCCCAGGCTTTTCTTCCTGTCTCATTTGGGGAAGAATTTGGTGAAGTCTGCCTCTCAACCAACGAGAGAGGAGACAGTCGGGAAGGGGCTTGACTGTGTGACAGTAGAAATTCTTTCAATCTCTTGTGTATCACGCCTCTTTCCCATGATGGGTCATGGGGAAAACTGCCCTCTTCTCCCAGGGAAGAGAATAAACTCCTGTTCTTCTCCTAAGAGGTCTCTGTGTTTATTTTTTCATTTAATTAAGGATGTGGGTTATTTTTCATCTCAAACAAATGGGGCCTTTGTCCAAGATTTTCCTTCCCTGGAAGCAGCTCTCCCTCACACCAGTGTTTCGGCAGGTGTGCCCCTGGAGCTTTCTCTGCTGGCCTCTGGACATAGTGGGGTGATGTGGCTTTAGGTTGGGAAGATCCTGAAGAGAGATGCATTCTTTAGATAAGAAAAGGCGTAGAAGGGAAGATAGGAGTTAAAGTGAGACAAAAGGTATGCCTGGGTGATGAGCACAGTAATGAAAACCATATGCATATATCCCAGAAAGGTAAGCAATATCCTGTGGGTCCTAGGGTAAGGATACCATTTGATAAGGTCCTATGGTTACTAAAAGGGGGATGTGAGGGGACTTCTCCCTAATATTGATTCTCTGACTTGGGGGATCCTGGAAACAATCTCCAAAAGAGTAAAGAAGGCTAAAAGGAGGTCTTCTCCCTAAATATTGAGTCTCTGATTTGGGAGAATCTGATGACAGTTCCAGGGGAAAAAAAAGTGCAGTTTTCTTTATTTTTTTGATCTCTGGGGAAGCCAGCAATTCTGCTGTGGTAGCAGAAAAGCAGTAAGCCTGGCTGGTGGACAGGGCTAGCTGGGATCTGGGAGACCTAAGGAATTTCTCAGGAAATGCTGAGGGGATGAGGGGAGGAGCACTCCACCCTCTGAAATGGAAGGTGGTTCAGGAGTGGCACACCCCCTCCCTCCAGAGGGAATTAAAGAATTTAAAAATTTCTCCCTCTCTCTTCTCTCTTTGGTACTTCAGGGGTGGGGATGGAGAGAGGGAGGATTCAGTCCTTGTTAGTATGTAAACTTTTTCAGAAAGGGAAAAGATTTAATCTTATTAGGTTAGATAGGCATCAGGGAATTAGGGACATAAACTTCTGATTTCCCTGAGCCTTGTCCAAAATACCATTATGAGGGTGGAGAGGGAGCCTTCACTGAAAGGTGATTCCATGAAGATAGTTTATTTCCTGTGTGAAGTGCTCTGGAAATGCTAACTTGACATAATTTAAGGGAACATTTTTTTTTCTTTTTAAATACATTATGTTTGGGACATTTTTCTAAATTCTTTAATTTGATAAAATTACAAATTTTGTTATTAAAAACAATCTTCTTCTTGGCATTATTATTTAGAAGCTGTTAGGTACCCACAAATTTCTTATAAACAGTGTACAATGATTTTTCAAGTTTGTTACATCCAGAGACATGGTTAATTTGACTTTAAAGATTATGGTAACGATATTTGTAATTATTACTGGAACCAAAAGAAGCAGTTAGAATGATTAGCCCAGCATATTGTGAATGGATCTAAAATGTGAGCAGGAATGGGTATGATCTGTGGGGAAACAAAAGTAATTTTTTCGTCTAAATGTTGTTAAAATTAGGAATTATATTGTCAAAGGAAAAGAAATTTATGATTGGGACTCTCTGACCTGAGTGTTGTAATTTTTTGAAAGAATTGTACTTTGGGAAGTCTCTAAAATTCATTTCCCTATAGTTCCTGGTCTGGCCAGCCTGGAATTATAATGAAAGTTCAGATAAGGGAAGGGAATTTTAGTTATCCTCTCCCACTTGGGAAAACAAAGCAGGGAGGAGTCTTTGTGTTGAGGAAACCCAGTTTTCTATCGTTAATTCTTGTGTGTGATGATTTCAAAATGCAATTAATGTCATAATGTCATTCTGCTCTTATGGTATCTCTAAATTGTAACATCCTCATATATTGTATATGTTTCTGTTAATTCGAAGGTTTCCAGAATGTCAATGATTTCTGGTGATAAGTTGATTGGCTGTGTGGAATAAAAGCAAGTTTTAGTTTGTGTATAACAATTTGAAAAATATATCCAGCTTAATCAAGGTCACCACATTGGTAATTAATTGATTTTAAATTCAAAAGTTTAAATTTTAAGAACATAATAATTGTTACTGGTAAACAGTTGTATTATCTATGTGGTAAGAGAAACAGTCTAAAGAGTTGTTATAGTTTGGAATATTATAGTTTGAAAATTCGTAAGCTTCCAAGTTTGTCTTTGTTTAAAATAAAGTTTGAGTTGAGATTGGTTAAACTTATAAGATTCTCACCTAAGTTATTTGGGCTACTGCTTTAATGCTAAAACCTAAATTTGTTAATTGATTACAATATGTAGAATGGGAAAGAACAATAAAATGTTATTCTGACTAGTTCTGCTCCTTCAGAACTTTCCTCCTGCATGTATGAGAATTGGGTACACAGGGGCATCCCTTTCCCCAGTCTCTCCTGCTTTGAATTCTTATAAATTTTCCTTATATTTTAAAACTTCCAAAGGCCCTAGAAAGTAACTGTATTACAAAAGGTCATTCAGCTTGGGGGAGGAACTGGTTTTAGCCTTAAGAATAAACGTTGTGATATCTAGGAATTTTACTCAAGGACGTTAACTTAAGTTAATGAATTCCAATTTGAAAGTTTTATTTTTGCTTAAAGGAAAAGAAAAATATTGTTTAAAACTTTCCAATTAATTGTTTTTTCATAAAGGTTTACTGATTATTTCTCTTAACACTGGGATAGATTCAAACTCTTTTTAAAAGGAAGGTAAATACTTTTAGAAGAGATGTTTTCAAAGGTGTTGTGTGCTATATTTTCTTTAAGGTTTAGTAAATTTTAAAGACAAGCTATTGTTACACTAAATCAATAAGCTGTAAAGCAAAAGAGATATTGCTGTTTAAATCTGAACTTTTGGTTATTGTGTGGCATAAGTAAGTTAACAGTTGAATTTGAACATGTAAGTGAAATTTTTAAATTCCTGAAGTATCTCACTCTTCCAGACTGAGTATAATTAGGGAAGAATAAACAAACTTGCAAGGACATAAATCCATCAGTTAATGGAATTTAGCCATTAACTTCTTTGCTTTGTTTAAGCAGAACCATTATGTTAGCAAAAGAATAATAACTTATGAGCTATCTTGTTTTATGGTTAAAAAAATGTAAAGGAAAGCTGAATAAACTGGATAGTGG
>CM053592.1:182605491-182621556 GCA_028646515.1 Pseudochirops corinnae
GGGCTAGATTGTGAAGGAATTTCCAAGCTACACAGAAAAGCTTATACATTATCATGGAGCCAGTAAGAAACCAGTGTAGGTGAGGGATTGGGGTAGTGATATGATTTGATCTGGGATTAAGGGCAAAAAACCTTTTGTCAGCAAAGTGGAGGATGGATACGAATAGGAAAACTTGAGGAAAAGAGACAAATTAGGAAGTAACTGAAAGTATCTATGCCAGAGTTTCTCATTGTTCTTGTTTGTTTATTCATTCATTTTTGGTCTCAGAATCCTTTTACAAGTTATGTTTATAAGAACCTCGCTCTAAGCAACATTTTGGGAGTATTTGAGTTCAGGTTTGTGTGGGATAAGTGAAAACCTCTCAGTTTGTGATTGTTAACTTCCCTTTTCCTCCTCCATTGCTGCTGTCAATCACTTTCTTTTCCTTTGTCTGCTTTCCCACCTTGGTTGGCCCTCCTTCTAGCCAGTGAGAGTCAGGGACAGCCCAGGCTCACTCTTCCTCCCTTGCTTTGGGACTCTCCTCCACCCTTTTCTTGCTGTCCCATTTGGAGAAGAATTTGTTGAAGTCTACCTTTCAACCAATGAGAGAGAGGTGACAGTCGGGAGGGGCTTGACTGCGTGAGAGTATACATTCTTTCACTGTCTTTTGTAATATGCCTCTTTTTCATGATGTCTCATGGGGAAAACTGCCCTCTTCTCCCAGGGAAGAGAATAAACTCCTGTTCCTATCCTAAGGGGTCTCTGTGTTTATTTTTTCATTTAATTAAGGATTTGGGTTATTTTCCCTCTCAAACAAATGGGGCTTTTGTCCAAGATTTCCCTCCCCTGGATGCAGCTCTCACACCAGTCTTGGGGCAGGTGTGCCCTCGAGCTTTCTCTGCTGGCCTCTGGACATGGCTTTAGGTTGGGAAGATCCTGAAGAGAGATGCATTCTTTAGATAAGAACAGACACAGCAGGGAAGACAGGAGTTAAAGTGAGACAAAAGGTATGGCTGGGTGATGAGGACAATCATGAAAACTATATACATATAGCCCCGAAAGGTAAGCAATATCTTATGGATCCTAGGGTAAGGATGCCATTTGATAAGCTCCTAGTGTGACTAAAAGGGGGATGTGAGGGGGCTTCTCCCTAAATATTGAGTCTCTGACTTGGGGGAATCTGATGACAGTTCCAAGGGAAAAAAGTGGCATTTTCTTTCTTTTTTTGATCTCTGGGCAAGCCAGTAATTCTCCTGTGGTGGCAGAAAAGCAGTGGGCCTGGCTGGTGGACAGGGCTAGCTGGGGTCTGGGAGCCATAAGGAATTTCTCAGGAAATGCTGAGGGGGGAGGGGAGGAGCACTCCACACTCTGAAATGGAAGGGGGGTCAGGACTGACACACAGTCTTCACCAGAGGGAGTCAAGGCAATTTAAAACTTTCTCCCTCTCTCTTTTTCTCTCTTTGGTACTGCAAGGGTGGGGATGGAGAGGGAGGATTCAGTCCTTGTTAGTATGTAAAATTTTTCAGAAAGGGAAAAGATTTAATCTTATTAGGTGAGGTAGGCATCAGGGAATTAGGAACATAAACTGCTTATTTCCCTGGGCCTTGTGCAAAATATGATTGTGAGTGTGGAGAGGGAGCCTTCACTTAAAGGTGATTCCATGGGGATAGTTTATTTCCTTTGTGAAGTGCCCTGGAAATGCTAACTTGACATAATTTTTGGAAACAACATTTTTTCTTTTTAAATACATGAAGTTTGGGACGTTTTTCTAAATTGCGTAATTTGATAAAATTACAAATTTTGTTGTTAAAAACAAACTTCTTCTTGGCATTATTATTTAGAAGCTGATAAGTACCCTAAAAGTTCTTATAAACAGTGTACAATGATTTTTCAAGTTTATTACATCCAGAGACATGATTAATTTGACTTTAAAGACTATGGTAAAGATATTTGTAATCATTACTGGAACCAAAAGAAGTGGTTAGAATGATTAGCTCAGCATATTGTAAACTGATCTAAAATGTGAACAGGAATGGGTATGATCTATGGGGAAAGAAAGAAAGAAAAGGAATTTTTTTATCCAAGTGTTGTTAAAATTAGGAATTATATTGTCAAAGGAATAGAAAGTGATGAATGGGACACTCTGACCTGAGTGTTTTAATATTTTTGAAATCATTGTACTTTGGGAAATCTGTAAAATTTGTTTCCTTATAGTTCCTGGTCCGGCCAGCCTGGAATTATAATGAAAGTTCAGATAAGGGAAGGGAATTTGAGTTATCCTCTCCCACTTGGGAAAAAAAAGGGGTGGGAGGAGTCTTTGTATTGAGTAAACCCAATTTTCTATCATTAATTTTTGTATGTGATGATTTTGAAATGCAATTAACATCATAATGTCATTGTGCTATTATGGTATCTCTAAATTGTAAAATTCTCATATATTGTAAGTGTTTGTGTTAATTTGTAGATTTCCACAATGTCAATGATTTCTGGTGATAAGTTGATTGGCTGTGGGGAATTAAAACAAGTTTTAGTTTGTGTATAACAATTTGAAAAATATATCCAGCTTAATCAATGTCACCACATTGGTAATTAATTGATTTTGAAATCAATAGTTTAAATTTTAACAACATAATAATTGTTACTGGTAAACAGTTCTATTATCTATGTTTTAACAGAAGCAGTCTAAAGAGTTGTTATAGCTTTGAGTATTATAGTTTGAAAAAAAAATCATAAGCATCCAGGTTTTGTCTTTGTTTAAAAGAAAGTTTGAGTTGAGATTGTTTAAACCTGTAAGATTGTCATCTAAGTTATTTGGGCTACTGTTTTAATGCTAAAATATAAATGTGTTAATTGATTACAGTATGTAGAAAGGAAGAGAATGATAAAGTGTTATTCTTACTAGTTCTGCTCCTTCAAAACTTTCCTCCTTATGTTTTAAAACTGCCAAAGCCCCTAAAAACTATCTGTATTACACAAGGTCATTCAGCTTGGAGGAGGAACTGGTTTTAGCCTTAAGAGTAAACTTTGTAATAGCTAGGAATTTTACTCAAGGACATTAATTTAATGCATTCCAATTTTAAAGTTTTATTTTTGCTAAAAGGAAAAGAAAAATATTGTTTAAAACTTTCCAATTACTTGTTCTTTTATAAAGGTTTACTGATTATTACTCTTAACACTGGGATAGATTCAAACTCTTTTTAAAGGGAAGGTAAATACTTTTAGAAGAGATGTTTTCAAAGGTGTTGTGTGCTATATATTCTTTAAGGTTTAGTAAATTTTTAACATAAACTATTGTTACACTAAAGCAATAATATGTAAAGCAAAAGAGATATTGCTGTTTTAATCTGAATTTTTGGTTATTGCATGGCATAAGTAACAGTTGAATTTGAACATATAAGTGAAAATTTTAAATTCCTGAAGTATCTCACTCTTCCAGACTGAGAATAATCAGGGAAGAATAAACAAACTTTCAAGGACATAAATCCATCAGCCAATGGAATTTAGCCATTAACTTCTTTGCTTTGTTTAAGCAGAACCGTTATGTTAGCAAAAGAATAATAACTTATGAGCTATCTTGTTTTATGGTTAAAAAATGTAAAGTAAAGCTGAATAAACTGGATAATGGGTTTGAGGGATTTGGGAAGACAGATAAAGCTTTGAATAGAAATATGGAAGGCAGATAAGGTTTGGGGACAAATGGGATTTTATCCAAGCTTCCCCCAACAGACACACACCATTGTCTCTAGATGGTGGTCTGGATACCTTTGTGTCAGTTTTAAAAGGGGTTAAGTATTTTGAGAAAAGTGTGAAGTATTTAGGAAGATAGAAAGATTTATAATTTAAAGGTATAATAAATACTTCAATACAATTTTAGATGACCTTATCTGAAGGATACCAGTCTATATTAATTTGCTATTTATGAATTCTGGGAACTGCAAAAGTTACTATCATTCTTAAGCTTGATTACAGGAATAGTTGTCATAAAGACCAATAATGGAATGGCTGGGGTTGCAGGCTGAGCACTGCTAAGGGTGGATGTCTATGCCTGGGAAAATTTGTGAAGATGACTTTAGACACTGCCTAGGTGAGATCCTCTCTGACTCTGTTTCCCAACTGTGCATTTTCTTTCTGAAAAGGAACCCCCACACTCACCTATTTAGGCCTAAGCCCTGCTTTCAGCACCTAGTGGACATCTGATTGCTACCAGAGATGACCCATGCCTGGGATCAAACAGGGCTAAGGAAGGTTTTCCTTCTGGCAAGATTTATGACATTGTCACTCTTTTTCTTTTATAGCAAATTCACTTAGGAGTAATATTTGGGGAAAATAATGAATGAATAAATGTAGGGATAACATCCTGTAAAATGATTAAATGATTAGTAATGAGGAAAAAGTATAATGCAATAGATGTCTGAGTGAATAGGATAGTAAAGTTTGGGGAGAGCAGCAGGATAGACTTAGATCATTACTCTAGAACTGTGGTTCTCAACCTTCCTAATACCGCGACCCTTTAATACTCATATGTGGGTGTATCTGCATATGGGCAGACCCACCTGGAGACAGATAGAGGAGCAGTGTCTTGGTCCCTAAGACCATTGGAAATATTTGTTTTCCAATTGCCTGAGGCAACCCATGTGACCCCTGTGAAAGGTCCTTTTGATCCCCAAAGTGGTAGTGATCCACAGGTTGAGAACTGCTGTTTTGGAAGTATGTACAGATGTATAAGATTGGCTTCCAAAAACTAGTCTATTATGAGTATTTAAACTTTGAGGATGTTTGGGAATAAGATCTAAGGTTTGAATTTTAGCACAAGGACTCTATAAGATAGTGATAAGAGTGAAAATAATGTATCTTAAAACATCTGGTAATTTTAAAGGGCAGATGAAATCATTTTTTTTATCTTTGCAAAATGTGGAACTAATTTTAAATGATTGTACCAACCTATATTAAATCAGAATTATCTGGTAATCTCTAGATTGGAACTGGAGAAGCAAAACTCTTTTTTGAATTGTGTAAGTACATGAGGCATTTGGGATTTTTTAAAAAAAGTGTTGTTTAAATGAAATAGGTCACTGGGATACAAGGAATTGGATGTTAATGTACATTCATAACAATGAATCTGTTAGTTTGTATGATTTGTGTGTAAGTTTTTCTGGTTATCTTGGTGATATGTAATCACCTTTCTAAAAGCGAGTGTACTGTGAGTCATCTATGAAATTTAATCTGTACCTGACTTAATGTAAGCACATAATTTTATAAAATTGTGAGAAAACCTTATCGTATTGCTTGAGCCTAGCCCTGTGTGGCTAAGAAAACCAAACTATTTAATTCTACAGTTTGGACCTAGTCCTGCCTTAATGGGACATTGGACCTTTATATCTACCCTTGATGTCAAATCATATGTTTCTGAGAACCCTGTTAGGTCTGGTTGGCTGTGCTGGCTTGTGGATATGAACTCTAGGTATCTGAAGATAACTCCTCCTCCAAGGCAAAGGATCTAAAGGAGATGACATCAGATGCTGACAGCTTTCCCAAGAATCTGGAACTGACTCTTATCAGTACTGCATCTTTCCTGGAGACCCCATCTTGGAAAGATGAGCAATTTCATGATAAGTTTTCAGAGTAAAAAGAAAAAAAGAGGGGACCGTATGAGATAAGTGAAAACTTATCAGTTTGGGATTAACTTTCCTTTTCCTCCTCCATTGCTGCTGTCAATCACTTTCATTTTCTTTTGTCTGCTTTCTCACCTTGGTAGGCCCCTCCTCCTGGCTGGTGGGATTCAGGCACAGCCCAGGCTCACTCTTCCTTCCTTGCTTTCCCACCCTCCCCCAAATTTTTCTTCTTGTCCCATTTGGGGAAGAATTTGGTGAAGTCTGCCTCTCAACCAATGAGAGAAAGGTGACATTCGGAAGGGGGGCTTGACTGCGTGAAAGTATAAATTCTTTCACTGTCTTTTGTAACCCACCTCTTCTTCATGATGGGTGATGGGGAAGAGTGCCCTCTTCTCCCAGGGAAGAGAATAAACTCCTGTTCTTATCCTAAGAGTTCTCTGTGTTTATTCTTTCATAAGGATAAGGATTATTTTTCATCCCAAACAGGTTGTATCTCATTAAGTAAATGCAAGCATCTATGTGTATCTATCTATCTATCTATCTATCTATCTATCTATCTATCTATCTATCTATCTATCTATCTATTTGTATGTCTGTGCATATGTATGTAGATATCTGTGTATGCTGCTGCTACTACTTCTGCTGTTGCTACTGTTGCTGCAGTCACTGTCACCTCCAGCTCAGGCTCTGGCTGTGACCCCAGCCCAAGCCTGAGGCCCCCCCTCCCTCTCGGGCTGCATGGGGAGAAGCAGTATTTGTGCCAGACTGAGCCCATTCTCTGCCATGTCTGCCAGAAGGAGGACCACCTGGGCACCAGTACTGTGTCAGTGTTTGGCTTGCAAGCCTGCTACAAACTTCTAGATGAATTTCCTTTCCTGACAGCCAAACCCGTGTTCTGGAAGGGTGTGGTGGAGGAGCTGCCGTGGCTTATTAAAGGATCCACAAATGCTAAGGAACTCTCTGTCAAAATGAAAATCTGGGATGTCAATGGATCTCGAGACTTTTTGGACAAGCAGGGGTTCACTGCCAGGGAGGAAGGAGATTTGGGACCAGTGAATGGCTTCCAGTAAGGATATTTTGGGGCAGAATACAAAGAGATGAACACACAGGTTATTCCAGAAGGAGTGTACCAGTCATCAAAGTCATTGACAGAATCACAACCATCCCTGATGACCAAAGTATCCTTATGTGTGCTTGAAATCCTAAAGATATTCTGATGGCATTGCCTCCTTACCACATTCTTTGCCACTTCTATGTACAGAATGGTGAGCTTTCTTGTCGACAATACCAGTGATCTGGAGAGATGGACCTTGCTGTGACATTCCACATTGCCAGTTATTCCTTGCTTACCTACATGATTTCTCTCATCACAGCCCTGAAGCCAGGTGATTCTTTTCTTTTTACACACTCTGAGATATGTTCATATATAATATAATCATACTAAGCCACTGAAATTTAGGCTTCACTGGGAACCAAAACCTTTCCCTAAACTCAAAATTCTTGGAAAAATTGAAACCATTAATGATTTCAAGACTGAGGACTTCCTGATTGAAAACTACAACCCTCACCGAGCTATTAAAATGGAGATAATCTTTTAATGTAGCCTGATGCCCAGCTGAAAATATATTCTATCTTTTCCAGGACTCTCTGTGCAAAGCATCCTTGTTTGGGCAAATAGGATGCAGTTTATATTATAAAGAAGACATCATAAAGGGTTAGGAGTGGAGAAAATCTAACATACCCTGGGACAAACACGGGTATTCATAGATCAATTATCTTACACACTCACACACACACACAAACACACACAGACACAAACATGTGTATATATATATATATATATATATATATATATATAAAATAATCTTTATCTCAAATTCTGAAATAAGTCCTAAAACTACACCTTACAACTTTAGCAGAAGTGAATGCCACTATTACAAATGCATGGAATGGTTATAAACAAATCAACCATTTTTGTGTTATGTAATTTTATTGAAATAAAGCAATTTTTTCCATTTAAAAAAATCCTCAAATGGGATCACAAGAGTTGGATACAACTGAAAAAAAAAAAACCAAACAAATGACTATTTGATCCAGAAAGATAGAAAATAAATTACTCTAGTTTTCTTTTTTAGACAAAAATTTTCACTCTTTCCTTCAGGAGCTGAAACACCAAGAAATGTGTGTTTGTATAAATGTATGTATGTATGTATGTATGTATGTATGTATGTATGTATATGTATATGTATGTATGTGTATTATGTGCTTTTTGATTGCTTGACTAACTTGTTAGCCATTTAGATACATAAAGACATTTATCGCTCTTTTTGTGACTGGAATCATGGCGGGTGTAGAAGAAAAGAAGAAACTACCATCTGTTCCAGAATCCCTTCTGAAAAAGCGGAAGGCTTTTGCAATACTAAAGGCCAAACGCTTGAAAAAGAAGATGGCTATAAAAAAGCTTCATAAAATACAGAGAAAAGTTATTTATGAGAAATCCAAAGCCTACCATAAGGAGTACAGACAGATGTACAGAAGTGAAATCTGGCTGGCTAGAATGGCACGAAAAGCTGGCAGTTACTATGTAGCTGTTGAACCCAAGTCAGCTTTTGTGATCAGAATCAGAGGTATCAATGGAGTTAGCACAAAGGTCCGAAAAGTATTGTAGCTTTTTCGCCTTCGCTAAATCTTCAATGGCACTTTTGTTAAGCTAAACAAGGCCTCGATTAACATGCTGAGGATTGTGGAACTATACATTGCATGGGGTTATACAAATCTGAAGTCTGTGAATGACTTGATTTACAAACGTGGTTATGGCAAGATCAAGAAACAGAGAATTGCCCTGACAGATAATGCCCTTATTGCGAAATCTCATGGTAATTATGGAATCATCTGCATGGATGACTTGATCCATGAGATCTACACTGTTGGCAAGTACTTCAAAGCTGCCAACAACTTCCTGTGGCTGTTCAAATTATCTTCTCCAACAGGCGGAATGAAGAAAGAGGCTACATATTTTATGGAAGGTGGAGATGCTGGTAATAGGGAAGAGTAGATTAACAGGCTTATAAGAAAAATGAACTAAAGGTGAATTCACCATGATTATTTTTCTAATGGTCTTTTAAGAAAAATGCCTATGACAAAAAAAAAAAGACATTTATCAATGTTCTTAAAATTTCATCTAGCATTCCCATACCCAGTTCTTTCACCAATACACTTCTTCATGTATATCACCCAGTTATGCATTCTTTCCCACTTATTTATGTCTTTCTCATAATGAGGTACTCTAGTGTGAAATTTGTGCTCTATCAGATAAGAGTACAGAAGGATTCCCCAAGTCGAATAGAGGGATGCTTTCTCTCCTTTAAATAATCTATAGTAAACTACTGCTCTGTGAAGTGAAATCTAATGGAACTTGCATTTCGGTATTTTCAATTCTTTTCCCCTTGTATGATGATGAAAAAATATTAATCATTCTATAATAGGCTTCAAATCAAGATACCCTCTGTTTGATTATAAGCTTGTGTATTTGGATACTTTCAAAATGTGTTGGTTTTCCTATCATGAAAGTTAATGTTAACTGATGTTGGAAAGCTGTTGATTGCTTCAAAAAGGAAAATTAGAGGGACTCATCCTGGAGACAAAAGAATAGGAGACAACAAGAGAGGAGAGACAGAAGAGGAGAGGAAAGTTTTCTGAAATCTTTCATGTTCTGATTTATGCTTTCATTTTTATTTGTCCTCCAAATTTTTATACATTTTTGTTTTTGTTCTGGAGCATAAAAGTTATTGTCCATCCACAAGTATTTATTAAGCTCTTACAATGTGCTGAACACCATGTGTAAGGCCATGGAAAAGCAGCTTTCCAGAGGAGTACTGTTTTGAACAGCTTCAAGGTTCTGATTACATTGTATAGCGAGCTCTCTATTTATTCAATAATAAATCAGAGCAAAACATTCATAGAAAATCAAGGCACAGCATTCACTGTGTACAACTTGTCACAGAAAATCAAAATATAGCATTCACAACAACTCATCACTAAAATGGCCACACAGTTTTCACCACAGTGGTCAAATAGTTCTAAAAAAAAAGTACAGTCATTTAGTCAATCAATCACTTAGTAATTCCATCATTCAATCAACTCAATTACTCAATCATCCTTCAGGAGGCTTGCCTCCTTATGGGTCACAAAACACAAAAATCAAAGTATTCCATTCCTTCGTAGTACATTTATTTAGTCAATCACAGAGTCTTTAATTCAATCACAAAGTACAATCTCAAATAAATTACAATTCCATCAGTCACTATTCAACAGAAAGTAACACAATTCAGTAGACAGTGCTTTCAGCTGTCTGACCATTACATCCATATGTAGTTAGTTACCAGAGAGGGAAGCACCAACATCTGGGTTTTCAAAGCCAGGAGGCTGAGTGGCTGCCCAGAGTCTCAACTGGCCAAATCACACTACTCTTCCCCAAGTGAGTCCCAAAGCAAAACCTCACATCAGCATCAGTCAATACTCAGTATTCATGGAGAGGTCTTTTCATCTTGCATAAGAGGAAGCTTTCAGCTTTCATGGTTTCCCTTCCATAGTCCAATCTTCTTCCTGAATTCACCAAACTGTCATGTGGATACAAAGGCAGACAGCTCCCAGGTCCTTGTCCAGCTCTCCATTCAGTTCCTGTACCACACTGAAGTTCACAGTGTCCAGTCTACCTTAAATCCTTCACAGTCTCTATTTATGAGAAGCCAAGGGTTAACAAAGACACAAACAGACAAAGTACAGACACCACAGCCATGCCTCCTCTGGCATCTCCAGCTAGCTTTGAGAAGTCTTCAGCATCTTGACTGGCCTTCAGAAGTTCTGAGCAGCTCCAGCTGGCCCTAGGGAAATCCTCAGCAGCCTTAGAACTCCAGCAGGCTCTCAGAAGAAGCTCTACAACCACAAGGTCTCAAGAAATTCTGCCTTTCCCAGCTGTGGTTTTTCCTTATATACGGTGTTGCTCCTCCCTGTTCAGCCCCTTCCTGTTACATCAGCAACAGAGCTTCATACTTTCTGTTTCTTTAAGAGGTTTAATTTGAAACTAGGTGCTAAGTACATGTCAGCTTAGCAATACAGAGGGATCTTCAAATTTCATTACCATCATACCATGTAAAGTACTGAGGATGCAAATTGAGGCAAAAAAGGAGTTAGTGCTCTGAAGGTACTTTTTATAACCTGGAAGACAAGTTGTAAATAATTATGTACATATCAAATCTGCATTGTGAATATGTACACACGTGTATATATTCATAGACATAAAAAGATCTGCATATGTGCGTGTATGTTTGTTATTGTTCTGTCATTTCAGTAATGTTCCACACTTCCCTACCACATTTGGATTTTTCTTGACAAAGATCCTGGAGAATTTTGTCATTTCCTTCTCTAGCTCATTTTGCAAATGAGTAAATAGATGCAGAGTTAAGTGATTAGTCCCAGGTGACATAGTTAGTAATTGTTTTTAGTCATATTTAAAATAAGAAAGTAAAGTCTTTCTCACTCCATGGCCATCACTCTTTCCACTCTGCCACCTAGCAGTCTACTATGCACATACACACACACACAGACATAGACACACACAATTTAGCATGTAGTATAAGTCAAAGATAATCTCATTACATTAGTAATGAAGAAACATGAGAAAATTTAATAAAAGAGACAGAGAGAGAGAGTGTGTGACACACAGACACACACACATAAACAGAGAGAGAGAGAGAGAGAGAGAGAGAGAGAGAGAGAGAGACATGTTGCAAAGTAAATATATTGGGCCCTTAGTGTTTGCCTGTCTCTCTCCCTTTCAGTGAGTATGTCTATCTCTTTACCTCTTTCTGTCAATGTCTCTCTTTTCCAGACTTAGAATTTTATTGGTTTATAGAAATCTCCTAATAGTGAAACATTTTCTCTCAATGTAAAATAACCATGTTCTACAACTTAGAGGCTTTCACAGATTTTGTAGTCACCAATAAGTTTATCTCAGACTTACAGAAGCATCAGAAAAATGTTAGAAAAATAATTCAAAGTCCATTAGTTTTCTAACAGCTTGTTTCATATCTTTGACCCTCAGACTCTATATTAGGGGGTTCAATATTGAATAAGCATGGTGTAAATAACAGAAGACATTTCATCTATGAGACCTGAAATTTTAGAAATCGGAATGCAATAGAGAAAGACAAGGGGCCCATGGAAGATGGAGATGACAAGCAGGTGAGAGGCACAGGTGGAGGTTTTCTTCTTCCCACGGGCTGATTGTATCTTTATGATGGTGACAAAAAATAAAATATAGGATGTGAGGGTGGTTATGAGGGTCCTTAGGATATTGAAATTAGGAAGTATGCAAAGTTTCATTTCATTTAAGTGTCTCTCTGAACAGGAGGCAGAGAGGATGACAGAATACTCACAGAGGAAATCATTAATGATGTTAGTCCCCCTCAAAAACAAACAACAACAATATTATAATAAGTGAGTAGGTAAATATGAGGAAAAACGTTATACACATTCCCTACTCATGGTTTTCTAAAAGCTTGGCTCTAATTCCAGTGGAATAACAGAAATCAACTATATAGAAATTACTGAAGAAAAAGAACACGGGAGTGTGGTGTTTTAGGTTGAACCTGATGATCAAAATTATGCTCAAATTTCGCAACACTGTGACCACATAGATAGCCAGAAATAGAAGGAAGAGTGTGACTTGGAGACCTGGGTAGTGAGTGAATCCTAAGAGGATGAATATGAATGCAGCACTCATTTCACTCACCCGGATCCTGCTAAAGAAAATTACAGCATTTTAAAACTAGATTTCAATGGCTATATACTACAATCCTAACCTTAAAAAAACGTGAATCAATAAAGTAACATATATTAAACGTCCACCATATTACAAGAACTGTACTAAGCACTTTGTTGAGCTGAAATTGGGTTTATAAGAATTCCATTATCCCACTGAGTTGCTCCAGGTGAGGGTGAATTTTATTCTCTTCGAGTGGTAAATACTGTCACTGATCAAAGTGTTTGTTTCGGCCAGGCCTCCAAAAGCCACTTTCTCATCCTATTAGCTCACAGGATAGACTACTGTTCCATTCTTTTCAGGGGAGTAATGGAAATGAAAAGATTGACAAAGAAAAAGAATAAGAAAAGGGACATTCACACTTGTAGAATGAGCAGATTTATTTTTACAATAAATTGTCTAGCAACTTTAAGGAAAAGTTCTGAGCTTGCTACTACTCATAGAATAAATTATAATGATTTTCTGGAAGTGATTTTTTTCTCATTTCAAACATCCTTGTTTTATTTCCTTAGAATTATCTGACTACACTTAAAATGGTTGTAGAAACCAAAGGTGGAACTAAAAGAGAAGTGAGTAACTGAATAAGTCTCACACAGTTAATCAAAAATTATAGTAAATTCCATCAGAACAGTTTGGACAGTAGTCAGAGAAGCTATAAATCGGTGATTCTCAACCTTCCTAATGCTGTCACAACCCTTTAATACAGTTCCTCATGTTGTGGTGACCCCCAACCATAAAAATATTTTCATTACTACTTCATAACTGTACTTTTGCTACTGTTATGAATCATAATGTAGCAAGATGTATTTTCATTGTTACAAATTGAACATAACACACAGGTTGAGAACCACTGCTATCAATGGTCTTACTGAGAAATGATTTTGAGATCCAATATTTTCCTGAAAGTTTCGTTCACATTATTATTCCTTAGACTGTATATTAAGAGATTAAGCATAGGAATCACTACTCCATAAAAAACAGATCCCACTTTGACTACAAGCCGTGAGTTTTGGGAATTGGGAATACAATAGAGCAAGAGGATGGGCCCATAGAAGTTGGTAACAGCTGTCAAGTGGGAGGCACAAGTGGAGAAAGCTTTATATCTCCCACTGGCTGATTGCATTGTGAGGATAGTGATAAAAATAAAAAGATATGATGTAAGGATAATGATGAGGGTGCAAAATGAATTGAGATTTACAAAGATAAAAAGTATTATTTCACTGAATTGTTTATCAGAGCAGGAAGCAGAAAGAAAGACAAAATAATCACATACAAAGTTATTAATGATTTTGGTCTCACAAAATGACAATATAAGAAGTGAGTAGATGAGGGGAATGGAAGAAATTATGCCCCAAGAATATGCCACAGACACCAGCAGGGCACAGCGTTTTGGGGGCATGGAAACTGTATACAGCAAAGGGTAACATAAAGCAACAAATCGGTCATAGGCCATCACTGCCAAATGACCATCTCTGTCATCACACAGGTGACACAAAAGGAAAACTGTGTGATGCAGGCTTTGATGGAGACACTTCTGTCTTCTACAACTAAGTTTTCTAGTAGTTTTGGTATAACTACAGTAGAGTAACAGAAATCCACAAAGGACAAGTGCTTGAGAAAAAAGTACATGGGTGTGTGGAGTTTGGAATTGATCTTGATGATCACAATTATGCCCACATTCCCCAGCACAGTAACTACATACATTGTAAGGAAGAGTAGAAAAAGGGGCACCTGGAGTTCTGGGTCATCAGAGAATCCTAACAGGAGGATCACCATCTTACTACTCTGATTCTTCTTAGGGGTTCACCATGATTACCTATTGGAAAGAGTTAGAGATGGACAATTTGAGGCAAAACAGAAAATAAAATGAGGAAAAGAAAATAAGGGCAGAGTTTGAATTAGAAAATCAGCATTGTTACATTTATTAAGGAGGCAATAATAGGATTAGTTTCAGAGTTCAAACTTTCTGTCACGCTCATTGCTCTTAGAGAAGAGAAAATCATGGAGCATGAAAGAAACTTAAGAAATAATGACATAGAGAAGAGTCTGAATATTTGAATGGCTTAACAATTCACACAATCTCATATAATCTGTATTTTAATGAACGTCCATACTAGAAAATAGAGCTCATTCAGCACCCTTAATGGAAGGAGAGCCAACTAACTCATTAGGCAACCCATCTCTTTTCTTCAAATACACTGTTAGAATGTATGCATGGGTAGGTGTGTGTGTATATAAATTAACAAAACAAGAAAATGTGCATATTTTCATTAAAATTAACATTAGCTTTAGCATGCTATAGAGGCAGCCAAATGAGGTAGTTCTAAATGTGGAGTCAGCAAAACCTGAGTTCAAATCCAGCTCACACACACATACTTGCTTTATGATCCAGGAAAAGTTATTTAACCTCAGTTCATCTCAGTTTACTCATTTTTAAAATGAGGAAATCCATAGAACCGAATTTCTAGGCTTGCTATAAAAATTAAGTGAGAAAATATTCATTTCTATAGTGCTTAAGACCACACCAGATACAAATTTAGTCCTGTTTTAACATTAGTTATTACTTCTTTAAATGACTTAAATTCTAATTGTGACTCTTAATGCCTGTATGAGCATAAAATAATCACTTTTCTTATTTTCCCTGAGCTTTATAAAAAGAACAATGCTAATAAATAACACTGATGTAGAATTTTCTATATGCCAATTTTTATCTTAAGTGCTTTGCAATTATTATCTAGAAAGATCCCAAAAGGATCTGGAGATATAAGTGCTTTTATTATCCCAATTTTACAGTTTGGGAAACTGATAAAACAGTTGTAAAAATGACTTGCCTAGTGTTACACAGTAAGTTTCCCAGATCGAATTTGAAATCATCTCCCTGACTACAGGCCCAGATTTCTATTCACTGTACTCTAGAATATGAAGTTTGACTAGAATATATTTAAATTCCTTTTCCCGTTGTAACATTATATATTCAATTTTTAGTCACTTCTAGATCTAGACAGAAAAATCTTATTGTCCTTTCCATTCTTTGTAAATAGGATAAACAGAATACTCAGGTAAACAGGTAAATCCCCTTTTAGTTGAACCCTAGGTCCAAACTGTTGAAGTTATTTCTTTATTGCTTGGGGCTATAATGAAACGAATTAATCATGAAGTGAAAAAGAGAAGTAGAGAAAGCTTAAAGTGAGGTGTTTTATGGACCTGATTCGTTATCTTTCCTGCCAGGCAGTATTTATGCCAATCCCATTGCAGAGCATCACAATGTAGCCATTATCTTCTAAGGAGTAAACAACAATTGAAAAAGATAATATTTAAAAATATAAAAAAAGATACACAGAGAGATGGCCACAGAGATACACATCAAGAGTGAGAAATAGAGAGAGTGACCAAAAAAGAGAGAGAGAGAGAGAGAGAGAGAGAGAGAGAGAAATCAAAAGTTGTAGAGGCCCAGTAGCCTGAGAGGTAAGTTAATCATGACATAACTGGGAAGTTTTGATTTGAAAATGCATCAAGGAAGAAGGGATGGGAGTTAGCTTTTCAATCTGGATTTCTTTATTTATATGAAATGTTATAGTACAACATTTCCCATTTTGATGAGTATCTAAGAACAATGGCAATGAGATAATGTGCTGCCTGAAAACTAAAATT
>CM053592.1:182622056-182639552 GCA_028646515.1 Pseudochirops corinnae
AGAGGGGTAAGGGGGAAGACATAGGAGAGAATAGACTGGGGGAGGGGGGATACACTAGGAATGCTGTTTTGGGGTGGTGGGTAGGGGAAAGATGGGGAGAAAATATGTAACTCAAAATCTTGTGGAAATGAATGATGCAAACTAAAATAAAATTTAAAAAAAAAAAGAAAGAAAGAAGGCATCACACGTTGTGGCAAATGATATGTACCATGGCATGAAGGCAGGATTGCATATATTATCTTCAGAGAATAAAGAGCAGACTCATTCAGCAGCAACTGATTTTTCACTTAGGAAATTTTTGGGGAGATAAGATTAGAAAAGAACTGAATTATATAGCTGGCAAAAATAAAATGAAAAAATGCATTGTGGAGTTAGTAAAGAGCAGTAGAGAGGAATCATAGTAGGATCTATATAATGCAAGTCTATGAATAAGGACAATCTTGGTTCACATTATACCCAATATCCTAGTTAAGTGAAAATGGAGCAGGGAGGGGAATTAATTAAAGTCTCTTTTCCTAATGAAATATCTGAAGTGACAAATTGCAGAAGATGTCTGAAGGTATATTAATGGAGTTTGTTTACATGACTAAAGCACTTCATATCTCTGGAATAAAAGATCTGGACCAAGTACAAAATTCTATCATCTGATAAAAAAAATCACAGAAATCATATTCCCTTACCTTCGATTATCATAATTGAGATTATACTTTGAAAATAATTATTTTTTCGAGCTTTCTTTTCAAAGACTTGCAGAGTAACGTGTAACTATGAAACCTAAACAAACCCAAACTTGAAATCAATTTAAATCTTTGGGATACAATAACTCTTGGACTGATACATAGATGGGAAGGAGAGAATCATGATTGTCTTCAATAGAGTAGTACAAAATCAGGATTAGTGTGGTGGAAATTACAATAAAGGAAATGTAGATTTCATGTCAGTCAGATTTTCTGAATTATTAGAGCTTATGAAAAGTGGAATAGATTGGGTTTCATTCCCTGTAGGTTCCAAGGATATTTCTCTGTCTAATTTTTAATGGTTATTTTTACCAGTTGTGTGTATCTTGTTTTAACATGTAAATAGACTAAAGGTAATAAAACTGCATTCTCTGACATCATGGGACCCATAATTAATGTCTGGGAAGGGAACATTTCAATAGAAAGTTCACACTAAAACTAAAATAAAATTAAATGCCTAATGTGTTTCACAAAACTGTCTTACAACTTTGAGAGGAGAGATGGACAGAGATTTTCAATGGACAGAAAATAGCCAATTTTTTTTGAAAATTAGGAATGATTTCCTCAATACTTGAGGAAAGTTTAACACTTTGACAATTAGAAAAGCAGAAAGAAGTCACTGAGGCAAGAAGTATGGTGAGATCAGAGGTATGGAGCCAAGAATATACATTGTATTTATGGTAGAAAGGTTATACATTTGGGTTGAAAGTGATGCTAGCTGTATACAATTGAGATACAAAATCAGAGCTCTAGAGAGAAAGATTATGAAAGAACTTGAATGACATACTAAGGACTCTAATAGTTTACTTGGTTTTGATCATAATTTCAAATAGAATTATTTTCATACTGGAATGGATTGGTTTTGAATACAAAAGGCAGTGAAATGAAAAGAGGGCAAGATGTGGACACTGATGAACCTTGTCTGAATAATGACTCTGCTCTTTAATGACTGGATAATCTTGGAGAAACCATTTAACATCTTGGTCCATGTGTTACATATAAGATGAGAGGATGGAATAGATGGCAGAAAATTCTTGAAGCCCTAAATCAATGATAATAAATCATAAATCTGTAGTGATAGGATCACTGAGCCTACAGTTCCATTGAGGACACCAGAAATTCAGACAAAATGGGTCAGGTTGAAAAAGTAGCTGAAAAACTAGAAAAATAAATAGATTAGAAGAAAGATTATTTTAGGGGATCTTATATTGGGTTACCCACTCTTTTATACATACATTTATGTGTATGTATATATATACATACATATGTATAAATATATACATATGTATGTGTATGCATATGATGTATGCATATATTATGTATATATGTATGTATGTATAGATATGTATATATGTGATATAGAAGAGAGAATAAGTCAGAGAGATCTTTGTTATAGCTCTACCCATGAAGACCTTAGTAGAGAATGTTTGAATTAAATTATCTGGGGCAAGTGTAAGTAAGAAAGATTTTGTTATCCTTTTTTTTTTCATTTATTTCTTTAGGACCCATGGTCATGGCAATATCTAGTTTCCAGGTGTTAGATAATAACTCACAGAATATCTCTAAGAATTCTAAATTACGCTTCCTGAATCACAGTGATAGCCCTACTGCATTTGCAGAGTGATATAAGGAATGATATAACATGATATTGACTATGCTTTTGATGAATGATGCCATTGCTACAGTTAACTTGTGAACTTAAAGTTGGCTAGATGGTTCTTTGTCCATTGCCCTATAAAGCAAGTGGGCACTGGTCACTGTGGGTGGAACCCATTTGGGATTTGGGTAATGTGTGTACCTGCCTTAACTGGCTCCCTTTCAGGCTTGAGGGGATTCATGGCAGTGCACAAACTGGAGTGCCTGTCTGGACTGACCCCATTGAGAGGTAGGGCTAGTTGCCCCCTCTTGATGCAGGCCCCTGTGAGATGGATGATTAGGGATACTGTAGGCATTGGTGCTCCCATTATAAGCAACTTCCTTTGAGAAGACTAGACTGGGAAAAAGGATTATTATTAACCCCTTCAAAGTTGTCTTCCTGCCCCGAACATGTCTAGATGAACCTGTTAGAGAATGGAGAACAAAAACTCTCCAGTGATTCCTGTATGTTATTTGTGAAAGAACAAGTCATATAGTCACATTGTGTCTCTGGCAGGAAGACTGAAAAACCCTGTAAAAAGAGGGGAGCTAGGTGGTGCAGTGGATAGAGCACTAAGCTAGAGTTGGAAAGATCTGAGTTCCAATCTGAGCTTAGACACTTACTAGCTATGTGACTCTGGGGATGTCACTTCACCCAATTTGCTTTACTTTCCCATCTGTAAAATGACCTGGAGAAGGAAATGTTACACCACTCCAGTGTCTTAGTCAACATTCTGGGCAGTCTAGAGTTGTCTTGATCTATATCTGACCACTGGACTCAGGTGACTGCAGAGGAGAAAGTGAGGCTGGTGATTTGGCACAGTCCTCCCTCACTTACATCCAATTCTCTTGCTGTTATGGGAATCTGAAGATCTTCCCTGCCCCTAGGCCCTCTGATAGGCTTAAATGACTCTGAGAAGCTTCGCTGATTTGAAAATATTCTCTGCCCCCTAACAGGCTGAATGTGGTCACATGGAGCCTGTGGCAGGAGGCTTGTTCTTCAAGAATTCCCACTCCTTGTTACTTTGTGATTGGGCAGTGGGTCAAGAGGCCTGTGACATTCTCTGTTCCAGGAGAAGGCTGTATATACCCTGATGTGAATTTTTGCTTTGGGGCTCACTTTGGAAAGAGTTGTGTGATTTGGTCAGACAAGACCCTGGGGAGCCATTGAGCCCCCTGGCTTTGAAAACCCAGATGTTGGTACTTCCCTCTGGGGTAACTAACTAAGTATGGATATAGTGGCCGCACAGCTGGAAGCCCTGTGTGCTGATCTATTTCTTTGTCTGTTTGTAATTTCTCCTTATAACTTGTGTTTGTAACTTGTGTTTGCATTCTATGAAGTTCAGGGAGCTGACTTTCTCCCCTGAACTAGGTAAATGATATATGTTTGATTGATTAAAGTGAGATTGTTAACCCATTTTGAGTTGCTTCCCTTTGGAAAAGCAGATCCAAGAACCTGTGTAAGCAGCGCAGCCGTCTTGGCTATACTAGGGGGCTTGTTGATATACTTGAATGTCATGGCATCATCTTTGTGAAGTCATGATCCATTTTGAGAATGTAAGATAAACAACAACAAAAACAACATCGTATCTAAGAAAACCCCAAATATGAACAAGAACAACTACAGAGGACTGAAAGCCTAGGGTGACTCTCTAATTGTATGTTACAAACAGCTCTTACACTGCAGTGAGGAATCTTTCTTTCCATATCACTGTGTTTAATGATGATATGCGGGAGAATTTGGTGAAGTTGTTTAAAAGAGCAAAAGGAAAAATAGGATTTGAGAGTTAAGAGAGATGGTTGTTGTCCTTTATAGAAGGTCAGGAAATCACACAAATATTTGAAAAATAAGAAAATGGCAGTTCATTAAAATTTATGAAACACCAACAATTGAGCATAGTTTATAGCAGAAAAATCATAATTAAGGAACAATATCCTCAGGGTCTAAAGTTTGGCTCAGGATAGAAAAGGAAGCTTAAGTGGAACAAGCTATAATTTGTATATTTTAAAGAAGGAAGGAAAGTAAGATAAAGAGGGCGGAAAGTACATGTGGAAACATTTTGAACTGGTTATTGGACTGGAAAATTGAACAGTTATTCATGGATAAAAAGTGACATTGAAATAAACCATACATCTTTATTTGCAATGTTTGGGAATTTTAGTCTTCAAGCAGCACATCGTCTCATTGCCATTGTTCTTAGATACCCATCAAAATGGGGAATGTTCTACTATAACCTTTCATTATAAACAGAGAAATCCAAATTGAGAAGCTAACTCCCATCCATTGTTCCTTGACACATTTTCTAATCAAAACTTCCTAGTCATGTCATGATTAAATTACCTCTCAGACAACTAGGCCTCTACAACTTTTGATTTCTCTCTCTCTCTCTCTCTCGTTCCCCTCTCTGTCTCTGTTTCTGTATCTCTCTCCCCATCTCTCTGTTTTTCATTTTTTATATTTTTATATTTTTCTTTTTCAATTGTTGTTCACTCCTTAGAAGATAATTGTTACATTGTGGTGCTCTGTAATGGGATTGGCATAAATACTATCTGGCAGGAAAGACAATTCATCAGGTCCATAAAACACCTCACTTTAGGCTTTCTCTACTTCTTGTTTTCACTTCACAATGAATTCCTTTCATTATAGACACAATCAATAAAAAATTAACTTCCACAGTTTGGACCTAGCGTTCAACTAATAGGGGTTTTACCTGTTTACCTGAGTATTCTGTTCATCCTACTTAAAAAGAATGGAAAGGACAATAAAATTTTTGTGTCTAGATCTGGAAGTGACTAAAAATTGAATATATAATGTTAGAAATGGAAAAGGAATTTAAATATTTTCTTGTCAACTCTTATATTCTAGAGTAGAGTGAATAGAAATCTGGGCCTGCAATTAGGGAGAGGACTTCAAATTCTACCTGGGAAACTTAATGTGTAACACTGGGTAAGTCATTCTTACATTTGTTTTTATCAATGTCCCAAACTGTAAAATTGGGATAATAACAATAATGCCTATCTCTCCAGATTATTTTATGAACATTTAGATAATAATTGCATTGTTTGTTAGATTATTAGATAATAATTGTTAGATAATAACAATTAGATAATAACTGTAAAGCACTTAAGATAAAAATGGGCATACAAAAAATGCTATATAAATGTTATTTATCACTGTTGTACTTGTTGTTATAAAGCTCAGGAAAAATAGGTAAAGTGATTAATTGATGCTCATACAGGCATTAAGAGGCACAATTAGAATTTAAGTCATTTAAACAAATAATAACTAACTTTGAGAAAGCCCTGACTTTTTGTCTTCTATTTTCTTAAGCATTATAGAAATAAATATTCTCACACTTAATTTTTATAGCAACCCTAGAAATTTTGTTCTACTGATGAGGAAACCAAGGCAAACTGAGTTTAAATAAATTTTCCAGGATCACAAAGCATGTATGTGTGTGTGAAGCTGGATTTGAACTCAAGTTTTCCTGACTCCACATTTAGAACTATCTCAGGGGCTGCCCTTATAGCATACTAAAGCTAATGCCAATTTTTATGTAAATTTGCAGATTATCTTGTTTTGTTAATTTGTGCGCACACACACACACACACACACACACAAACCTATCCATGCATACATTCTAATATTATATTTGAAGAAAAGAGACAGGCTGCCTAATGAGTTAGTTGGCTCTCCTTCCATTAAGGGTGCTGAATCAGCTCTATTTTCCAGAATGGACATTCATTAAAATACAGATTATATGAGATTCTGTGAATTGATAAGCCATTCAAATATCCAGATGATTCTCTATGTCACTATTTCTTAAGTTTCTTTCATGCTCCAGGATTTCTCTTATCTAAGAGCAAAGAGCTTGACAGAAAGTGTTGATTCTGAAACTAATCCTATTATTGTCTCCTTAATAAATGTAACAACAATAATTTTCTAATTCAAACTCTACCCTTATTTTCTCTTCCACAATTTCTTTTATGTTTTGCTTCATATTGTCCACCTCTAATTCTTTCTAACAGGCATCATGGTGAACCCTAAGAAGAATCAGAGTAGTACGGTGGTGATCATCCTCTTAGGATTCTCTGATTACCCAGAACTCGAGGTGCCCCTCTTTCTACTCTTCCTTACAATGTATGTAGTTACTGTGCTGGGGAATGTGGGAATGATCGTAATCATCAAGAGTAACCCCAAACTCCACACACCCATGTATTTTTTTCTCAAGCACTTGTCCTTTGTGGATTTCTGTTACTCCACTGTAGTTATACCAAAACTACTAGAAAACTTAGTTGTAGAAGACAGAAGCATCTCTATCAAAGCCTGCATCACTCAGTTTTCCTTTGGCGTCATCTGTGTGATGACTGAGATGGTCATGTTGGCAGTGATGGCCTATGACCGATTTGTTGCTATATGTTACCCTTTGCTTTATACAGTTTCCATGTCTCCAAAACGCTGTTCCCTGCTAGTATCTGTGGCATATTCTTGGGGCATAATTTCTTCTATTCCACTCATCTACTCACTTCTTATATTGTCATTTTGTGAGACCAAAATCATTAATAACTTTGTATGTGAATATTCTGTTTTTCTTTCTGCTTCCTGCTCTGATAAACACTTCAGTGAAATAATACTTTTTATCTTTGTAAATCTCAATTCATTGTGCACCCTCATCATTATCCTTACATCATATCTTTTTATTTTTGTCACTATCCTAAAAATACATTCAGCCAGTGGCAGATATAAAGCTTTTTCCACTTGTGCCTCCCACATGACAGCTGTTACCATCTTCTATGGGACCATCCTCTTCCTCTATTGTATTCCCAATTCCAAAAATTCATGGCTTGTTGTCAAAGTGGCATCTGTTTTTTATCTTGTAGTGATTCCTATGCTTAATCCCTTAATATACAGTCTAAGGAACAATGATGTGAAGGAAACTTTCAGAAAAATATTGGATCTCAAAATCATTTCTCAATAAGACCATTTATAGCTTCTCTGACTACTGTCCAAACTGTTCTGATGGAATTTACTGTAATTTTAAATTAATTGTGTGAGACCTATTCAGTTACTCACTTCTCTTGTAGTTCCACCTTCACTTTCTACAACCATTTTAAGTGTAGTCAGATAATTCTAAGGAAATGAAAGAGGAATGTGTGAAATGAGAAAAAAATCACTGCCAGAAAATCAGTATAATTTGTTCTATGAGTAGCATTAAGCTTTGAACTTTTCATTAAAGTCGCTAGACAATTTATTGTAAAAACAAATCTGCTGATTTTACAAGTGTGAATGTCTGTTTTCTTATTCTTTTTCTTTGCCAATCTTTACATTTCCATTACTCCCCTGAAAAGAATGGAACAGTAGTCTATCCTGTGAGCTAACAGGATGAGCAAGTGGCTTTTGGAGGGCTGGCAGAAACAAACACTTTGATCAGTGACTGTATTTAGCTTTGGAAGATTATAAAATCCACCTTCACCTGGAGCAACTCAGTGGGAAAATGGAATTCTTATAAATCCAAGTTCAGTCCAACAAAATGCTTAGTACAGTTCTTGTAACATGGTGGAGATTTAATATATGTTAGTTTATTGATTCATGTTTTCTTTAAGATTAGTATTGTAGTATATAGCCATTGAAATCGAGCTTTGAAATGCTGTAATTTTCTTTAGCAGCATCCCAGTGAGTGAAGTGAGTACTGCATTCATATTCATCCTCTTAGGATTCACTCACTGCTCAGGTCTCCACATCGCACTCTTCCTTCTATTTCTAGTTATCTATGTGGGCACAGTTTTGGGAAATTTGAGCATGATTTTGATCATCAGGTTCAGTCCAAACTCTACATTCCTGTGCTCTTTTTCTTCAGTAACTTCTATATAGTTGATTTCTGTTATCCCACTAGAATTAGAGCCAAGCTTTTAGAAAACCATGAGTAGTGAATGTGTATAATAACCTTTTTCCTCATATTTACCTACTCTCTTGTTATAATATAGTTGTTATTTGTTTGTTTTGGGGGAACTAACATCATTAATGATTTCCTCTGTGAGTATTCTGTCATCCTCTCTGCCTCCTGTTCAGAGAGACACTTAAGTGAAATGAAACTTTGCATACTTCCTAATTTTAATGTCCTGAGGACCCTCATAACCACCCTCATATCCTATATTTTAATTTTTGTCACCATCAAAAGATGCAATCAACCTGTGGGAGGAAGAAAGCCTTCTTCACCTTTGCCTCTCATCTGCTTGTCATCTCCATCTTCCATGGGCCCCTTCTCTTTCTCTATTGTATCCCCAGTTCTAAAATTTCAGGTCTCATAGGTGAAATGTCTTCTGTTATTTACACTATGGTTATTCAATGCTGAACTCCGTAATATAGAGTCTGAGGGTCAAAGATGTGAAATAAGCTTTTAGAGAACTAATGGACTGTGAATTATTTTTCTAAAAATTTTTTCATGCTTCTGTAAGTCTGAGATAAACTTATTGATGACTACAAAATCTGTGAAAGCATCTAAGTTGTAGAACATGATTATTTTACATTGAGAGAAAGGGTTTCACTATTAGAGGATCTCTATAAACCAATGAAATTCTAAGTCTGGAAAAGAAAGACTGACAGAAAGAGGCAAAGAGATAGACATAGTCATTGACAGGGAGAGAAAGAGACAGGCAAACACACAGGGCCCAATCTATTTACTTGGCAACATCTGTCTCTCTCTCTCTCTCTCTCTCTCTCTCTCTCTCTCTCTCTCTCTGTCTGTCTGTCTGTCTCTCTCCTCTCTCTCTCTCTCTCTCTCTCTCTCTCTCTCTCTCTCTCTCTCTCTCTGTCTCTCTCTCTCTCTCTCTCTGTTTTATTAAATTTTTTCATGTTCCTTCCTTACTATTGTACTCTGAGATTATCTTTGACTTATACGACATACTAAAATGTGTGTGTCTTTGTGTTTGTGTATGTGCATAGTAGACTGCTTGGTGACGCAGTGGATGGAGTGATGGCCATGCAGTCAGGAAGACTTTACTTTCTGATTTTAAATATGACTAAAAACAATCACTAACTTTGTCACCTGGGACTAGTCACTTAACTCTGCATCTATTTCCTCATTTGCAAAATGAGCTAGAGAAGGAAACGGCAAAATCCTCCAGTATCTTTGTCAAGAAAACCCCAAATGTGATAGGGAAGTGTTGAACATTACTGAAATGACTGAACAATAACAAACATACACACACATATGCAGATCTTTTTATGTCTGTGAATATATATACATGTGTGTATATGTTCACACATATAGATTTGATATGTACATAATTATTTACAACTTGTCTTCTAGGATATAAAAAGTTCCTTCAGAGCAATAACTTCATTTTTGCTCCAATTAGCATCCTCAGTACTTAACAGGGTGGAATGGTAATGAAAGTGGAAGATCCCTCTGTATTGCTAAGCTGACAGGTACTTAGTACCTCGTTTCAAATTAAACCTCTTAAAGAAACAGAAGGTATGAACCTCTGTTGCTGATGTAACAGGAAGGGGCTGAATAGGGAGGAGCAACACTATATATAAGGAAAAACCCCAGTTGGGAAAGGCAGAATTTCCTGAGAACTTATGGTGGTGGAACTTCTTTTGAGGGCCTGCTGGAGCTGCTAAGGCTGCTGAGGATTTCCCTAGGGCCAGCTGGAGCTGCTGAGAACTTCTGAAGGCCAGTCAAGCTGCTGAAGACTTCTCAAAGTCAGCTGGAGCTGCCAGAGGAGGCATGGCTGTGGTGTCTGCATTTTGTCTGTTTGTGCCTTTGTTAAGCCTTGGCTTCTCAGGAATAGAGACTGTAAAGGATTTAAGGTAGACTGGGCACTGTCAGCTTCAGTGTGGTACAGGAACTGAATGGAGATCTGGACAAGGACCTGGGAGCTGTCTGCCTTTGAATCCACATGACAGTTTGGTGAATTCAGGAAGAAAATTGGACTATGGAAGGGAAACCATGAAAGCTGAAAGCTTGCCCCTATGCAAGACACAAAGACCTCTCTGTGAATACTGAGTAGTGACTGACCCTGATGTGAGGTTTTGCTTTGGGACTCACTTGGGGAAGAGTTGTGTGATTTCGCCAGTTGAGACTCAGGGTAGCCACTAAGCCTTATGGCATTGAAAACCCAGATATTGGTGTTTCCCTCTATGGTAACTAACTATATATGTATGTAATGGTCTGACAGCTGAAAGCACTGTCTACAGAATTGTGTTATTTTCTTTTGAATAGTGACTGATGGACTTGTTATTTATTTGTCATTGTACTTTGTTATTGAAATAAGGACCCTGTGATTGACTAAATGAATCTACTACCCAGGAATGGAGTACTTTGACTTTTGTGTTTTGTGACCCTTAAGGAAGCAAGCCTCCTGAAAGATGATTGAATGATTGACTTGTTTGAATGATGGAATTACTAAGTGATTGATTGGCTAAATGACTGTACTTTTTTTCAAAACTATTTGACCACTGTGGTGAAAACTGTGTGGCCATTTTAGTGATGACTTGTTGTGAATGCTATATTTTGATTTTCTTTGAGAAGTTGTAACACTATGAATGTTGTACCTTGATTTTCTATGAAGGTTTTGTTCTGATTTATTATTGAATAAATAGAGAGCTCACTATACTATGTAATCCGAACCTTGAAGCTATTCAGAACAGTAGTCCTCTGGAAAGCTGCTTGTGCATGGCCTTACACATGGTGTTCAGCACATTGTAAAAGCTTAATAAATGCTTGTGCATGGACAATAACTTTTATGCTCCATAACAAAAACAAAAATGTATAAAAATTTGGAGGACAAATAAAAATGAAAGCATAAGTCAGAACATGTAAGATTTCAGAAAACTTTCCTCTCCTCTTCTATCTCTCCTCTCTTGTTTTATCCTATTTTTTCGTCCCCAGAATGCGTCCCTCTAATTTTCCTTTTTGAAGCAATCAACAGCTTTCCAATATCAGTTAACATTAACTGTCATGATAGGAAAATCAATACATTTTGAAAGTATCCAAATACACACACTTATAATCCAACAGAGGGTGCCTTGATTTGAAGGATGTAATAGAAAGATTAACATTTTTTCATCATCATACAAGGGGAAAAGAATTGAAAATACCGAAATTCAAGTTCCATTAGATTTCACTTCACAGAGCTGTACTTTACTATAGATAATTTAAAGGAGAGAAAGCATCCCTCTATTTGACCTGGGGAATCCTTCTGTACTCTTGTCTGATAGATTACAAATTTCACATTGGAGTACCTCATTATGAGAAGGACATAAATAAGTGGGAAAGAATGCATAACTGGGTGATATACATGAAGAAGTGTATTGGGGAAAGAACTGGGTATGGGAATGCTAGAGGAAATTTTAAGGACATTGATTAATGTCTTTATGTATCTAAATGTCTAACAAGTTAGTCAAACAATCAAAAAGCACATAATACACGCACATACATATACATACATACATACATTTATACAAACACACGTGTTTCTTGGTGTTTCAGCTCCTGAAGGAAAGAGTGAAAATCTTTGTCTAAAAAAGAAAACTAGGGTAATTTATTTTCTATCTTTCTAGATCAAATAGTTGTTTGTTGTTTTTTTTTTTCAGTTGTATCCAACTCTTGTGATGCATTTGAGGATTTTTTAAATGGAAAAAAAATTGCTTTATTTCAATAAAATTACAAAAGACAAAAATGCTTGATTTGTTTATAACCGTTCCATGCATTTGTAATAGTGACATTCACTTCTGCTAAAGTTGTCAGGTGTAGTTTTAGGACTTATTTCAGAATTTCAGATCAAGATTATTTTATATATGTATACACATGTGTGTGTCTGTGTGTGTGTGTGTGAGTGCGTAAGATAATTAATCTGTGAATACCTGTGTTTGTCACAGGTTATGTTAGATTTTCTCCACTCCTAACCCTTTATGGTGTGTTCTATATAATATAAACTACATCCTGTTGGCCAAAACAAGGATGCTTCGTGCAGAGTGTCCTGGAAAAGATACAATATATTTTCAGCTCAGCATAAAGCTACTTTAGAAGATTATCTTCATTCTGATAGCTGGGTGAGGGTTGTAGTTTTCAATCAGGAAGTCCTCAGCCTTGAAATAATTAATGGTTTCAATTTTTCCAAGAATTTTGAGTTTAGGGAAAGGTTTTGGTTCCCACTGAAGCCTAAATTTCAGTGGCTTAGTATGATTATATTATATATGAACATATCTCAGAGTGTGTAAAAAAAAATTACCTTGCTTCAGGGCTATGATGGGAGAAATCATGTAGGTAAGCAAGGAATAACTGGCAATGTGGAATGGCACACTGAGGTCCATCTCTTCAGATCACTGGTATCGTTGACAAGAAAGCTCACCATTGAGTACATAGAACTGGCAGAGAGTGTGGTAAGGAGGCAATGCCATCAGAAGATCTTTAGGATTCCAAGCACACATTAGGATCCTTTGGTCACAGGGATGGTTGTGATTGTGTCAATGACTTTGATGATTGGTACACTCCTTCTGGAATAATCTGTGTGTTCATCTCTTTGTATTCTGCCCCAAAATGTCCTTACTGGAAGCCATTCACTGGTCCCAAATCTCCTTCCTCCCTGGCAGTGAGCCGCTGCTAGTCCAAAAAGTCTCAAGATCCATTGGCATCCCAGATTTTCATTTTGACAGATTCTTAGCATTTGTAGATCCTTTAATAAACCACAGCAGCTCTTCCAGCACACCCTTCCAGAATACAGGTTTGGCTGTTAGGAAAGAAATTCATCAAGAAGGTTGTAGCAGGCTTGAAAGTCAAACACTGACACAGTGTTTGTGCCCAAGTGGTCCTCCTTCTGGCAGACATGGCAGAGAATGGGCTCAATCTGGCACCAATACTGCTTCTCCCCATGCAGCCCCTGGGGGGGGGAGGGGCTCAGGCTTGGGCTGGGGTCACAGCCAGAGCCCGAGCTGGAGATGACAGGGACTGCAGCAACAGTAGCAACAGCAGAAGCAGTTGCAGCAGCATACAAAGATATCTACACACATATGCACAGACATATGGATAGAAAGATAGATAGATAGATAGATAGATAGATAGATAGATAGATAGATAGATGATATATAGATAGATAGATAGATAGATAGATAGATAGATAGATAGATAGATAGACAGATACACATAGATGCTTGCCTTTACTTAATCAGATACAACCTTTTTGGGATGAAAAATAACTCTTATTTTTTGAAAATAAAGAATAAACACAGTGAAAGAATAAACAGAGAGACCACTTGGGATATGAACAGGGGTTTATTCTCTTCCCTGGGAGAAGAGGGTAGTGTTCCCCATGAACCATCATGAAGAAGAGGTGGGTTACAAAAGACAGTGAAAGAATTTATACTTTCATGCAGTCAAACCCGCCTCCCAACTGTCACCTCTCTCTCATTGGTTGAGAAGCAGACTTCACCAATTTCTTCCCCAAATGGGACAACAAGAAAAATGTGGGGGAGGGTCCCAAAGCAAGGAAGGAAGAGTGAGCCTGGGCTGTGCCTGAATCCCACTGGCCAGGAGGAGGGGCCTACCAAGGTGGGAAAGCGGACAAAAGAAAATGAAAGTGATTGACAGCAGCAATGGAGGAGGAAAAGGAAAGTTAATCCCAAACTGATAAGTTTTCCCTTATCCCATATAGTCCCCCCTTTTTTTCTTTTTACTCTGAAATCTTCTCATGAAATTGCTCATCTTCCCAAGATAGGGTCTCCAGGAAAGATGCAATACTGATAAAAGTCAGGTCCAGATTCTTGGGAAAGCTGTCAGCATGTGATGTCATCTTCTTTAGATCCTTTGCCTCAGAGGAGGAGTTATCTTCAGATGCCTAGAGTTCATATACACGAGCCAGCACAGCCAACCAGACCTAACAAGGTTCTCAGAAACATATGATTTGACATCAAGGGTAGATATAAAGGTCCAATTTCCCAGATAGGCAGGACTAGGTCCAAACTGTAGAATTAAATAATTCAGTTTTCTTAGCCACACAGGGCTAGGCTCAAGCAATACGATAAGGTTTTCTCACAATTTTATAAAATTACATGCTTACATTAAGTCAGGTACAGATTCAATTTCATAGATGACTCACAGTACACTCACTTTTAGAAAGGTAATTACATATCACCAAGAGAACCAGGAAAACTTACACACAAATCATACAAATTAACAGGTTCAATATTATCAATGTACATTAACATCCAATTCCTTGTATCCCAGTGACCTATTTCATTTAAACAACACTTTTTTTAAAAAAATCCCAAATGCCTCATGTACTTACACAATTCAAAAAAGAGTTTTGCTTCTCCAGTTCCAATCTAGAGATTACCAGATAAATCAGACTTAATATACATTGGTACAATCATTTAAAATTAGTTCCACATTTTGCAAAGATAAAAAAAAAATGATTTCATCTGGCCTTTAAAATTACCACATGTTTTAAGATATATTATTTTCACTCTTATCACTATCTTATAGAGTCCTTGTGTGTAATGCCATGCACCAGCAGATTTCCAAAGGAATGCTACCGTGAACAGCTTTTAGAGTTCAGATTACAAAATATAGTGAACACTCTGTTTATTCCATTACAAATCAAGACAAACATTCAAAACATTATAATATTCACAACATTACATCTTATCACAGAAAATGGCCACACAGTTTTCACTACAGTGGCCACAATATTTAGAACAAGGCTTATCACAGAAAACGGCCACACAGTTTTGACTACAGTGGCCACAATATTCAGAACAAGGAACAATAGAATTAACTCAAACTTCCACTCATGAGGCAACTCAATCATTAACAAGAAATAATAGAATACTCAAACTTCCACTCATGGGGCAACTCAATCATTAGTCATTCAATCAATTCACAATAGAATACTTAAACTTTCACTCAGGGGGCAACCCAATCATTAACAAGAAACAATAGAATACTCAAACTTCCACTCATGGGGCAACCATTAACTTAGTGAGTCACTAATCTGGATATACAATTACTAAATATCTTGATCACAAATACAGTCATTAGAAAATCACACAAACCCTCCAACCCTCGGTGTCCAAAAAACCTCAGTTTCCTCCAAGGGGAGACCTTTTCTTCATCTTGATTCTGGGTGGTCTCTCTGATTCTCTGGATCCCCTTCCAAGGTCCCAGCTCCTACATGAATCTACCAAACAGTCACCTGGATTCAGAAGCAGACAGCTAAAAGGTCCTTGTCCAATCCTCAGAAGTAGGCACCTTGCAGGTCTTTCTCCAGTCCTCAGGGCAGTCCCTGGCACACAATGAAGTTCACAGGGTCCAGCACATCTCAAACTCTTCACCACTTCTCTTGCCTGGAACTCAAGGATCAGCCAGGCCACGAACAAACAAAGTCTTATCCTGGTCATGCTTCTTCAGACAAGCCCTCTCAGCCTTCCAGGCGGGCTCTCTCAGCCTTCCAGGCAGGCCCTCTCAACCTTCCAGGCCAGCCCTCACCAGATTCTGATCTCAGGAAAACTCCATCTCTGTTCTCAGTCAGTTCTCAGCTTCCAGATGGTGGGAGAGAAACTCTTTCTCTCTCTCTGTCTCTCTCTCTCAGCTGGCCTCAGTCTTCAGGATTCTTCCTTCACCAGTGGCAGTGTTCCAGTTCTCTCTCTCTTTGTCTCTCTCTCTCAGCCTGCTTCAGTCTCCACAATTCTTCCTTCACCCAGAGCAACATTCCAATTCTGTCTCTCAGATACTGGGAGAGAAACTTTCTCTCTCTCCCTCTCTCTCTCTCCCTCTTTGTCAGCCAGCTTCAGTCTCCAGGATTCTTCCTTCAAGAGAAGCAAATTTCTAATTCTGTCTGTCTGTCTCTGGAATTCTTGCTTATGTACACACCTCAGCCAATCCCCTTCTTCCACATCAACAGGGGCTCAACCAATCCCCTTCTTCCACAACAACAGGGAAGTTCATGACTTCTCAACAGTGGGACAGAGCTTGCACCTTCCACACTTAGCACTTAGTACTAAGTGCTAAGTATCCTGCTAAACTAATTACTATTACGTTGTGCTAAAATACAAACCTTAGATCTTATTCCCAAACATGCTCAAAGTTTAAATCCTCATAAGAGACTATTTTTTTGGAAGCCAATCTTATACATCTGTATATAGTTCTAGAGCAGCAGTTATCAACTTGTGGGTCACTATCCCTTTGGGGGTCCAAAGAACCTTTCACAGGGGTCACAGGGGTCGCCACAGGCAATTGGAAAACACATATTTACAAATGGTCTTAGGAACCAAGACACTGCTCCTCTATCTGTCTCCAGGTGGGTCTGCCCATATGCAGATACACCCACATATGAGTATTAAAGGGTCGTGGCATTAGGAAGATTGAGAACCACCGTTCTAGAGGAATGATCTAAGGCTTATCCTGCTGCTCTCCCCAAACTTTACTATCCTATTCACTCAGACATCTATTGCATTATACTTTTGCTTCATTACTAATCATTTAATCATTTTACAGGATGTTATCCCTACATTTGTTCATTCATTATTTTCCCCAAATATTACTCCTAAATGAATTTGCTATAAAAGAAAAAGAGGGACAATATCATAAATCTTGCCAGAAGGAAAAACTTCCTTAGCCCTGTTTGATTCCAGGCATGGCTCATCTCTGGTAGCAATCAGATGACCACTAGGTGCTGAAAGCAGGGCTTGGGCATAAATAGGTGAGTGTGGGGATTCCTTTTCAGAAAGAAAATGCACAGTTGGGAAATAGAGTCAGAGAGGATCTCACCTAGGCAGTGTCTAAGGTTGTCTTCACAAATTTTCGCAGGCACAGACTACCACCCTTAGCAGTTCTCAGCCTGCAACCCCAGCCATTCCATTATTGGCCTTTATGACAACTATTCTAGTAATCAAGCTTAAGAATAATAGTAACTTTTGCAGTCTCCAGAATCCTTAAATAGCAAATTAATATAGACTGATATCCTTCAGATAAGGTCATCTCAAATTTGATTGAAGTATTAATTATACCTTTAAGTTACAAATCTTTCTATCTTCCTAAATACTTCACACTTTTCTCAAAATACTTAACCCATTTTAAAACTGACACAAAGGTATCCAGACTACCATCTAGAGACAATGGTGTGT
>CM053592.1:182640052-182650129 GCA_028646515.1 Pseudochirops corinnae
AAGTTGCTCATGTTTAAAGAAGGGAAAACCAGGAATCATTGTCTTCATGATAAAAATGAATCAATAAACCAACAGTTATCAATTCTTCACTATGTTACAACAACTGTACTAAGCACTTTGTAGAGCTTATAACTATTCTATTAATTGGCTTGCTCCAACTATGGGTGATTATTACTCTCTTCCAACACAGAGTATGGTCACTCATCAAGGTATTTGTGTCTGACAGGGCTCCAAAAGCCCCCTGCCCTCTCCACTAGTTCACACCTTAGATTATTGTTCCATTCTTCTCTGTGAAGCAGTGGAAACATGAAGATTGAAGAACAAAAAAAGAAAATGGCCACTCAGTCTTCTAGAATTAGTAGATTTACTTTAACAATTAAATAAGAAACAGCTAACACGAAATTTTCTGAGGTTGATGCTGAATCATGGAGTATACAATAATGACTTTTGGGCCGTGATTTTTTTTTTCCATTTAACCCATCGGAGTTTCATTTGCCTATGAATTTTCTGAGCACCTTTCACATGGTTGTAGAAACTGAAGGTATGACAAACAGAGAGGAGAGTAACTGAATACGACTCAGAGAAATAATTCAAAATCACCATAAATTCCATCGGAATAGATGAGCCAGTGGTCATAAAATTCATATAAATTATCTTATTGAAAAAATAATTTTGAGATCCATTATTTTCCTGAAAGTTTCCTTCACATCATTGTTCCTTAGGCTGTATATTAAGGGGTTTAGCATAGGAATCACTACAAGATAAAAAACAGATCCCACTTTGACAACAAGCCATGAGTTTTTGGAATTGGGAATACAGTAGAGGAAGAGGATGGTCCCATAGAAGATGGTAACAGCTGTCAAGTGGGAGGCACAAGTGGAAAAAGCTTTATATCTGCCACTGGCTGAATGCATTTTTAGCACAGTGACAAAAATAAAAATATAGGATGTAAGGATAATGGTTAGGGTGCAAAATGCATTGAGATTTGCAAAGATAAAAATCATTGTCTCACTGAAGTGTATGTCAGAGCAGGAAGCAGAAAGAAAGACAGAATATTCACATACAAAGTTATTAATGATTTTGGTCTCACAAAATGACAGTACAAGAAGTGAGTAGGTGAGTACAATAGAACAAATTATGCCCCAAGAATATGCCACACTCACTAGCAGAACACAAAGTTTGGGGGATATGAAAACTGTGTACAGTAAAGGGTAACATATAGCAACAAAGCGGTCATAGGCCATCACTGCCAACATGACCATCTCTGTTGCCACACAGATGACGCCGGTGGAAAACTGGGCGATGCATCCCTTGATGGAGATGCTTCTGTCTTCTACAACTAAATTTTCTAATAATTTTGGTGTTATTATAGTGGAATAACAGAAATCCACAAAGGCCAGATGTTTGAGGAAAAAGTACATGGGAGTGTGGAGTTTGGGGTTGATCTTGATAAATACAATCATGCCCACATTCCCCACCACAGCAATTGCATAGATGGCGAGGAACAGTAGAAAGAAGGGAACCTGGAGCTCTGGATAATCAGAGAATCCTAAGAGGATGAATACAACCATGCTACTCTGATTCCCGTTAAAATTCATCATGATTCCTGTTGGAGAGATTTAGAGATGCATCATGAAAGCAAAACATACATTAAATTGAGAACCAGAGAATAAGCGGTGATTTGTGAATTAGAAATTGCTATTATAATCAAGGTAATTGTAATAGTATTAATTTCAAAATTAGCATTTATTTTCAAATCCTATATATTGGGTTGAGAGAAAATCATGGATTAGGAAAGAAGTCAAAGAAGAGAGACATAGAGAATGGTTGGAAAATATGGTGACTGTAAATTTTTAGAATCTCTTATATTCTACACTTTAATAATTGCCCAGTTCAGAAAATAGAGCTCAGCTTAAAACACTTACATGTACTAACTCCTAAGGCAGCCTATTCTAAATGCATTGAAATGGAAGTTCAAATTTGGTTCATCTCTGCTCCACTTTTGGTATTCATTGTGTCATCTTTGAATATGTCCCTACTAACCATTGGATCTAATTCAGTTTCCTGGAACCCAGCAAGAGAAGTCTCAGTTCTCTTTCAAATAGCAGCCTTTTAAATATTTGAGAAGTTTTGTTTCTCATAATCCCTAAACTATTTTCCACTCTTTTCTTCTAAGTATATCTGTAACAGGACAAGCTAGCAATAAAAGAGATGTCTTTCTATAATAGCAAAAGTAGGAAATATCCTTTGGAAGATTTTCAGTACCAAGAATCTAGAGAAGGAATTTTTATTAAAACAAAACAAAACATAAAAACCAGCAACACAATTGAAGCAATGGTGTTAACATTTCATTAACATCAAAATTCACATTTAGCAGTAGTATGCTATAGAGACTAGTAAGTGATAGGTTGCTAAGTTTGGAGTCGGGGAGGCTTGAGTTGATATAGGGCCTTAGATACTTATTCTGTGACCTTGAGGAAATTATGCAAACTCTATTTCCCTCATTTTCCTAAATATTCAAAATGGAGAAAATAGTAGCATCTACCTTCTATGTTTTTATGAGGATCCAACTGAAAATATTTTTAAAGTATCTTGGCACATAGTTAGTGCTATGTTAATGTTATTATTTGTTCAAATGGCTTTGATTCCAACTGTGTGCCTTAAAGACTGTGTAATAATCAGTCACTTCCCCTATTTTCCCTGAGTTTTATAACTACAGTAACTATGATAGTAACTAACATTGGCAGAGCTTTTTCTATTTGCCAGATACTGTGCTAAGCACTTTACAATTATTATAAAAAGAACCTGGAGAAGTAGTGGCTATTATTATTGCAGTTGTACACACGGGGAAACTGATACAAAAGGGTCTTAAAGATGTCATGCCCAGAGTTACACCAGCTAGTTAGTGACTTGAGGTCTGACTTGAATTCAGGTTTTCTTGACTCCAATCCCAGATTTCTCTTGATTGCACTGTAAAATATAAGGTTGGACTAGAAAATACTTAAATATTTTTCCAATTCTTACATTATATATTCATTGTTTTAAAGTCATTTCCAAATCTATGCGCTAAAACCTTATGGTCCTTTCCATTTTTCTAAATAGGGTGAAAAGATTCCCCAGATAAAGAGGGAAGGTCTCTATGAGTTGAATCCAAGATACAATGTCCGGAAAGTTGTTTCTGGATTGCTAGAGGCAGTAATGGAAAGACGGAAAGTCATCATGAAGCTATTGGGAAAATGTAGGGGAAGACTGAAGTGGGGTGTTTTAGGAATCTGTTTCATTATCTTTCTGCCTGGGAGTACTTATGTCTGTCCTTTAAAGAAAACTACACTATGCTAATTATCTTGCAAGCTGGAAAGAACAATTGAAAAAAGCAGCATATATATATATATATAAAACAATTTTAAAAAGAAAGGAGAGAGAGAGAGAGAGAGAGAGAGAGAGAGATCAAAGGTGGTAGAGACCTAGTTTCCTTAAGGATTATGTTAATTATCAGTAAGGTGTGGGGGTCAGAAAAGATTGGATGGGGGGCAGCTAGGTGGTGCAGTGAATAGAACATTGGCCCTGGAGTCAGGAGGACCTGACTTCAAATTAGACCTCAGACACTTAACACTTACTAGCCGTGTGACCTTGGGCAAGTCACTTAACCCCAATTTCCCTGCTTTCCCATTTCCATAAAGCAAAAAAAAAGGAAAAGAAAAGACTGGATGGAAATGAGCATTTTCAACTTGAATTTCACTTTTAATAGAAGCCTAATAGAAGAACATTTCCTAATTAAATTCATGTCCAGGAACAATGGTAATGAGAGAGTGTGCTGCCTGAAACCAGAAAATTCCAAACAGGCAAACAGATGAATATCTTATTCAAATGTCACTTTTCATCCATGAATAACATCATTCCATTTTCCAGTCCAGTCTCTACCACTTTGAAATATTTCCTTATTTTTCCTCTATCCTCTATACTCTTTTCACCTCTCTTCCTTTATTAAGCATAAAAATTTTGGCTTGTTCCATATATGATTCTTTTCTCACCTGACCCTAAGTTTATTCCTGAGAATATTTCTCCTATATTATCACCTTTCCGCTGTAATGCTGTGGCCAAGAGATGGCATTTCATAAATTCTAATAAACTGTCATTTGCTTATTTTTCAAATATTTGTATAATTTTCTTCCTTCTATAAAGGACAATGAATGCTTCCCCTAACTGCCACAACCAATCTGTCCTTGTACCCTTTGAAAGGTTTTACCTAACTCTCATGTGTCTGATTTGTTAGTACATTGGTATGAAAGAGTGATTCCTCACTGCAGAGTAACAGCTGTTTTATAACTTGTGTAATTAGAGACTTAGCTTAGGCTTTCAGTTCTTTATCAATCATGTCTGACTATTGATAACCATATTCACAGTTTTCTTGGCTATGATACTGGATTAGCTCACCATTTCCTTCTCCAGCACATTTTACGGATTAGGAACTAAAGCAAATAGGGTTAAGAGACTTGCCCAGGATCACACAGCTAATAAGAATTGAAGGCTGGATTTGAATTCAAACCTTCTCAACTCCAGGCCAGTGCTCTATCCACTGCACCACCTAGTTGCCCCTTATTGTTCAGTCATTTTTTCTTTAGTCTTATTGCTTGAGTCACAAGGTGGTAAAATGACTTTTCCAGTTATTGAGTCCAAACATTCTCTATTAATAGGTCAACAGAGGTAGAGCTAGAGCAAAGATTACCCTGACTCACTATCTCCACTGTACCTCATGATTCTTCCTGTGTATATTGTGTATGCATGTATGTATGTGTACACTCATGCATGCATGTTTTGTATGTATATGTGCATGTATATATTGTGTTTATATATGTGAATATATACACACAGATGGATACACATGTACATAGAATAGTTAAGAAATATTCAATAAAAAACAAAAGATGGGTAGATGAAGGCTAGACCCCCTAAAAATAAAACTTTCTACGTATCTATCTACTTATGTATCTAGATATTTATCTACTTTTTTCTATATTGCCCATCTCTATTTTGCTTTTCTGATATCTTCAATGGATTTGTAAGTTCAGTGATTCTAGCACACATATATGTTTATGATTTATTATCATATTTTTAGGGCTTGAAGACTTATCAGCCATGTAGTCCAGGCCCCCATTTTGTAAAAGAGGAGACTGAAACACTAAGGTGTTAAATGATATATCCAGGATCATACAGGCATTAAACAGCAGAGTTGTCATTCTGACAGGATTCCTCTATGTTGCCATCTGAACCTATTTCCCCTTCACTGCTTCTCATCTTCAAAACAATCAGTGGCAAAATGGAAATACTTTTGTTTCAAATTATGATCAAAACCAAATAGACTATTTGATTCTTTAGTCTGTCAATCAAGTTCTTGCATAAATTTGCTTTCATGAGCTCTTATTTTCTTTCCCAATTGTATCTGTGTAGGTAGCATGACTTTCACCCAAAGTATATATTCTATATACCCAAAAGACAATTTATATTATTGTGCCTACATTTTTGCTCTCACCATGGCTCAGTGACTTCTTTATGATTTTCTAATTTTATAAATTTGCCTTAAATACTGAGCAAATCTCTGATCTCTAAACCATTCCTTGTCTACTCTTTGTCCATTAAACATCTCTGTCTTTTCTCTCAAAGCTGGAAGACAATTTTGAAGATACCTTCGACTCTTATTTTTGTTTTTATTATTAGCATGGAATTTCGTGTGCAGATGTCCACCTCTCTGACATGACCCCTTGATGTTAATGACTTAATCTTTCTACATGCTGAAACAAGATTCACAGAACTGGTGAAAAAAAATGTTAAGGAGACAGAAAGCTATGCAGACTTAGTCTGTTCCACCTTTAATAAGCTTTATTTGTTCAGATGTTCTATCTGACATCAAGCTTAAATTTCCGTCTTTTTAACTTCTACCCCACTACTCCTGGTTCTATACTGTTCCATTCAAGACAACCATTATTCTCCCCTTCCCATCCTCATGTCATTTCAGGATTTATTGCATCCCTCATACATTTCCATTCTGATGGCATTAAAGTATCCTAATGCATTAATGTATCTCAATCAAAGCAAACCACTGCCTTACTGTCAAATGTTTAAATTGAAACCTTGTGTTTGTTTAAGTTATATAGTTACATGTTACTCTGAAAACCTTTGAGGAGAGAGCTCTAAAATGTATTTTAAGAAATAATCTAATGATAATTTAGGGTCCAAGAATATGCTTACTGTGGTTTTTATTAAAAAATGGATTTTTGCACTTGATCTGGATCTTAAATTCCATAATTATAAGGAGGTCAGTAAACCACCTTTACTTATGCAGCTCCTGATATCTGCTCTTATGTATTATTTCAGATAATTCCTTTGTAGTAGAGACACTAATACACTTTTTTAGCCCATATTTACTCAGCTAGGATGGTTCACAGACAGAATATGAACCAAGATTGTACGAAATCTTAATTTACTATTACATAGACCCTACTACAATTCCTCTCTACCCCTCTTTACTAATTTCATTATGAGTTTTAGTTTTATTTTTGCCAGATATGTAATTTGGTTCCTTTCTAACATTACATCCTAACAATATTTCTGTGTGATTATACAATTGCTGCCAAATTGTTCTGCTCATTCTTCTCTGAAGATAATCTATACATTCCTGCCTTCATGCCATCATATATACCATTTCTCCCAGAGTGTGTGATGCCTTTTCTTTGGATTCCTATTAAATTGCCTTTCATGCAAAGTTGCTCAAGTTAACTTGTTGCTAACATCCTACTCTCCACATCCACAGGAATTCTGCATTCCTCTCAATATCTGCAGCCTCCATTGTCCAATATCAGTGGACTTTTTAACATAAATTACATGGTGTTAGTATGGGTCTTTGATGTACCTATCTCATCTTCCCATAGGCTAAAAAGTTTTTGTGGGAAGAGACTCTGCTTGGTATATCTTAATATATATAAATAGTAGGTTCTTTACCCAAAAATGGATGGTGATGATAATGATGATGATGGTGATGATGATGGTGACCTAAGATATGCCCTCCCACTTCCCCTTTTTGGCAGTTCCCTTCTGATTTATTTTTTGGGGAACTATTGAAAGGAATATTGTAGTTTCCAATCAAAAGATCAGGAAAAAGTGTGTGGGAGGAAATTACCAGTCATATCTACTCACCAGAACATAGATTCTCCTCAATGTTTCATTTCCTAGAACCATGGTAAAGATGATGTATCTTATAACATATTAATTTCATGATTAGTTTCCTCCCTTCCTAATGATAAAGCTTAGAATTAATCCACTGGTATACATTATTAACAGAAAATCAAAGACTTGTCACTGGCTGTACAAGGAGAATAAGATTCTCTCCATTTTCTAGAAAAGATCAGAGTCAGAAACATGTCCTCTTTCTCTATCTGAAAACTTAGTTTCAGGTTGCTGAGGATCTTATATTTTCTTCCAAGTCCTTTGGGACCCAAGGCCTAGAAACTCTCTAATGACCCTACATGTCAGGGATCAAAAGAAGTAATTCAAGAAAAGGAAAAGTCTCTCCCATGTTATTTTCAGAGAATTTAATTTTCTAGAAATTATGCTGATCTTGGCATTAAAATTCCTTCACATATATCAATAAAGACTTTCCATAAAATTATAAAATGTATAATTAGATGCAGATTATCATGTAATGGAATATTTACTCTAAAGGCCTTGGGGGAGGACTTGACCAGCATAATTTCATAAAAGTTTATTGAGGGAACTTATTACATATTTCTTTTTTTTTTTTTTGGAGGGAATTGGAATTAAGTGACTTCCTGGAAGTCACACGGCTAGTAAATAAGATATTCAAGTGTCTGAGGCTGAATTTGAAGTCAGGTCCTCCTGACTCCAGGGCTGGTGCTTTATTTACTGTGCCACCTAGATGCATCTTACTACATATTTCTTGACTTCACTTTGGCCAGGACAGTTAAGACAGTGCAAAAAATAAACAAGAATTTAGTAAATATATCCTGTGTTCCAGGCACTGTTATAAGAATTAGAAATTCAAATAGAAGCAGAAAGATAAACTCTGTCCTCAAAGTGCTTACCTTCCAATAGGTGAAGACATAAGAGCCTGAAAGAGCCTACAAAGAAGCTTTCCTCTGAATTCTCTCTAATCTCTGTATCATTCATGATATCTCAGTCTCACCTACGACCACCCCTAAATTCAGTCCAGATAATATCGATTGCCTAGTGGAAAGGGAGGGATGAAGGAGTGAAGAGCTGATCACGATATTTTCTAGAGTAAAAAGCAGGGGAAGAACTCTGGTAGGAAGAATTGATGGAACATGGGGAATAAACCCTGCATCCAATCAACAGCATCAACAAATTAAATGACGCTAAATAAACACTCCTAAGAAACACAGGTGCAGGTGATCTCTAGAAAGAAGGAAGAGTGAAGCCCTGAGGCTAACCTGAACCTCTTTGCATACTCATAAATTAGGAAGAGAAGCAATATTTGAATTAAAGAAATAAAAGGAAACCATGGAAATGAGGGGTCTGATCAAAATTTCTGTAATTATAAAAAAACAAACAGTAAATTTCTGAATTAAATAAAAGAACCAGAAAATTTATTGGAATTTTCGGATTAGACAATGAAAATGCTAATTCCCTGCTTTTGCTTGGCTTACTCACCAAGGAGGACCTCTACAGGAGTGCATTTCCATGGAAAAACGATCATTGTAACTTATGACACTTTTCTCAGTGGGAGGATATGTGTGTGTGTGTGTGTGTGTGTGTGTGTGTGAGGGTGTATGTGTGTATAAATATATGAATAAACAAATAAATAAATGCGTATATCTATCTATTTATATAGTAGAGTGTGTATATGTGTGTACATGTATACATAGAGGGCACAAGATCAGTTGAATATGAAGGATGATACCTAAAAAATAAAATTAAGAGGTAAGAGGAATATATTCAGAAGAGAAAGGGAGAGATAGAATAGGGTAAATTATCTCATATGAAAGAAGCAAGAGAAAACTGTTACAATGGAGGGGAAGAACAGGAAAGTGAAAGGGAATGGATCAACCTTACTCTCATTGAATTTAGCTTAAGGAGGAAATAACATACACACTCAAATGGGTATCTTACCCTACAGGAAAGTAATGGGTAGGGGATAAGAGGAAGTATGATAGAAGGGAGGGCAGATTGGGGGAGAGGATAGTTGAAAGCAAACACTTTTGAAAAGGGATAGGGACAAAGTAGAAAATAAAATAAGCGGGGAGCAGGATAGGATGGAGGGAAATGTAGTCAGTCTTTCACAATATAACTCCTATGGAAACATTTTATGTAACTACAAATGTGCCACCTATAATGAATTGCTTGTCTTCCCAGTGCGGGGGGCGGTGAGGAGGGAAGAAGGGAAAGAATCTGGAAATCAAAGTTTTAAAAACAAATGTAAAAAAAGTTGTTTTTTATATGGAACTGGGAAATAAGATATACAATCATTGGGGTATAGAAATCCATCTTGCACTACTAGAAGGTTAGGGGTAGGGGTGGGTGTATTGGTAATGGAATTTGGAGATGCCCGTGTATTGGCTTGTTTTTTGGGTTGAGTGTTAAAACCCAGAGCTTGTGAATCCCATTTGTGGGATGGACTTGTTGACATGAAGAGAGGGGGCTGAACTGGGAGGAGCTGTGAATTGGGAGAGAGGCCCAAGCCTAGAGAAGGCCAGAAGGACTTTGGAAGAGTAGTATCAGTATCATGGAGCCTGAGTTCCTGAGAGAAAGACTGCTAAGAGCCAGTTAGAACTGCCACCTGGAACTGCCAAGGACTGAGGAGGCATGGCTGTGATGCCTGTATTTTGTCTTTCTGTTTTGATGTTGTTTTGCCAGATTCACCTGCTGGTGAAGGACAGTGCTTCTGTTGTAGTGGTCCTGGAACCTGGCTGTTGGTTCAGAAGCCCTGAAGGAGGATTTTCTTGTGGTACCTGCACAGAAATCCTGGAAGAGGGCCTTGCTGATGTTTTCAGGGGTTCTGGGACTGTTCTACAGGCAGAGAGTGACTTGATGACTTTGTTGAGCCTT
>CM053592.1:182650229-182662508 GCA_028646515.1 Pseudochirops corinnae
TGCCCCTTTTCAGATTCAGGGGAGGGAAGCCTTTGAGTGATTGACCCAATGAATGTACTTTGTTTATGGTTGGAAACTAATCTCCATTTGAGAAGAGACTTTTGACTGACTAAATGAATGCACTGTCTAGGGGTGGAGTACTACCTGGATTGAATTGAGAATTTACTTGCTAAAGGAACAAATTATACTGTATTTTGACTTTTTCTGTTCTGTGAATGTTTGCTGAATAAATGGGGTTTACTATGCTGATAATCCGAACCTTGGAAGTTGCCTTTGCTTGGCATTACAGTGGGGGAATATATAAGAGAGAACAGATTTTGGGAAGGGGTATTCAGTAGGTTAGCTATATTGGGGGTGGCATAGGGGAGAGATGGAGAGAAAATTTGTAACTCAAAATCTTGCGGAAATGAATATTAAAAACTAAAAATAAGTAAGTTCAAAAAAATTAAAAAATAATGGATTTCCTAAATAATTGAGACTTGCCTATTCTTTTTTTTTCATGATATATGTTACAAAATGTGTGATAAGTGAAAGAAATGGGTTATCCATATGGAGTATTAAACTATGCATCCAAAGATGCATGTATCTGAAAACAAGATGTAAGATACTTTATGGAAAAAAGAATAGGAAACTATTTTATTCTATGAATTTTATTCAAAGTACCACAAATTCTGTACTTCCTGCAGTAAGAAGGAATGAACACAATTTATCCATTCATGTGTTGTGTGTGTGTGTGTGTGTGTGTGTGTGTGCATGAGTGTGTTTTCCAACCTCTTCTGTTCATCTCTTTGCTATTATTTTGCCTCAATGACCCTGATTACCCAGTGTATTGCCTTGAACAGTTTGGTTAGTTAATTTGGTTTTTTTTTTAATTAAATTTCTTTTTTTTTACCCTCCTTGTCTCCTTTTGATATACACTCCAATTGTCTGGAGCAAAATAATATGATCACAATGATTAAGCATGTGTTCCATATCATTGATGTTCTCTTATCATGACTATTATTTATCACTATTTACTAGGAAGCTAGGTTGCTCAGTGCTGATCAGGGGATCTGGAATTCAAAAGACTTGAATTCCTATCTGGCCTCAGATGGTCTCTAGGTGTGTGACCCTGGGCTGGTCTCCTAACTCTCTTTGCCTCTGTTTCCTCATCCATAAAATTGTCTAGATGGAGAAATGGCAAAGCACACCATTTTCTTTCAAGAAGACCCCATTTGGGGTCACAAAGAATCAGACACACCTGAAAACATTGAGCAGCAGCACTTGTGTAGTTGAGAAGTGTGGACGACAAATTTCACCAGGTTCCTCTTTCAGAGATGTTTACCTTCTTCCTCAGAATCTGAAAATCTATGAAATATGCAGATAATCTTAATGTAAAAGTAAGACAAATGTGATGATTCAGATGAGAAAAAAGGTGACAAAGTTGAATTTAACAAAGGAGAAAGACCAAAAAGTTGGAATGAAGAATACCATGCATGGCATTCACCTACCCTCTTTTTCACATCCATCAGCATACCAAAGAACAAGACAATATTCTCAGAGGCTGAAATGTTGAACCTGAGGCAGAAGGACACTTTTTGTTGTTGTTGTCATATTATTTTTATTTTTACTCATATGGAAATTCAAATGCACACTGCACACTATCATTTTGGTCTTTGTTTAGCTCCAAAACCCTATTAAGCAGACATGTAAGGAGATAGAATAAATATTCCTTCACATATATGCATTATCATTGTCCAAATCCATGTAATTATTTGGATTAACAGAATGCAAATTCATTTAAAACTACTACTAAATTCAAAGGAACATTTTTTGTCTCATGATTTTTCTCAGGACATGATAGTGGTGTTAGTTTTAAATTGATGTTTGGAAATTAATAGACTTACTTAAAAAAGAATTTTCCTGAAAAATTACTGCTTGGAAAATCTTCCTTGAGTAAGAAATGAATATTTCCCCCTTATATTTAATAACTAAATATTTTATTAGGACCAAGGTTTTTCCCCTTTTGTACTTCCTCCTCCAGAAATCAACAAGTGTGGGAAATGTGTCTTAAGAGATTTACTCAGGGCAAGATCTAACCTGACAGTAAAAGAAATTCTAAGTTTAGGCTAATGACTATTTTCATGCTCATTGTGTTAGCTCAGACAGGTCTGGGGAACATGGTTACTCTGCCTGTTATCAAAACAGGTAATATGGAAATTCATTTCTCTTTGACCAAGATTTGAATGACCCAAGTTATGTACCCCAAGATAGGCCACCTCACATTGTGTTAACCCATCCATGTTGTTTTATAACCATTGGGAGCACCTCCTCTTCTAAGGCATTTAAAGTGTATCCTCACTACCATTAGGGATCTCTGGTCTAAAACAGATGGCCAAATGACCATCCTTTTATCAATAGCTTACTGGCCTTATTAATAAAATGATCAAATTACCCAGAAACTATGTCTCTCAGAGTTTTTAACTGTCGTACTGGCCTGTACAAAATTACTATATTGAAGATAATTTGGTCTTGTTTAATGCTTTGCAGGTATCATTAGAAGCATCCATCAGTTCCTATATAGTTATTTATAGTTGCTACAGTGATAATATTTCAGAACATATCTGTACATTTATGCATATGGATGGATGTACATATGTGTGTGCACATATTATTCAAATATACTCACATACTATCCATGTATCTGTAATAAATACACAGCAATGGGAAAAAGAGATTAGAAAATGCTTCATCTTAGGAGATGAAGCATCATTTATTATACTGAAGTTTAAAGGAAGCTAGAAGTACTAAAAGGCAGAGATGAGGAAGTAGTACATTTCAGAATAGAGGGATACACCCGATATTTTTCAAAAATTGCATTTCTATAGGGTATTTCAGCACTGCACTGAATTATATCAACCTGATGGGGGGTCTGGGTGTTTAGTGATCACTGTTCTCTTCAGTGACCATTAATGTCACTTCTCAGTTTCTTATTTTGCATCAGAACTTCTTTCAACTTCAAAACAAGCACCAAAACTACTAGATATATGTTAGGAAGATCTGAAGAGAACCACGGAAAACCAGATGTTCAAAAATAATAAATTAATAAGATTATTGGATTTTGCCCATTACTCTAAGGAGATAAGCTTTATGGTAATAGGATGGAGGGCAATGTACCCTACCCAATGAACAGTAATGGACTTAAGGTGACTCCTTTTTTTTTCTTTTCAGTTTTCACGTTCTTGTTTCACTTCGGCATGGAACAGTGTAACAGGTGTGATATTATTTGATGCCATAGCAGATGAGTATAAGATTTTCTTCTTGCATTCATTGATCATTTAAAGGAGTGAATTCATCACTTATAACAATATTTAAGCAATAGATGTTGTTTAGTTTTTATTGTAATTGTTGTTCTTGTTGATAATTGTGGTGGTGCTGGTGATGATGAAGTTGGTAATGAGTTAATGAGAAATCATTATTTTGTCCATTAAATTCCTGAGTGTTTCTTCCACATCATTGTTCCTCAGACTGTATATTAGAGGGTTCAGCATGGGGATGACCACTGTATAGAAAACAGAGCCCACTTTGATTGTGAATCAGGAACTTTTACTACTGGGTACACAGTAGAGGAAAAGGACTGTTCCATAGAAGATTCCAACAGCTGTCAGGTGAGATGCACAAGTGGAGAAGGCCTTATGCTTTGCCCTAGCAGAATGCACCTTCATGACGGTTATAAAAATAAAAATATAGGAAGTGAATATGACCATCAGTGTGTTCAACATATTAAAATTTGCAATGATAAAAAGTATCATCTCACTAAAATGCTTATCGGAGCAGGAGGCAGAGAGTATGCCAGAATACTCACAGACAAAATTATTAATAATGTTAGTTCCACAAAAAGATAATACAAGGAGAGAGTAGGTGAAGAGCAGAGAGAAGAGTATGCCCCAGGAGTAAGCCGCAGCCATTAGCAGGGCACAACGTTTCTCGGACATGATAACCATATATAAAAGGGGATTGCAAATGGCCACAAAGAGATCATATGCCATCACTGCCAACATGAATGTGTCTGTCAAAGCACAGTTAGCAGTAAAGAAGAATTGTGTGATACAAGTAGGGATAGACATTGTCCTATCTTTTAAAACTAAGCTTTCCAACAGCTTTGGTACAACAGCGGTAGAGTAACAGAAATCCACAAAAGACAAGTGCTTGAGGAAAAAATACATTGGAGTGTGTAATTTGGGGTTCATTATAATGATTGCAATCATTCCAAGATTTCCCATCACTGTAATCCCATAGATGGCCAAGAAAAGCAGAAAGAGGGGAATCTGAAATTCTGGGTAGTCAGAGAGAATCCCAAGAGAATGAATATGACTGTAGCACTCTGATTTCTGTCAGAGATCATCATGGCTGAAGTTGAAAGGCATTTGAAAATAAAGCCTGAAAAACAATAATTCAACAATAAGGACACAAGTACTAAGAAGAAAATGGGTTTAAATAAATGATGAAAATTAAAAGACATTTAAAGGCTTTGATCATTTCCTTGATGAAAGGCAAAGTTTCCTAGTGGATAAAAGGTCAAACTAGAAGTCAGAAAGTCACAGATTCTTATCTTGTCTCTGATACACACTAATTTGTGACCTGGGATTCACCACTTAACCTTTTGGTGGCCCAAGCAACTCACTAATACTCCAAGTTATAGGTCAGAAGCCCATCCACATTAGAAGTTGATTTCACAATGAAAACTATTTAAAACAGAGAAGTTAGAGAGCTCAACAACAATAATAATAATAATTCACCTGTGAAAATACTATTTGTTGAAAACTCAAATCACATTTTGAGAGTAATTCATAAAGATGGATGAGGAAAAGGGGAAATAATTTGGACTCATACTTTAAAGGAGAGGAGAGGAAAGGAGTGAGGAGAGGGGACGAGGAGCATGGTTAAGTGCGGAGTGGTGACTTGAAATAGGTGATAGTGACAGGATCTATCTTGCTTCTGAGCACGATATTCATATAACACCAGAGATGGTGCAAATGGGAGCACTTTCCAATACTGAAAATTCTGAATGGAAAACATCTAAAAATAAGTTTATTTGTTTTTTGGTTTTTTTTCTAACACCTGTTTGCAAACAGGAATAATAAAAAAATAATTTTATACTCTAATTTTTATTCCTTTTCAATTTTTCCCTGCCCAGCTTCTTGAAATTCTATATGCAGATTTTTACCTGCATAAATCTATCTCATTTTACTTAGTTTTCCAAAATTCTACCTGTTCCCATTTAGACTTTCTTTTCTCTTTCTCCTCCAAATGTCCATGTATGTTTCTTTTTGTTTTTCTTCTTCTTAGTGAATTATGTGATTTCCTGCCATGGTGTGAGGCCCATATGAAACACTTTATATAAACTTCAAATTTTCTATTTCTGATTTCACAAGTATTCCATGTTATCCCAAGATATAAAGACTGAAGAAAATAGCCTCCTTTGACCTGTTAAAAATATATGTGCATTAATTTTGAATATGTTCCCTGAATGCACGTGAATTTGAGAACTCCTCTATGAAGACATACGATTGAAGAAGTTTAAAAAAAAGGAGTTAGGAAATCATACTGCAGAAATAAAATCAATTAACCACCAATTTAATTTGTTATTTGAATCCTTACCATCCTTATTGTTACTTCATATCACTCTAAAATTTTATTTTTTCTAATAAAATTCTGATAGTTAAAAATCTTCCTTTACTTATAGTGTTGGACAAGGGCAATGTCTAGGCAGTAAAAAATGAGACGATCACTGCCTAGAAGAAACCTATTCTCTAGTATATTTGTTCTTGCTTTTCAATGTTGAAATATACAGGAATAGATTTAGTACAAATTATAGAGTTATAGGAAGAAATAAGAGACCTTGGTCCTTTCCCTGACAATAGGATAATTGGAGCAGAGATGAAAAAAAATATACATTCAAGTGGAGCATCAGAAGACTGTGAATCAGAAACCTTGACTCATGACACCTTTATCTGAGGATTGATGGAAGAAAAACCTTTGGTTTTATGTGGTTCAGTCTCTGTACCAAACTATCTGAAAAGCTAAAGACAGTAATGAGCTCAATTCCCTGACATTTAAGTCTTGTTTTAATCTCAACAATACATACATCCGCAACCTTATCTTCATATTTTTTTTTCTTAAACAAAGTTATTATTTCAGCAAAAATATACCAATAATTCACTGAAATATAGCATGAATCTGCTCCTTCCTGCTTTTACTCATACAATTTCCCCTGCCTGAAATGCCCTCACTCTTCATGCCCTTCAGAGTTTGTTCTAGTTTGCCTGTTTCCCAAAGGTTCTCTGAATAGCCAGCCTTAATGTCTGCACTTTCTCTTAAAACTAATTACACAGATTATCTAGAAGAATCCATGGACATTTAGCATTTAGTCTCTGACATCTACATTTTTTTGTGTGCATATTTGTTCTCTCTTCCCATATGGACTGTGAGTTCTTGAATTCAGAGGCTGATATTTTCTAGCATCCTTGGCACTTGGCACAGTGTTCTCTGAATAATAACTATCCACTAACATCGCAATGATCGTAGTGAAAATGATGATTTCAGAGTAGCACCTACCTCCTTTGCCTGACGGATATTTTCAGATCGAAGACTTTGCAGAGATTTTCTACTACCAATGCTTATTTCTAAAAAGGAAATAGAAGGAATTTTCTAGTCACATCTAATATAATCACCAGATCATAGATGGTTTTTTTCTTGATCCATGGTGAAATGAATGCTGAGCTTGGACATGGTAGCAAACAGTGGTCCTTAGTAGAAAATATTGTCTTCTGCCAAATTTGATCAGACTCAGAATTAAGTCAGTAATGGGCAGGTATGGTCTACAAAAATGGAAATGTAAGTCATTTTTTGAACTGACTTCACCAAGACCTTGAAGGTCTCTCCATATCAAAGCAAAACTCAGACCCAGAGACACATACTGCTATTGTATCAGTAACCTAAGTCTGCGATGAATGTACTCGGTTTTACTTTTAGCTCAAAAAACATTGTAAGGAGATGCCAAAGACTAATAACCTTGATTGACTAGGGCCCAAACAAGTAATCAAAGGAAATTCTGCCTTTAGGGAATAGCATTTCCTGCAAATCATAAGGGATAGTTACTGTCACCTTATTTTCCATTAATACCATTTTTATTGACTGAACTCTCTACTAATTTTAATGAAGTCTCCTAAGATGAAGGAATAAGAGACAATTCTTTTCTAAAATACTGTAAATATTCATCCAACTCAGTCATTGACCCACAAGGTGTTTGGATGGTGACTGTCCAGCAAAGAATTCTGTGTGGAGGAATCCCAAAACAATGTAACAGACTGGGTTTAAGATACAGAATTACTTCCTACCTGGTTTTGGTCTATTGCTTCCCTGATAACCTTTACATTTCAGTTAAAGTCCTGTTGTCCACAGAAGCTTGTCCTGATTCCCCCGTACTGTTATTCCTTTCTTCCCTTTAATCGTCTCCAATTCATTTTATGTCAAATATATGTCCATATATATATCATATAACATATTGTAATATGATACATATAATGAATATAACACAATATTACATATATATAATTTATACACATATAAATCTTAATTATTTTTATGGTTTCTTCTTATATCACACCATCTTCTTTAAATCAAGGTCTTTTTTTTATTCTTTCTTTGTATTTCTAGTGCCTATGGTAGTAATTGGCACTTAATGGTAGTTTACATTTATATAACATCTACTACATTCCACAAATTCTTCTAAGCAGCTCATACATATTATCACATTTGATTCTTATAACAATCCTGATAAATAGGTGCTATTATTATACCCCTTTTAAAGATGGGGAGACTGAGGATAACACAGTAAAATGACTTACCTATGGTAAAACAACCAGTCAATATACCAGGTCACTTCTGAACTCAGATCTTCCTGCCCCTAGACCCATAGTTTTATCTATTCGGGCCTCTTCATTTCCACATTTATAACCTCTTACACTGCCATGAGGTATGAGTGAAATCAAAATAGATTTTAGAGTCAGTGAAAGACCCAAACCAAACAATAACTCACATAGTAATGATAATTTCTATTGTCATCGAAACTTAAAGTGTGCCCCTTAATTCACTAGGAATAATTACTGAAGGAGCTTGGACTAGCCCCAGTCCTCCAAGTATGTGGCAGAATAAGTCTCACATTCCTTCACTGCTAGAAGATAAAAACATCCACTTGACGATCAAAAGAAGAGTGAATTCAATAACAGGAAACTATCAAACTTTAATTCTGTAAACTCATTTATTAAGCAGATATAGCACTGAGTGTTGAGAAGGAGTACCAATTTTGGAAGACCTCAGTTTCCACGGGAAGCATACCATCTTATAGCATCATGATAATAAAATAAATTCCCATTTGTCTGGTGTTTTAAGTTTTACAGGGAACTTTCTGCATAAAGAATCCTGTAAAAATGAGACAGTATGCATCATTTCCAGTTTTTCGTAAGGGAAAATTAGAGCTTCAGAAAGGTGATGATTTATCTATAGATACAAAGTTGTTAAATGAGCTCCTAATCTCAGTGGCAAAGTTTCTTCCCCTCACCCCCCCAAATTAAGATCTTGTTTCCTCTTTCATTTTAAGAAGCAATATTAAATATGCCCAAAGGCCTATAAAAAATGTGCATACCCTTTGACCCAGCAATATCAGTCCGAGGACTGTATCTCAAAGACATCATGAAAATGGGAAAAGGACCCACAAGTATAAAAATATTCAGAGTGGTTCTTTTTGTCATGGAAAAGAATTGGAAATTGGAGTGATGCCCATCAATTGGGAAATGGCTGAACAAGTATGTATGTATGCAATGGAATACAATAGTGTTATAAGAAATGATGAGCAGACAGATTTCAGTCTTCAGAAATACCTGGAAAGATTAATGTGAATATATGCGGAGTGAAGGGAGCAGAACCAGTAAAACATTGTACATAGTTACAGCCGCACTGTGTGGTGACTAACTTTGATAGACTTGGCTCTTCTCGGCAATGCAAGGTTCTAAGACAACTCCAGAAAGCTCATGATGGGAATGCTGCCATCTAGCACCTCTCTCTCTCTCTCTCTCTCTCTCTCACACACACACACACACACACACACACACACACACACACACACACACACATACACACACACACTATGTATTATAAATGAAAGATAATCTCAGAGTGAGTACTAGTAGTACAGGAGAATGAAAGAATTTTTTTTTGGAGGGCAATTGAAGATAAGTGACTTTCCCAAGGTCACACGGCTAGTAAGTTTGCCAAGTGTCTGAGGCCAAATTTGAACTCAGGTCCTCCTGATTTCAGGGCTGGTGCTCTATTCACTGTGCTACCAAGCTGCCCAAGAATTTTTTGTTAAAGAGAGGTGCGTTGGTAGAAAGGAAGGGAAAAACAGGGAGAGAGAGAGAGACAGATAGACAGAGACAGAGAAACATAGGGAAAGAGATCAAGAAAGACAAATAGAGAGAGATAAAGTGACACCCAGAGAGAGGTAGAGACATTGATAAGTAGAGAGAACCCTGTCACTATTGGCCTGTCTTTGTCTCTCTGTGTGTCTCTATCTCTTTTGTTTCCAATGACTATGTTTCTCTATCTCTTCTCTCTTCCTCTTTATGTTTTTGTTTCTGTCTCTCTGAATTTCTCTTCACCTCTCTTTTTGAGGCCTAGAATTTCATAGGTTTATAGAGTTTCCCTAATAAGTTAAATTCTTTCTCCCATTGTGCAAACAAAGCTAGGAAACAATCTTTACAGCCATTGTTTCTGATAAAGGTCTCATTTCTAAAATATATAGAGAATTGAGTAGAATTTATAAGAATATCATTCAATCCACAATGGATAAATGTTCAAAGGCTAAGAACAGGCAGTTTTCAGAGGAAGAAATTAAAGCTATCCGTAATCATATGAAAAAACATGCTCTGAATCACTATTGATTAGAGAAATGCAAATCAAAACAACTCTGAGGTAAGGGATCACACCCATCAGATTGGCTAACATGACAAACCAGGAAAATGATAAAGTTTGGAGAAAATGTGGGAAAATTGGAACACTGATGTATTGTTGGTGCATTTGTGAACTGATCCAGCCATTCTGGAGAGTAATTCATAACTTTGCCCAAAGAGCTATGAAATTGTGCATAGCTTTTGACCCAGCAATATCACTTCTATGTCTGTATCTCAAAGAGATCATAAAAATGGGAAAAGGACCCACATGTAATATATAGATAGATAGATAGATAGATATACATATACATATATATATATATATACACATACATATATATACACACACATATATATTCATATATACACACACACACACATATATACACACATATATTTTTGTTTGTTTGTTTATAGCAGGTCTTTTTGTGGTGGCAATGAATTGGATATTGAATGGCTATCAATCAATTTTGGGAATGGCTGAACAATTTGTGGTATATGAATGTAGTTAACAGCATTATGCTGTATGAAATGATGCGGTGGTTGACCTCAGAGAAACCGAGAGAGACTTATGTGAACTGATGCTATGTTGAATGACCAGAAATAGGACGATATTGTACACAGTAACATATCCATTGTACCATGACTGACTTTGGTAGAATTAGTTCTTCTCAGCAATGCAAGGATCTATGACAACTCTCAAAGATTCATGATGGAAAATGCATCGACATCCAGAGAAGGAACTTTGGAGTCTGAATGCAGATGGAAGCATACTATTTGCTCTCTCTCTTTTTGTTTTGTTGAGTTTCTTCTTTCTCATGGCTCCTCCCATTGATTCTAAATCTTTACATCATGAATGTCACGAAAATATGTTTCATATGAATGTATATGTAGAGCCAATATTATATTGCACATAGAAGAGGGGTGAGAAGAAGGGAAGAAAATGTAAAATTTAAAACCTCATGGTGGTAAATGTTGAAAATTAAAAAATAAATTAATAATTTGAAAAATAAATTCCAAGGAGAAAAAAATAATTAGATTGTCTTCTTCGTGTAGATCACCCTTCTATGCACCCTTTCCTACTTATTTATGCCTTCCCATAATAAGACACTCAGATCTGAAGATTGTAGTCTCTATGTAGTGCTGACGGACATGAATACAGGATTCTCCCATTCAAAAGAAGAATGTTGTGGTTCTTTAAAATTATCTCATATCAGTAATCTAGTGAAGTGATGTCTAACAGAAGTTGAAATTAGGTGTTCTCAAATTGATTCTTCTTCTTCTATGTTAAAAAAAAAACATTCTATACAATCCTTCGTACAAGCATTCAGTTTCATTATATAGGTTTTTCCATGCATTCTTTCCATATTTATGCATTCTCCTATTGTCAACATTAATGTTGACTGGAATTGACCATTTATCAATTGCTTTAAAATTATTGTCATCATTGACCCAAGGTCACCCACTGGATCTGGGACCATTACCAGTATTTTTGACTTTTGTCTTGCCACTGGATTTTATTGACTCTTGAGGAGAAACTGATGGTGATGAATTTGCAGTTCTACCATGTATAGAGTTGTGTAAAATAATGAAAAGTGAAACGAGTAGAACCAAGAAAAGGTTGCATTCTGTAACAGCAATATCATTTTTAAAAACAACATTGAATGACTGAATCATTTTGATTGTTATAAATAACAAAATTAATTGCAGCAGACACATGAAGGAAGACACTACCTATATCCAGAGGAAGAACTGACAAATAAAAGTATGTATAGAATTATTGTACATATACACATATAAATATGTGTGTGTATGAACGGGTGTGTGTGTTTGGGTACACACAGAGAAATATATACATATTTGTGTCTAATGGCAGCCCTCTCTAGGGCAGGAGGGCAGAATGGAAAAAAAGGAAAAAAAGACATTTATATGACAATTTTGTATGTGCTCAAAAGGAATAACAAATTGTACATAAGACATTTCAAGTTTCATGTGTAATCAATCATCTTTTTTATTTTATTATGCTATGGTTGTTCTTGTTTCATTGCTTTATTAAAAATAGAAATACAATGGAAGCCAATTTCTATGATAAAGTTGCTCATGTTTAAAGAAGGGAAAACCAGGAATCATTGTCTTCATGATAAAAATGAATCAATAAACCAACAGTTATCAATTCTTCACTATGTTACAACAACTGTACTAAGCACTTTGTAGAGCTTATAACTATTCTATTAATTGGCTTGCTCCAACTATGGGTGATTATTACTCTCTTCCAACACAGAGTATGGTC
>CM053592.1:182663008-182681177 GCA_028646515.1 Pseudochirops corinnae
GGCTAGTTTCTGTCATATTATTTTCCAGTTTTCCTAATAGTTTTTGTTAAATAGTGAATTCTTATACCAGAAGCAGAAGTCTTTATATTTATTAAACAGTAGATCACTATAATTATTAATTACTGGGTCTTTATTACTTAACCTATTCCACTTATCCACCATGCTATTTCTTAGCCAGAACTAAGTAGTTTTAATGATTCTTGCTTTATCATACAATTTAAGATTCACTGCAACTGGGCCACCTTCCTTTGCAGTTTTTTGCATTAATTCCTATTATATTTTGGACCTTTGGTCCTTCATGAATTTTATTATCACTTTTTCTAGCTCAATAAAATGCTTTTGGTAGGATGGTATGGCACTGTATGGGTGAATTAAATTAGACAGACTGTCATTTTTATTGGCACAGAGGCCTACCCATGAGTAACTGATATTCTGATATTTTTCTAATTATTTAGATTTGACTTTATTGGTGGGAAAAGTGATTTGTAATTGTGTTCATATAGTTCCTGGCTTTGCTTTGGCACATAGACTCCCAAGTGTTTTATAATGTCTATAGAAATTTTAAATGGAATTTGTCTTTCTATTTGTTGTCCTTGGGCTTCACTAGTAATACAGAAATACCAATGATTTATATGGGTTCATTTTAAATCCTGCAACTTTGCTAAACATGTTTATTATTTCAAGTGATTTATATATATAATATATATGTGTGTGTGTATGTGTGTGTATATATGTACATATATACACATATATATGTATATATAGGAGGGTGTATGTGTACATAAATATATATGTGAGTGTGTGTATATGTGTGTACATGTATAAAGATACAGGATCTTTATCCTGTAGGCACAGGATGAGTTGAATAAAAACGGATGATATCTAAAAAGTAAAATTAAGAGGTAAGAGAGGAATATATTGAGAGGAGAAAGGCAGAGATAGAATAGGGTAAATTATCTCATATAAAAGAGGCAAGAGAATTCATTGAATTTGGCTTAAGGAGGGAATAATATATACCCTCAATTGGGTATCTTGCAATATAGGAAAGTAGGGGGAAGAGGATAAGAGGGGGCATGATAGAACAGAAGGCAAATTGCGGGAGAGGGTAGTTAGAAGCAAGTACTTTTGAAAAGGGACAGGGTCAAAGTAGAGAATAGAATAAGCGAGCGGGATGGGATAGGATGGAGGGAAATATAGTTAGTCTTTCACGATAAAACTACTGTGGAAATGTTTTGTATAACTACACATGTACAACCTATAATGAATTGCTTATCTTCCCAGTGGGGTTAGGTGAGGAGGGAAGAAGGGAAAGAATCTGGAACTCAAAGTTTTAAAAACAAATGCTAAAAAAAAATCAATTTTACATGTAACTGGGAAATAAGATGTAGATGTACTGGGGTATAGAAATCCATCTAGCCCTACTAGAAAGTTAAAGGGAGTATGGGGGAGGATATAAGAGAGAACAAATTGGGGAAGGGATATTCAGTAGCTTGTTATTTTGGGGTTAGTGATAGGGGATACAGGGGAAGAAAAATTTGTAACTTAAAATCTTTAGTGAAAACAAAACAAAACAAAAAAGACCTCAACAATAATTTTAAAAAAGAGAGACAGAGACAGACAGACAAAAAGAGGCAGGGAGGTAGAGATAGAGAAACATAGTCATTAAAAAAAGAGATAGAGACACAGAGACAGAGACAGACCTGGCTTTCTACTTCTCAATCTCTCTCTGTCTCTTTCTTAGTGTGTCACTCTGGCTGGCTGTCTCTTGGTATGTCTCTGTCTCTTTGTTGCTCTCTCTGTGTGTCTTTCTCTGTGTCTCTGTGCCTCTCTCTGTCTCTGTCTCTCTGCCCCTTCCTGACTGACTATGTATGGTCCTAACACAATTCTTTCATGCTCCATTCCTAGTTCCTGCCTTCTGAGATTATCTTTCATTTATATTACATATTACAGTGTGTGTGTGTGTGTGTGTGTGTGTGTGTGTGTGTGTGTGTGTGTGTGTGTGTGTAAGGGCCAGCTAGGTGGCAAATTGGATATATGGCTAGCCCTGGGGTAATTTTTCTGACTTCATATCTGTCCTCTCTTAATTACTAGTGCTGTGAGATTGGACCAGTCACTTAACTCTGCTTCAATTTCCTCATCTGTAAAAAGAGCTGGAGAAGGCAATGGCAACCAATTCCAGTATCTTTGCCAAGAAAACCTCAAATGGGGTAAGGAAGTGTTAGCCATGACTGAAATGATTGGACAGCATACACACACAGACACACATTCTCTCTCTCTCTCACAGATATACACACATGTATATGCATGTGTGTATATTGGCACAAATGTTTATACGTATCAGTAAATGCATAGGTGTATATATACATAAAAATACAGAGATTATATATCTGGATATGTGCATAGCCATACATCTATATGTCTGTGGATGTATACACATATATGTATATATATATACATAAATATGTATATATGCTTATACACATATACACATATATTCACACATGCATCCTTTATATGTATATAATTATTTACATGTTATCTTCCTGGCAAATATGAGCTCCTTGAGAGCAAATCTTTTTTTGCCTCAGTGCTTAGCAAGGCTTGGTACATCGTAAGAGCTCACCAAATACTTGTGGATGGACAAAAACTGAAGGACTGAGTGATTATCTCCTTTACCACAACTTTTTTCCCATTTAAATGTTTTATTTATTATTTTTCTTTTAGTATATGTAGTAACAACTACAGATTCCCCAAACAAATTTAGGAATTTTAAATTAATTGAATTTTGCTTTCTTTTTCTTTGATGAAAATAGTTAGGATTGTTATATATTTCAGATTCTTAAAAAGAATGAATTTCATTGTCTGAAAAGAAATGTTTATGTAGTCCAGAGAATTTCTAGGGCATAAAATTACTGATTAAATATTAAAGGACAAATGAATCAAGAGTTTTGTTAAAAGTGGCTGAAATGCCAATATCCAGTCAAGATTATGGCACATGACCAAGTCCTGAACATACTCAATCTTATGCATCTTTGTTTGTTAACCTGGAAGAGGATGAGAAAGAGGAAGAGGAGAACTTTAAAGGGAAAACCACAACAACAACAACAACTTGGCCCATGAGATCAGGAGCTCATTTGACAACTTTGTGACTGCAGGTAAATCATCATCTTCCTAAACCTCTAATTTCTTCTTACGGAAAACTGGGAATGATGCTTACTATCTCCTTTTTACAGGGCTCTTTTGGCAAAAAGTTCCTCATAGAACTTAAAAACCCAGAGAAATGGGAATTTATTTTATTATCATGACTCTATGAGATGGTATGATTCCTGAGGAAACTGGGGTCTTATCTAAAATTGGTACTCCTTATCAATGCTCAGTGCAATATCTGCTTAACAAGTGTTTAAGGAATTTTAAAGTTTTATGGTTTACTGTTATTGCATTCACTGTTGTCTTGAATGTGAAAGAGGACTTGTCTATCCCCTAGCAGTGAAGGAGAGCATGACACTTACTCAGTCACATATTTGGATGATGTGGGCCAATCTACATGATTATTAGGGAAATGAGATAGAGACTTTAAGTTTCCATGACAAAGGAAGTTATCATTATTAGTATCATTATTATTATGTGAGTTATTATTTGGTTTGGGTCTTTCATGGGCTCTGGACTTAGTATGTTGATTTCACTCCTGCCAGTGTCAGTTAAGAGTTAATAAATATGGCAACTAAGTGGCACTTGTATATAAATCACTGGACCTAGAGTCAGGAAGAATTGAGTTCAAAAGTAACCTTGTATATTTACTAGCTATTTCACCAGGTGCAAATCACTTAACCACTGTTTACTTCAGTTTTCCCACCTTTAAAGTGGGTGTAATAATAGCACCTATTTCCCCAGATTGTTATGAGAATGAAATGAAATAATATATACAAAGTGTTCATCCCATTTCATTGAACTTAGTAAATGTTATATAAATATATGCCACTATTAAGTGTACTATGTGCTAGAAATACAAAGAGGAATTTTAAAAAGTCTTGATTTAAAGGAGATGGTGTAATATAATGAGAGATCATAAAAACAATTAAGATTTACAAGTCTATAAATTATATGTCTATGTATGTATATTATACACACCCATATATTTTATATATGATGAACTGGAGGTGATTAAAAGGGAGAAAGGAGTAACATTAAGGAGGAATCCGGAAAAGCTTCTGCAGAAAATAGTGTTTTAAATGGTTCTTGAAGGAAATCAGTGATGCAATAGGCCAAAACAGGCTAGGAAATCGTTCTGTATCTTAAACCCAGCCTAATAGTATCTCTGTACAGCATTGTTTGCTGGACAGTCACCATCCAACCCCACTGTAGGTCAATTATTGAATTAGAAAATTATTTAAAATATTTTAAATAAGAATTATCTCCCGTTTCTTCATTTTAGGAGATTTCTTCTAGTTCAGGAGATTTTAGCCAATAACAAATAATATGGATGGAAAACACACTGACAGTAACTATCCCCTATGATTTCAAGGAAATACGATTCCCTAAGGGCAGAATTTCCTTTGAATCTTTGCTTGGGCCCTAGCCAGGCAAGGTTATTAGTCTCTGGTATCTCTTTCACAATGTTGTTTGCGACAGAAGTAAAACTGGGAACATTCATCTCAGACTCAGGTTGCTGGAACAATAATATATGTATCTCAGTCAGAATTTTGTTGTGATAGAGAGAGACATCCGTGCTCTTCCTGAAATCATTTCAACAAATGGCTTACTTTCCCATTTTTGTCGACCACACATGCCCATTACTGACTCAATTCTGAGTTTGATCAAATTTGGCAGAAGACAATATTTTCTGTTATTGGTCATTATTTACTACCATGTCCAAGCTTAGTATTCATTGTTCCATGGATCTAGGAAACCACCAACCATAATCTGGTGATTACATTAGATGGGCCTAGAAAATCTCTTCTATTTCCTTTTCAGAAACAAGTATTGGTACTAGAAAATTCCTGCAAATTCCTTCATCTGGAAAGATCTGCCAGATAAAGGAGGTAGGTGCTACTCTCAAATCAGCATTTTCCCTATTATCATTGCTATTTTAGCGGCTAATTATTATTTAGAGAGCACAGTGTTAAGTGCCAAGGATGCTAGGAAATTTCAGCCTCTGAATTCAAGAATTCCAGTCCATATAGGAAGAGAGGACAGATACACATAAAAAACCAATGTACATGGCAGAGACTATATACTAAATGCCCATGGATTCCTAAGGATAATCTGGTTTTAAGAGAAAGTGCAGACATTAAGGCTAGCTACTCAGAGAACACTTGTGAAAGAGGCAGACTAGAACAAACCCTCTAGGAAACAGGGCATTGAGAGTGAGGGCATTTCAGGCAGGGGCAATTGTATGAGTCAAAGCAGGAAGGAGGGAATTTATATTGTATTTCAGGGAATTATGACTAGTATACTTTAGCTGAAACAATGACTTCATTTAGAAAAACATTATGGAGATAAGGTTCTGGAAGTTCATATTGTTTAGATTAAAACAAGACTTGAATGTCAGGGAATTGAGCTGAATATTGTATTTAACTTTCCAGATAGTCTGATACAGATGTTCAACCAGATGATACTAAAGGCTTTTCTTCCATCAGTCCTCAGATAAAGGTGTCAGGAGCTCAGGTTTCTAACTCACAATCTTCTGATGCTCCACAGGAATACTTGTTTCCATCTCTGCTCAAATTATCCTAAATTCAGGGAAAGCCCTAGGTCTCTTATTTCCCCCCATAACTCCTGTGGTACTAATTTATATTAAATTTGTTCTTAATCCATTCCTACATATGTCAAAAGTGAAAAGTAAGAACAGAACTAGTAGGGAATAGGTTTCTTCTAGGCAGTGATGGTCTTATTTTTCACTGCCTAGACATTGCTTTCATTCAGGTTGTTGTGTTGTTGTGTTTGTCCTTTTTATCCAGGGGGGCAATGACATCAGGGAAATGATAACACAACTTGCAGTTGACTTTGATTTGAGTGAGGGAGGGTTGTGCAGCCACAAGCCTCACTTTCTCCTCCATAGCCAATTGGGGTCCAGATGGCCCAGGATGCAATGGGAGACCCTCGACCTTTGGGTCTAAGGTTTTCTCAGGTTCTCACTTTGAGTGAGGTAATGTCCATTCAGTGAATAGGCCTCTTTAAGAAGTGAATCAAGGGATGGCCTCTTTAAAAAAAAAAAACAAAAAACCAAACCCACTATCAAACTGGGAGGGGAAGACCCTCAGGGTTGCTGGCCAAGAGAGAAACAGTTATTGCTTACTATTCACACTGACTGTGAGCTAGGAGAGCAGGGACCCATTGCTATCCAGTCTATGAGCTCTAGAGTAAATTGGGTTGAAGGTTTGGTCTTTGAGAAAGAAAAATAGCCAGTAAAGGTGCAGTTAATGAGGAAGCTTTTAGAGAACAAAATTTACCTTCCTTTGGGCAGTGCACTGTCTGGTAGAGAAAGGAACAGAGAGAGGGATATGTTGGGGGGGGAGACAAATGGGGAGATGGCGAAAGAGAACATCCAACACCATAAACAAAGGAAGGTTTTTGAGTATCAGAATTGTATTAAAAATGGTAAACTTCTTAGAGTGATATGAAATGCAAATGAGGTTGGGAAGTATCCAAATAAATGATTATATTGCTGAATAGTGGACTTCTAATGAACATTTGTCATTAAAAAAGGGCAATTTTCAATTCTTTAGTAAATGCATTCTGGTGGACGTACTTCTTGGTGAGTAAACCAAGTAAAGCACGGTATTAGCAATCTAATTGTCTAATTTGAAAATTCCAAAGAATTTCCTGGCTGTCTTATTTAACTCAGAAATTTACTGTTTGTTTTGATATACTTATAGAAAGTTTGATTTACACCTCATTTCCATGGTTTGTTTTTGTTCCTTTAATCTAACTACTGCTTCTCTTACTAATTAATGATTATGCAAAGGGACTGGGCTTAGCTTTGATAGTTCACTCTTCCTTCTGGAGACCCTCTACACATCTGTTTCTTAGGAGTGTTTATTTAGTGTCATTTAAGTTCTTGATGCTGTCGATTGGGTGCAGGGTTTATATCCCATATTCCATCAATTCTTCTTTCCAGAGTCCTTCCTCTCCTTTCTACTCCAGAAAATAATGTGATCAATTCTTCACTCCTGCATGCATCTCTTTCCACTAGGAAATCCATATTATCAGAGCAGCCTGGACTGAATTTGGGGGAGGTCCTATGTGAGACTGAGATTTCATGAATGATATAGAGATCAGAGAGAATTCAGAGGAAAACTTCCTTGTAGGCTTTTTCAACTTCCTTTTCTTTTCACCCCTTAGAATGTAAGCTCTTTGAGGATAGGGACTATCTTTCTGCTTGTTTTTGTACTTCTAATGCTTAGAACAGTGCCTTGGAACATAGAAAATATTTAATAGGTGATCACTTACTGTTCACAGTGTCTTAACTGTCCTGGGCAAGGTAAAGTCAAGAAATCTTTATTCAGTTTTCTCAATAAGCATTCATTAACATGGTGCTGGCCAAGCATTGCCCAAAGACGCAGACCCTGGAAGTTGATTTGCATTCAACTATACATTTTATAACTTTATGGAGAGTGTATGTTAATATTTGTGAAGGCATTTTAACTAAAAGACTAATATAATTTCCAGAAAATTCTATTCTCTGAAAATGACATAGCAGAGGATTTTTTCCTTGACTTAGTTCTTTTGATCCCATACATGCAGGGTCAGCAGAGAGTCTCTAGGACCTGGATCCCAAAAGACATGGAGATAAATATATAAGATCCTCAGTATAAGTACCATAATCAGTTTTCAGATAGACTAAGAGGATATGTCTCTGCCTCTGAGCTTTTCTGTACATTCTCCTTGTACAGTCAGTGAACAAGGCTGTGATTTTCTGTTAATACTGCATAGGAGTGGATTAATTCTGAGCTTTATCTTTAGGAAGGATGGATCTAAAAAGGAAATTAATATGTTATAAGATATACCATCTGTACCACGAATATAGGAAAGGAAGCATCAAGGAGAATCAATATTTTAATGAGTAGATATTTCTTATAGTTCCTTCCATACAATTTGTTTTTCTGTTCTATTGACTGGGAACTCCAATATTCTTTTCATTAGTTCCCCAAAAGATAAATCAGAAAGGAACTGCCAAAAAAAGGGAAGTGGGAAAGCCCAAGTCAGATCACCATCACCACCACCACCATCATTATCAGACAATTTTTGGTCACCATTTTCATCTAAGGAACCTAATATTCATGTATATTAAGAGGTATCAACCAGAATCTCTTCCTACAAAAACTTTTTTTAGTACATGGGAAGATGAGAAAGATACAAAGACCAATATTAATACCATGTAATTTGTGTTAAAGGTTCACTGACAGAGAAATTAAGAAGAGTGAAAAATGCCTGTGAATGTGGAGACTAGGATTGTCAGCAAAAAAATTACCATAAGAAACTATGCATGAAAGGCTAGACTTAATTAGTAGGGATCAAAAGAGAAGGCATCACACACTTTTTGGGAAACAGTATATCCCAAAGACATGAAGGCAGGAATGCATATATTACATTCAGAGAATAATGAGCACAACAATTTGGCAGCAACTGTGCCTTCACATAGGAAAATTGTTGAGACATAATGATGGAAAGGAGCCTAATTATGCATCTGGCAAAAATAAAATGAAAATTGCATAGTGGAATTAGTAAAGAGCAGTAGAGAGCAATCATAGTATGCTCTATGTAATGGTAGTTTAAGATTTAGGACAACCTTGGTTCATGTTCTGCCTATGAAACATCATCGCTGACTAAAAATGAGTGAAAAAGTGAGTTAAACTCTTTTTTCCTAAGGAATTACTGGAAATGATGAGTAGTAACAGATATCTGGTGCTAGATTAGTAGAGGTGGTTTACATGTCCGAAGCTCCTTATAATAATGACATTAAAGATCCAGATTGAGGGCAAAAATAGATCATTTAATAAAAACCCCATTCAGCTTACTCTTTGACCCTAAAAGATCATTAGATTATTCTCTGAAAATACCTTTTAGAGATGTCTCTTCAAAGGTTTTCAGAGTAACATGCAATTATAAAACGTAAACAAACATAAGGTTTCAATCAACATAAATGTTTGATAAGGGAATGGTTTGCTTTGATTGAGATACACTAATGTAAGATATGACTTCAATGACATCAAAATGGACAAATATGAGTTTTCCCATAATGAGACATGGATGGGAAGGGGACAATCATGCTTGTCTTGAATGGAACAGTATAGAACCAGGAGTAATAGGGCGGGAGTTACAAAGATGGAAATGTAGGCTTGATGTCAGGCAAATCTTCTGAACAAAGACTGAATCCATATAGTTTTTTCTCCTTCTTAATATTTATTTTCACTAGTTCTGTGAATCTTGTTTCAAGATGTATAAAGACTACATCATTGACATTGAGGGACTCATAATCCATGTCAAGTAGGTGTACATCTGCAAATAATTCCATGCTGGTAATAAAAACAAAAGTAAGAGCCTGATGTGTCTTCAAAATTGTCATAACTTGAGAGGAGAGATAGAGATGTTCATTGGACAGAAATGGTCAAGGGATGGTGTAAAAACAGAGATTTTCTCAGTACTTAAGGAAAATTTAACATTTCTATAATTTGAAAAGTATAAAGAGGACACTGAGGTAGGGACTATGGTGAGAGCAAAGGTGTAGAGCCAAGAATATACATTGTATTTTTGGTTTACAAAATAAGGAACTCATGCTAACTACAGAGATACAAATGGGAAGGAAAATCAGAGCTCATGAAAACAAATTTATGGAGGAACTTGAATGACAGACTAAGGAATCTACTAGTCTATTTGGTTTTGATCCTAATTTGAAACAAAAGTATTTCCATTTTGCAACTGATTGTTTTCAAGATGAGAGTCAGTGAAATGGGAAGAGTGTCAGTTACGGACACAGAAGAACCCTGTCAGAATCACAGCTCTGCTGTTTAATGCCTATATGGCTGTGGACAAATCATTTATCTTTTTAGTGTATCGGTCCTGTCTTCTATAAAATGAGGGCCTGGACTAGATGACTGATGATTCTTCAAGTCCAAAAGGTTTGATAATAAATTATAAACCGATATGAATGTGCTAGAATCACTGAACCTACAAATCCATTGAAGACAACAGAAATGCAGAACAGAGATGGGTGAGACTGAAAAGGTAGCTGAAAATCAGGATAGATAAATACACAGACACATAGAATGGTGTTGCTTTTTGAGGGGGCTGCCATCTAGCATTCAGCTACCCATCTTTTATTTTTATTGATTATTAATTAACTATTCTATGTGTATATCCATGTGTGTGTTTTATACACATAACCACGCAAATATACATATACATAAAAATACATACATATATACATATATACATACATACATACATACATACATATAAACACTAACATAAATAATATATCCAGAAAGAATAGTGTGGTACAGTGGAGCTAATGGGTCCGGGAGATCTTTGTTTTAGCTCGACCTCTGAAGAGCCTAGCAGAGAATGTTGGAATTCAATGTCCTTGGACAAGTCATTTAGTCACATGACTCTGGCAACAAGATTGAAAAAATAAATGACTAAACAACAACATATAGCTAGGTGGTGAAGTGGGATAGAGCTCTGTCCTGCAGTTATGAAGGTCTGAATTCAAATCAAGCCTTGGACACTTACTAACTGTGTGACCTTGGGCAATTCACTTAACCCTATCTGCTTTAATTCCTAATTTGTAAAAAGAGCTGGAGAAGGAAATGGTGAACTGCTCCAGTCTCTTAGGCAAGAAATCCCTAAATAGGGTTGTGAACAGTCAGACATTACTGAAGGACTGAAAGCTTAAGGTAAGTCTCTAATTATGTAAGTTATAAAACAGCTGTTACAGTGCAATGAGGAATTTTTTTTTTCATATCAATGTACTGATGAATCATACACATGAGAATTACGTTAAGAGGCACAAGGACAGATAGCTTGTGTTAGGAGAGGCATTTGTTGTCCTTTATAGAAGGTCAAGAATTTGGGTCAGGTGAGAAAAGAAGTGTAAATGGAAGAAGCTAAAATTTGTACACTTAATGAAAGAAGAGAGGTGAAGAAAAAAAAGAGGTGAGGGAAGCAAAATGTAGAAATATTTTGAAGGGGTAGATACTGGACTGGGAAATTGAACAATGCTATTCCTGGACAAAAAGTGACTTTTGAATAAGTCATACATTTGTATTTGCGCGTTTGGAATTTTCAGTTTTCAGGCAGCATATTCTTTCATTGCCATTGTTCCTAGACACTAATGGAATTGAGGAATGTTGTTCTATAAGGCATCTGTAATAAGATAAATCCAAGTTGAAATGCTCTCTTCCATCTAAGTTTTCCTGACCTATTTCCTAATCCACACACCCCACTCATGATTTAGCTCTCTTTTTTCTTTGTTTATATATATATATATATGTATATATATATATATATATATATATATATGTACATATAATTATTATTATTATTATTTCCTGTTTGGAAAATAATTTGTAAATTGTGATTTTCTTTAAAGGGATATACATAATTACTCCCTGACAGAAAAAATAATGGAACAGATTCCTAAACACCCCACTTCAGGCTTTCGCTACATTTTTCCAATAGCTTCATGATGACTTTCTTTCTTTCCATTATAGCCTCTAGCTACCCAGAAACAATATTCAGGAGGTTATATCTAGTAACTGACTAATAGAGATCTTCTGTTTTTGTCTGGGGATTTGTTTCAGCCTACTTAAAAAGAATGGGAAGGACCCAAAGATTTTACTGCATCAATATGGGAATGATTTTAAAACAATAAATATATAAGATTAGAATTGGAAAAGTATTTAAATATTTTCTAGTCCATTCTCATATTTTCCAGTGCAGTCCACAGAGACCTGGGCTCGGAATCAGGGAGACTTGAGTCCAAATTTGACCTCAAGACACTTACATCTTGTGCAACTCTTTATCCCCCATTTGCATCATTCTCCCAATTTGAGTAATTGAAGTAATAGTAGCAACTAGTTCTTCAGGTTATTTTGATAATAATTGAAAATCATTGAGCGTAATAGCTGCTGCATAGAAAATGCTGTGTAAATGTTGGTTATTATCATTTTTATTGTTGTTATAAAGCTCAGGCAAAATAGGGGAAGAGATTGATTATTACACAGTCATTAAGGCATACAGTTGGGATCAAAGCCATTTAAATAATTTTAACTAATATTAGTGGAACTAACTATCTGACTGGTAATATCCGAGACAGTTTAAAAATACTTTCCCATTCGATCCTCACAAGAACCCTAGGATATTGGTACCATTATTTTCCTGATTTTAAATGTGACAAAACTGAGACAAATAGGGGTTAAATAATTATTTCAGAGCTACATAGCTAATAAGTGTCTGAGGCAGGATTTGAACTCATGTCTTCCTAAACTACACACTTAACATTCACTTAGCTCTCTCTATGGCATTCTCATGCTAAATGTAAATTTTGTTAATGGTCATATTGCCTCAATTTCGTTATCATTCCAGGAAAACTACTGACATGTTCTTTATAAAAACCCTTCACTAGATTCTGACTACTGAAATTCTCCCCCAAAATGTCCAACTTTCACTATTATAGAAAGACCTCTCTTTTACTATTAGCTTGTCTTATGACGATTGTCCTTACAAGTAAAGAGTAGAAAATAATTTAAGGGATGTGCATTATACAACTTTTCAAATATTTAAAAGGTTGCTATGTGAAAGAGAACTGTGACATCTCTTGCTGGGTGCCAGGAAACTGAAATAGATCCAGTGGGTAGTTGTGACATATTCAAGACGAAACAATGAATACCAAAAGTAGAGGAGGGATGAACCAAATTTGAATACTCATTTCAATGTGTAAAGAAGTGAAGCTGGCTGCCTTAGGAATTAGTAGGATCTCCTTCATGTAATGGTTCTAGTAGAGCTCTATTTTATAGAATGGACAATGGTTAAAGTATAGAATATACAAGATTCTGCAAATTTACAGTCACCCATATATTCAGACAATTCTCTATGTCACTCTTCCTTTGGCTTCTTTCATAATACAGTATTTACTTTGAACTCAAACGTATAGGATTTGAATATACATGCTAACTTTGAAATCAATCCGATTATTATTCTTAAGATTATAATAGCAATTTCCTCTTCATACCCCATCCTTATCATCTGTTTTTCAATTTCATTTATGTTTTGCTTCTCATGGTCCATCTCTAATTCTCTCCAACAGGAATCATGGTGAGCCTTGACAAGAATCAGAGTAATGTGGTCATGTTCATCCTCTTAGGATTTTCTGATTACCCAGAGCTCCAGGTGCTCCTCTTTCTACTGTTCCTCACCATCTACACAATTGCTGTGGTGGGGAATGTGGGCATGATTGTGGTAATCAAGATCAATCCCAAACTCCACACTCCCATGTACTTTTTCCTCAGTCACTTGTCCTTTGTGGATTTCTGTTACTCCACTATAGTTACCCCAAAACTACTAGAAAACTTAGTTGTAGAAGACAGAAGCATTTCCATCAAAGCCTGCATCACACAGTTTTCCACTTGTGTCACCTGTGTGGCAACAGAGATGGTCATGTTGGCAGTGATGGCCTACGACCGCTTTGTTGCTATATGTTATCCTTTGCTGTACACAGTTTCCATATCCCCAAAACACTGTGTCCTGTTAGTAACTGTGGCATATACTTGGGGCATAATTTGTTCTACTGTACTCACCTACTCACTTCTTGTACTGTCATTTTGTGAGACTAAAATCATTAATAACTTTGTATGTGAATATTCTGTCTTTCTTTCTGCTTCCTGCTCTGATATACACTTCAGTGAGACAATGATTTTTATCTTTGCAAATCTCAGTGCCTTTTGCACCCTGACCATTATCCTTACATCCTACTTTTTTATTTTTGTCACAGTCCTCAAAATGCATTCAGCCAGTGGCAGATATAAAGCTTTCTCCACTTGTGCCTCCCAATTGACAGTTGTTAGCATATTCTATGGGACCATCCTCTTCCTCTATTGTATTCCCAATTCCCGAAACTCAAGGCTTGTAGTCAAAGTGGGATCTGTTTTTTATATTGTAATGATTCCCATGCTAAATCCCTTAATATACAGTCTAAGGAATAATGATGTGAAGGCAACTTTGAGGAAATTAATGGACCTCAAAAATCATTTCTCAATAAGATCATTTCTACAGATTCCATAACTACGAGACAAACTATTCTGATTTATGGTGATTTTTATTTAATTCTCTGAGTTCTATTCAGTTATTCCCTTCTCTGGTGGTCATGCTTTCGATTTCTACTACTATCTGAAAAACAGTCATTAACATTTTTAAGTAAATGAAGAAAGGGTATTTGAAACAAGAAAAATCACTGCCAGAAAATCATTTCAATATTGTCCATGATGTAGCATCAAACTTAGAACCTTTTATAAAAGCTCCTTGCTAACTTGTTGTAAAAATAAATAGATTGATTCTACAAGATTGAATGATGTTTTCTTCTTATTTCAACTATTTCATATAAAAAAGAATAACAAAAATCTAGGGCATGAGCAGTATGCCGGTGGTTTTTTTTTTTTTAAGACGTGCTAGGAAAAAAAAAAAAAACATCATGAGGAGTGACCTTATTTAGTGTAGTTTAGTCACCAAACCTTGAAGCAACTCAATCGAATTCTTATAAAGCCAAATTTAATCCTACAAAGTGTTTAGTACAGTTTTGCAGCATAATAAAGGCTTAACAAGTGTTGTTCTTTTGATAATTTATAGTGTGGAAAAAAGGATTCTTGACTCTCCTCCCTTTGAATATGAACAATTCTATTGCAGAGATTGGTGACCAATTGATTTATTTTATCACTGATTAAGGGAATAAAACAAGCATTTCCATAACACAGCATAATAAAATAAAATATGGTTGTACATGAAACTTCAGCTCTCTTCCGTACACCTTGTTCTTCCTTTTAAAAAGCATTTCTTTTTTTTTCTCAGTGATCACTCATTGGTTACAACCCTTCTATACAGCCAAACTATTGTACGATGTGAAAGTATTTGCAGATTCTATACATGATTGCACGCCACCATGGGGGGGAGGGGAAGGGAGGGGAGAAAATCTGAAACTCAAGGGATTGTGAAACTGAATCTTGTAAACTAAAAGTAAATAAAAAATTTTTTTAAAAAGCATTTTTTTAATTTCTTGTATAAAGCATTCCCATAATATGGTACAATAAGCTGATTAAACATGAAACTGCAAATCTGCTGTGCACAACTTATTACTCCTTTCAAATATTTTCATAATAGTCATGTTGTAAAGAAGAATTAGAACCCACAGGAGAAATCATGAGAAAGTAAGAAACACATAGAGAGAGTCCAAATAGTATGTTTCAATCTCCATTTAGACTCCATAATTCTTTTTCTGCTTGTCGATAACATTTTCCATTATGAGTCATTTGACATTGTCTTAGATCCTTGCATTGCTAAGCAGAGATAATTCTATCAAAGTCATAGCAAAATACTGCTTTTAGTGTGTAAAATGTTCTTTTGGTTCTGCTTACTTCACTCAGCACCCGTTCATTTAAGTCCAGGTTTTTTCTGAAATCTGCCTGCTTATCATGTCCTATGGAACAATAGTATTCCGTTACATTCAGATACTATAACTTATTTAGCCATTCCACTATTGATGAGGAGCCACTCAATTTCCAGTTCGTTGGCACCACAAATAGAGTTGCTATACATATTTTTGTACATGTGGGTTTTTTCCCATTTGTATGATCTCTTTGGGATATAAACTTAGAAGTGGTATTTCTGGCTCAAAGGGTATGCAGTTTTATAGTCCTTTGGACATAATTCCAAATTGCTTTCCAGAATGGTTGGATCAGTTCAAAACTCCACAAACGATGCGTTAGTGTTCCAATTGTTCCACTTCTCTAACATTTGTCATTTTCCTGTTCTGGCCTGTTCAACAATTTGATAGGTATAATACGGCATCTCAGAGTTATTTTGATTTGCATTCCTTTAATCAATAGTGATTTAGAACATTTTTTTTCGTATGACTATAAGCCAGGAGAGGCATAAAGACTTCTCCACCTGCACCTCACACCTGACTATCATTTCCACTGTCTATGGGACCTTTCTCTTTTTATCTTTTGTCCCCAATTCTAAAAACTCATGGATTATAGTCAAAATGACTTCTGTTTTTATTTTTATTTTATTTTGTTTTTCTTCCCCCAACCCCATGGTCATTCCTATTTAAACCTTCTAATATACAGTCTTCAAAACAAAGATATTAAAGAAGCTGTCAGGAAGCTAATTGAGACCAAAATATTTTCTTCCTAAAATTAGTTGCTGGCTTGGGGATTCTGAGACGTACTTCTTGGTGACTTGGGGAATATATTCAGAATTAACAAACACGTATTTTAACTGGTCTGAGGAGGGTATTTCCTTTATTCTGTATAGGTTGTGTGTGTACTCCAAAATTGTGTGCAACAGAGATCCTTACCCAAAGAATACACAGAGGCTTCTCAAGGTAGGAAGCAGAAAAGAATAGTTTATTAAGATCTCAAGAAAGGGTAACCTCCCTTTCTAACAAATAGGGAGGAGAAGGATTTACAAAAGGAAATGGTGAAGTTATAAAGCCCCAACACGGAATTCTCCCCCACCCTCCTTTTGACCCTTTTCTTCCATTGGCTACAAGTCAGGTCTACAATCTAAGCACCACAATCTAACTCAAATACTAGAAAAAGAAAACAGTAGACCACCCAATGTACATTTGAGGAAGCACTTTTGTCCTTATTTGTCATATCTTATGCTGAGGTGTCACTGAGGAGAGAAGTGACTCCCCAGCGCTCAGAGTTTTGAGTCCTTGTAAATCATGTAATTTCAGGTAAAGGGGAACTTAGGCCTGTTTCCCACAAAAAGCCTTACTAGATTTTAGAGTATAGTCTTGAGAAGTTTTCACTTCTTTCACTCATTTGCAACAATATGAAAAAGATTTATAAAAATCAGAAATACATGTTCTGAAGTGGACATGAAGTTTTTATTATGGGTCACACACCATGCTGGGATATCACATAATGAATCACTAAGAAAAGTAAAAAATAAAAATATATAACAATTTGGAGAACGGAGAGAAATGAAAGTCCAAATGGGAACATGTGGGATTTGGGAAAACTAACTGAAAGAAATGAGAGTTATACAGGTAGAAAATTACAGGCAAAATTTCTAGAAGCTGGGTAGGGGACAAAAAACTGAAAATAAATAAAGATTAGATAAATGTACAATTATTTGGTTTTTTTCCTTTCTGGAAACAGACGCTATGGGAAAACAAACAAACAAAATAAAACAAACCTCATTCAGAATTGTCATTTAGACAGCTCTCCCATTTGTACCGTTTTCTGTGCTATATAGCAATCATTCTCAGAATCATGGTGGGCTCTGTACTTACACCTAATTCTACCCACCACTCGGCACCCAACCAAAGCATCTCTCTTCATCTTCTCTTCTCTTCTCTCCTATCTTCTAAAGCAGCGGTTCTCAAGCTGTGGGTCATGACCCCCTTGGGGGTCAAATGACCCTTTCACAGGAGTCACAAGAGTCAGCTAAGACCACTGGAAAACACATATTTCTGATGGTTTTAGGAATTGAGACATGGCTCCTCTATCTGTCTCCACCAGGTCCGCCCACATGCAGATACACCCACATCCAAGTATTAAAAAGTCACAGAAGGTTGAGAACAACTATTCTAAAGCATGAGTCCATGTAATTTTCTATTTTCCTCATCTATCCATTATGATTTTCTCAGGAAATGATATGATTTGCATTTTAATAAATACTAACTTCATAAGGGATTTTTAATTATTGTTAATATTATTATTTGGCCTAGATCTCTACCTTCTTTGCTATAAATAGCTTTCACTGTAAAATTAACTCTTCTAAAATAGATTGGTATCTGACCTGTGCCTTTTAGAATTAGTGATTTCCCTAGGCCACCAAGAGGTTAACTGGTTAATTGAGTAATAAGTTAGTATGTGTCAGAAATAAGATAATAATTGAGGAATTTCTCACTTCAAAGTTGAATCTTTGTCCACTATGAAACATTGTC
>CM053592.1:182681677-182714430 GCA_028646515.1 Pseudochirops corinnae
GGGGGAGAAAATATGCAACTCAAAATCTTGTGGAAATGAATGATGCAAACTATAATAAAATTTTAAAAAAAGGAAATAAGATACTGAGGAATAACCATTGATCATCAGAGAGGAGAATAGTGGTCACTAAACAATCAGACATAACATGAGATTGATGTAATTAAGTACAGTAAACTACCCTACAGACATGCAATATTTTCTGAATATATTGGGTATATCTCTTTTTTCTGAAATATACTACTTCTTCATCTTTTCCTTTTAGTATTTTAACCTTCCTTTAAAGATCAGAAGAAGCACCTCCTAATGATGGGATATTTTCTTAATCCTTCACATTAAATATTGTGTTATCAATATATACACTGATAATATGTGAGTATATATATGTATACATGTGACTATATATACATATATATGCATATATACATTCTTATAGATAGATGTACATATATGTTCAGAAATTTTATTGTTGTAGTAGTTGTAAATATTGTAAAGGAATTGGTGGAGGATATTACTAATGATGACTAAAAAGCATTTAAACAAGACCAAATTACCTTTACGGTGATCATTTTATTCAGAAATGGAAAATTTCCCAAGCAAGTATTCTCAAGCAAAATTCTTTTTGAGTAATAGTTGTTTTGTTTTTTTTTTAACTTTCTGTATCCTAATTTAATACTTCCATCACTAATATGTCCTGAGTGAGAAATAGAGAGAGGGTGCAAAATGAGTTGAATATGAACGGGGTGATATTGAAAAAATAAAAATTAAGGGGTGAGAGGAATATATTGGGAGAAGGAAAAAGAGAGATGAAATGGGGTAATTTATGCCACACAAAAGAGGCAACAAAAAGCTTTTATGACGGAGCAGAAGACAGGGGAGGTGAGAAGGAATGAGTGAACCTTATTCTTATTGGATTTATCAGAAGGAGGGAAAAAAAATACACACTCAATTGGGTATCTTACCCTACAGGAAAGTAGGGGGGAAGGGATAAGGGCAGGGTGAAAGAAGGGAGGCCAGATTGGGCAAGGGGGTATCAGAAGCAAACACTTTTGAAAAGGGACAGGGTCAGAGGAGAAAATAGCATAAATGGGGGGGGGGGATAGGATGGAGAGAAATATAGTTAAGTCTTTCACAACATGACTATCGTGGAAGTGTTTTATATAACTACACATGTGTAACCTATATTGAATTGTTTGCTTTCTCAATGAAGATGGAGAGGGAGGGAAGAATGGAGAGAATTTGGAACTCAAAGTTTTAAAAAACTGATGTTAGAAATAGTTTTTACATGCAACTGGGAAATAAGATATACAGGCAATGGGCTACAGAAATGTATCTTGCCCTACAGTAAAGTAAGGGGAAAGAGGATAATAGAGGGAATGTGGAGTGAGGAGAGAGGGAGGTCAGACTGGGGGAAGGAGTAATCGGAATGCATGCTATCTTGGGGTGTCAGAAGGGTAGAGATGGGGAGAAAATTTGGAACTCAAAATTTTGTGGAAATGAATGGTCAAAAGGAAAACTAAATGAATTAAAAAAAAAGAAAACAGGGGTCAGTCTGCATATATGCACATGTAAGGGGGACGAGCATAAGAAATGGCTGTCAGAATGGCAACTATTGATTCACCCAAATATTCACAGATGATGGGGGAAAAAATCCAAAAAAAGTTTTTCTGTCTCAATTCAAAGACCTTCCACTATTCCCATATTTGTTTGGAAAATGTAAGTATCCCAAAGAATAATAATATCTGTTAAATTTATGTGGTAAATAATTACTTCTGAAAGTCAAATAAACCTTCATTTGGCTAAATAGAACAATTATATCTCCCAATTGACCCATTTAAACAAAATATCAATAAAAATTTAAAATAGAAAAAAAAATACAGGCTGATCCATCAACTCCCTCGTTTATTTTAATTTCCTTCTTGATCTTTTTTCATTGTTCTTCTACACCATTCTGGATCTTTTTTGAAGTTGTTTCACTAATATTTCTGGTTGTTTAGTAGAAATGATTCTACTCTTGTACTTTATTTCATAAAAGACTTTTTATCCAAAATGATGAATTAATTATCTTGGCTTATTTAAAAAATATTTGCCCACTAGCATATTTTTTCTTTTACAACTTCTGCTTTATGCCATTGCTTTACATATAAAAGCCACTTAATAAATGCTTGTTGATTTCAACTTAATTACTTATATGGTCTTTTTGTGATTAGTTCCCACATTTTCATGATTTGTTTTTAATCCTTTCCTCTTTTACAAATTTATGATTGTGAAAAGAGGCTAGGCTTAGCCTTGTCCCTCACTCTTCCTTTATTCTGGAAATCCCAACTCATTTTTGAAATACTGAATTAGTGTCATTTTAGTTACTTATGCTGTTGATTGGGTTCAAGGTTGTACCTGGTATTCCACCAATTCTTCCATCTAGAGTCCTTCAGCTGCTTTTAATTGTTGAAAATAATGTGAGCTCTTCACTCCTGCATCCTTCCATTTCCTTCTAGCTCCCCATATTATCAGACCAGCCTGTGCTGAATTTGGGAAAGTCCTTAGGTGAAAGTGAGACGTAATGAATGGCACAGAAATCAAGGAGAATTCAGAGGAAAGCTCTATATTATTGTTCTCTCCACTGCTTAGAATGTAAGATTTTTGAATACAGGGTCTGTCATTCTTTCTGCTTGTTTGTACTTCTACCACTTAGAATAGTGCCTAGGAAATAGTAAGTACTTAATAAATGCTTGTTTCCTGTTATATATCAGAATCTAGGGGTGTTGATCACCAGGTTTACTCTTTCCAGGACATTTAGGTGAAATCTGGCAAACATGGGTACATTTCAGGTTTGTTATAACCAAAGGGCTGATAAACTAAAAAAGTATTAAACATACGAGTTGCTATTATTATTATTACTACTATGTTAGAATGAAAACAACTTAAAATAGATAGTTTCATCCTTCATTTTCTTTTTTTTTTTTTGGATCTCTAGCACCTGAACATGCTGAATCCATCTTGTTGATTCATGGATGTCAGGGTATTGTGGTGGAGTACTTTCTTTGTCCTACTACACAATATTTTTATTCTCATCTTATTCTTCTATATTGCATACTTGGTAAAAGTTGAATAACTTTTTAATTTAAAAAAAGATGTTGCATTCTAACTGTAGATCTCTTTACTATGGATAGGTTGGTTAGGTACATTACTGTTTGCTTATTCGTGCCCCTGTGAAATCTGAGCTCCCCTTTAAATCCCCAATATTAAGTGCAGTGCTTAGAACATTATAACAGCATATTAACTGTTTATTTTCTAACACAATGACTAAAGTGTCTCAACTTCACTAACTTGATTATTGCTTTTTGGAGGATGGGGGTAAAAGAGGTAGGGAATATTATCTAATCATAAAAATGGCATGATACTAGGGTCATCATCAACTTATATGTTTTAGGAAGCATAACATCTAGGAAATGAAGTATCAGAGACATTCATTATGGAAAGTGTGTGTCGTGATGGCAATAACTTTATGACCTCAGGAATACTAGATAATAGTAGGAGCATCCGTTCAGTAGAGACTTTTGCCTGAAGGTTGGTTGGTCACCTACTTGAATCATAACATTAATGGACATCCTATGCATGGAGCTAGAGGAAGGAAGAAATTCTGCATCTTGAAGCCCACTTTTTACAATGTTTTCACTGTCCTGGGCAAGGCAAAGTCAAGAATTATTTATTAACTTCACCCAAAAGGATTTATTAAGGTAATGCTGAATAAGCCTTAACAGAATTCCTTTTTATTATAAACAATTGAGTTATGTGAAAATTTGAATATTGTAGAATATGAGAGAAAATCTATGTTTATATTTGTGAAGGTGGAAGAAAAATTCTAATTGCAAGACTAATTTTATTTTTAGAAAATTCCCTTCACTGAAAGTGACATGGAGACTTTCTGTGAATTAGTTCTTTTGAGACTACATATTTTGCGTCATTGACCCAAAAGTCTCTAGGGCCTGGGTCCCAAATGTCTTGGAGATAAATGTAAGATTCTTCGCGTAAGAACCATACTCAGGTTTCAAATACTGTAGAACAATATCTCTGTTACTCTGATCTTTGCTGTAAATTGGAGAGAATTCCATTCTCCTTTTATGTATAGTAAGCGAAAAAGACTGATTTTCTGCCAATAATGTATACCAATGGATTAATTCTTAGCTGATAATCAGAAAGAGGCTGGAAAAGTATCTAATCATGAAACTGCTATATCACAAAGTCTATCATCTGGACTATGGATCTAGGAAACGAAGCATGCAGAACAATCTATGTTCCGGTGAGTAGATATTTCTGGTAATTTCCTCCTATATATTGTTCTTCCTGGTCAATTCAGTGGAAACTAGATTATTCTTTTCATATGTTCCCTGAAAGAGAAATCAGAAAGGAACAGTCAAAAAACAGGTAGTGGGTAGGTTTATCCGAAATGGTCCTCCTCCTTCCTCACATGCTCATGATCATTCACTTCCTGATCACTATTTTTTGTGCATGGAATCAAATATTAGGGGATGCCATATAATGTCCCATCATACAAGAGGTTTTCAATACGTGTGGGAAAAGGAAATAGGTTCATACAAAGACTAATACTAATGCTATGTAGTACATGTTAAAGGGCCACTGTCAAAGTCAAGGCTACAGAAATTGAGAGAAATGAAAAACACCTGTGGGTGAAGAGGGTAGGATTGTTAACAACTTGAGCAAGCTATACCTGAAAGGATAAATTAAATTTAGTAGAGAGCAAGAGAGAAAGAATGACACTTTGGGGAAAATGGTATGTACAAGGGCATGAAGGCAGGAATGCATATATTATCTTCAGAGAATAATGAGCAAGAACAATTTATTAGCAGTTTGTGACTTCACTTAGGAAAATTGTTGGGACATAATGTTAGAAAGGAATTGATTTATGTATCTGAAAAAAATAAAATTAAAAATGTCGAGTGGTATTAGGAACAAAAGATAAAGAGTAATCATAGCAGGGTCTATGAAATGTTAGATAAGGGACAAAAACCACCTTGGTTCACATTATGTCTGAGAAACATCATAGCTAAGTAAAAACAGGGTGGGGAAAGGAATGAGTTAAACTCTATTTCTAAACAATTATCTGAATTTATAAATTGTAAAAGATGTCTGAAAGTATATTAACAGAGTTAGTTTACATATCTAAAACTCCTTATATCTGGAATAAAAGATCCATAAAAATCTATCATTTAATAAAAAAAATTAAAAAAATTAAAAAAAAAACATAGTCATCATATTCTTTGGCCCTAAATTATCATTATTGAGATTATATTTTGAAATTCACTTTTAGAGCTCTCCTCAAAGATCAGCTGAGTAATGTACAAGTGTAAAACCTAAACACAGACTTGCAATCAACTTAAATCTTTGACAATAATGCATGGTTTGATAGAGATGCATTCAAAAACTGTAATGAAATCAAAATGGACAAGTATGAGGGATACAATAAATCTTGAAATGAGATGTGGATGGGAAGGGGAGCTTCATGACTGTCTTCAATAGAGTAATGTAGAATCAGGATTAGTAGGGTGGAAATTTAAAAAAAGGAAATTTAGACGATGTCAGGCAGATTTTCTAAACAATTAAAGCTTATTAAAAGTGAAATAGACTGGCTCATTGGTGTGGCCCCCTGCTTGTTCCAAGGACGTTTCTCTTTCTCCTCCTTTTAATGTTTATTTTCCCCAGTGGTGTGTATATTGTTTCAACACATAAAAAATGCTAAAGTTGTAAAAACTTTATTCTCTAACATCAAAGGACTCACAATCTATGTCACGAAGTTGGACATTTCCATACATAGTCCATACTAATACTAAAAGTAAAAGAGTCTAATGTGCCTTATAAAATTTTTTTTTTACAGCTTTGAGAGGAGAAGTAGACAGAGATGTTCAACAGACAGAAATTGGTCAAGAAACAGTTTTAAAGTTAGGAAAGATTTGCTCAGTTTTTAAGGAAAATTTAAGATTGCTACAATTAGAAAAGAGATCATTGAGGTAAGAGACTCTACTGTTTGATACATAGGTGATCTAGGACAGATCATTTAATACCTTGGTTTATCAGTCTCCTATAAAATGAGGGACCTAACTAGATGGCTGATAAATCTTAAAGCCCTAACACAATGTTAACAAATCATAAACCTGTAGCCATAGGAACATTGAGCCTCCAAATGCACTGAAGACACAAAAAGGCAGAAGAGAAGGGTGAGGTTGAAAATGTAACTAAAAATCAAGAAAGATAAAGAGAGACATGTAGAAGGATTTTGTAGGGGTCTAGCATGTGGCTAACTACCCCTTTCATATTTGATTGGTTATTTCTTAACTATCCTGCTTGTGTGTTTATACACCGTTACACACGTGTTATATACACAAACACACTTTATATACATGTACATACATAGATAAATGTTTAATAAATCTAGGAAGAACAGTGTGGTACAATGGAGAGAATGAGGCGTGGAGATTCTTATTCTAGTTCCATCTCTGAAGATCATTTTAGGGAGGATTTGAATGAAATGACCTTGGACAAGCCATTTATCTACCTTGTGTCACAGGGAATAAGAAAAAACAAACTGAAAAATAAGGCATGGTTAGGTGGGGCAGTGGATTGAGCATTGCCCTAGAGTTGGGAACATGTTTAAAGCCAGCCTGTGACTGCTGACAAGTCACTTCACCCAATTTGCTTTAGTTCCTCATGTGTAAAATGAACTGGAAAAGGAAATGTAAACTCCAATATCCTGGGCCATTGCCACTTATCCAGATCTATGTCTGGACACTGAAATCAAAGTGGGAAATGTTCTACTGTTACATTGGTATAAAAAGAGAAATCTACCTCCACAGAAGGAAGAGTTATTGTTTGAAGGCTGACTGAAGCATACTACTTTTTTCTTTCATTTGCTTTTCTTCTGTTTGATCTTCTTGAACAAAATTACTAATATGGAAATGTTTTACATAACTGAGCATTTATAATCTATATCTAATTGCTTACCATCTTAGGAAGTGGCTCAGGGAGGGACAGATAGAATTTGGGACTGAAAACTTCAAAAAATGTTTAAAATTGTTTTAACATGTAATTGGGGAAAATAAAATATCATATATATATGTATATATATAATTTATTATTTGTTTTAATATTCTTTTAAAAATAATTTTTCCTTCTAAATTTTCTCCTTCCCTTCAACTTTCCCCCACCCATTTAGAAAGCAAGAAATGTGATATCATTTATGCATGTGAAATCAAGCAAAACATATTTACATGTTAGTCATGTTGCAAAAAAATAATTTTATTTAAAAAAAAGAAAACTCCAAATTGAAATGCTAACTCTCATTCCTTCTTCCCTGAACCCATTTCTAATCCACACACTCCAGTCATGAGTGACTTAACTCTCAAGGAGTTGGCTTCTATGACTTTTCATCTATCTCTTGATCTCTCTCTCCCCATCCCTTCTCTCCCTGTCTCTCTGTTCCTGGGTTTGTCTTCCCCCCCCACCTCATTCATTCATTTATTTGCATATATGCATATATATCTATATCTATACCTATATCTATATCTATATATCCACATATATATATATATATATATATATATATATATATAAATTTTATCTAATGTTGTTTACTGCTTGGAAGATAATTACTAAATTGTGGTGTTCTCTAAAGGGACATATATAAGTATTCCCTGGCAGAAAGATAATGTATCAGGTCCCTAAAACACCCCCACTTTAGGCTTTCTCTACCTTTTCTGATTAGCTTCATGATGGCCTTCTTTCACTAAAGCCATAAACTATAAACAACTTCAGGAGGTTGGATCAAGGTAGATCTAATAGAGGTCTTTGCTGTGAATTTGGGTATTTTTTGAATCCTACTAAGAAAGAGGGGAAAGAACCATAAGATTTTAGTATGTAGATTTTGAAAAGACTTTAAAATATTGAGAAGATAATTTTAGACCTGAAAAGGGAATTTGATGTTTTCTTGTCCAACCTCATTTTTTACAGTACATTCACTGGATAGAAATCTGGTCCTGTAGTCAGAGAGAACTGAGTTCAAATCTGACCTTAGATACTTTTTAGCTATGTAACACAGGGCAAGTCGTTTTTATCTTTGTTTGCATCAGTTTCTCAAACTGTAAAATTGGAATAAAAATAATCTCTTCAAATTATTTCGGGATCATTTAGATAATAATTGTAAAAAACTTAGTAAAATACCTGGCACATAGAAAATGTGGTATAAATAGTAGTTATTATTGTTTTTGTTGTTATAAACCTCAGGCAAAATAGGTAAAGTGATTAATCAATGATTACACAGGCATTAGAACTCACAATTAGGACTGAAGCCATTGAAAGAAAGAACTAAAATTAATATAACCCTGAATACATGCCAGGTGTGTCTGAAGCAATTTAGAAATATCATCCCATTTGATCTTCAGAACTCTGGGAAGTTGGTCCCATTGTTTCCTCATTTTAAAGGTAGAGAAACTCAGTCAAACAGGTTCAATGATTGTTCAAGGTCACAGAGTTAGGTGTTTCAAGGTAGATTTCAAATCAGGTTACTGACTCCACACTTAGCTGCCTCTATAGCATACTAACGCTGAATATGAATTCTTACGTTCAAAGGCACATTACCTCAAATTGGTGTAATATCTATGAGTATGGATGTATGTATAAATATATATGAACATATATAAACATATGTGTGTTTATGCATATGTACATATGCAAACATACATTCATATGATCAGTATGAGAAAGACTTGAGACTTATTCTACTGAGTTCCAGGCAATTGAACAGAACTACATCAAAATGGTAGAAATTATATATTCAAGATAACACAATGAATAAAAATAGTGGAGGTGAGATGAACCACCTTTGTCATATTTTTGTGTTTGAAGAAGTAAAACAGGATGCTTTAGGAGTTAGTAGGTTCTCCTTCACTTAAGGGTTCTGAATGAGCTATATTGCCTAGAATGGACATTTGTTAAAGTACAGATTGAGATTGTATAAATCTATAACCATTCATATTTTGAGAACATTCTCTATTTCACTCTTTCTTTGGCTTCTTTTATACTCCATGACTTTCTCTTGATATAAATATATAGGACTTTACAGAAAGTGCCAACTTGGATATAATAATTGTAACAATGATTATTTCTAATCCATACTCTGTCCTCACCCTCTGTTCCTCAATTTCATTTATCTTTGGCTTCTCATGATCCATTTCTAATTCTCTCCAGAGGGAAACATGATGAACGCTGACAGGAATCAGAGTGGTGCTGTCATGTTCATCCTCTTAGGATTCTCTGAATATCCAGAGCTCCAGGTGCCCCTCTTTCTACTGTTCCTCACCATCTATGCAGTCACTGTGGTGGGGAATCTTGGCATGATTGTGGTCATTAAGATCAATCCCAAACTCCACACCCCCATGTACTTTTTCCTCAAGCACTTGTCCTTCGTGGATTTCTGTTACTCCACTATAATTACCCCAAAACTACTAGAAAACTTAGTTGTAGAAGACAGAAGCATCTCCACCAAAGACTGCATTGCCCAATTTTCCATTGCTGTCACCTGTGTGGCAACAGAGATGGTCATGTTGGCAGTGATGGCCTATGACCGATTTGTTGCTGTATGTTATCCTTTGCTGTATACAATTTACATGTCCCCAAAACACTGTGCCCTGCTAGTGACTGTGACATATTTTTGGGGCATAATTTCTTCTGTTGTACTCACCTATTCAATTCTTATACTTTCCTTTTGTGAGACCAAAATCATTAATCACTTTGGATGTGAATATTCTGTTTTCCTCTCTGCTTCCTGCTCTGATAAACACTTCAGTGAGTTAATACGTTCTATTGTTGCAAATCTCAATGTATTTTGTGCCCTCATTGTTATCCTTACATCCTATCTTTTTATTTGTGTCACTATCCTCAAAATGCATTCAGGCAGTGGCAGATATAAAGCTTTCTCCACTTGTGCCTACCACTTGACAGCTGTTACCATCTTCTATGGGACCATCTTCTTCCTCTATTGTATTCCCAATTCCCAAAACTCACGGCTTGTAGTCAAAGTGGGATCTGTTTTTTATGCAGTAGTGATTCCTATGCTAAATCCTTTAATATACAGTCTGAGAAACAATGATGTGAAGGAAACTTTCAGGAAAATAAAGGATCTCAAAATCATTTCTCAATAAAATCATTTGTATGGATTGTATAATTACTGGCTAAAATGTTCTGATGGAAATTATGGTGTTTTTTCAATAATCCTCTGAGTCCTATTTGGTTATTCCCCTCACTAGAGATCACACCTTCAGTTTCTACAACCATCTGAAAGGTAGTCAAATAATTCTTAGGCAAACGAAACAAGGATGTTGGAAATGAGAAAAAATCACTGCCAGAAAATCATTGCAGTGTACTCTGTGATGTAGCATCAACCTCAGAACCTTTCATTAATGCTCCTTGATAATTCACTGTAAAAATAAATCTGATTCTACAAGAGTGATTGGCTGTTTTCTTTCGTTTTTTCCTTTAATCTTCATGTTTACACTATTTCACAGAAAAGAACGGAAAATCTAAAGTGTGAGCTAGTAGGGTGAGCAGTTGGCTTTTGGAGACCTGCCAGCAGCAAACACCTTAATGAGTGACCATACACAGTATTGGAAGAGTGTAATAGATACAAATACCTTGAGTAAGTCAATCAATAGAATTCTTACAAAGCCAAGTTTTGTACTACAAATTCTTAATATAGAACTTGTAACATATTGAAGGCTTAATAAATGTTAACTTATGTCTTCATTTTTAGTGTGGAGACAAAAGTTCCTGCTGTCTTCTATTTCAAAAGGAGCAACTCTATCATAGAAATAGGCTTCCAATATATGTATTTTTATTTATATTAATGAAATAACAAAAGTGTTTCCATAAGGTAGTATAATAAAAAAAAAAGATGATTGCACATCAACTTGGAAATGTATCATGTACAATTTGCTATTCCTTCTAAACATATATCTTCACATAAAAGCAACCATAGAGTGCATTAAGTGTGTCATTTTCAGACTAGAAAGAAGACATCTAGAGCTGTTAAGTGACTTTTCCCAAGTGACATAGTAATGTGATAGAATCAGGATTTCAAGCCAACTCCTCTGGCTTCAAATCCAATCCTCTTTTCACTGTGTCACTCATTGGCCCTGCTGTTACCTGCACAATCTGTGATCTACCTCCTTTAATTTTAAAGTTCTTCATCTTTAAACAAGGGGCTTAACTAAGTGTCCTCCAAGGTACCTTTTAGCTTTAGATTTCTGATGCTTTGGATCCTTTGGACACTAAAGCTTCAAGGTCTAAAAAGTATGAACCAATCATCACATAGTCATATACTAAGACCATAGTGTAGATGGTGCTGTGGAAGCAATGAACATAACATTGGATAGACTTCAGCAGATAATGGAGGAAAGAAGGGTCTGGCATGTTCTGGTCATGGAGTTACAAAGAGTAGCATATAACTGAATGACTGAACAAAAACAAGACCATTGAGTTTATGCATGACACTGAAGTCATCAAAAATGCAGAGACTGGGAGGCATTAAGAAAAAATATACATAAGCAAGAATTAAAGATTTGCTCTCCAGCCCTGAACCAGCACCACCCCTACCCTTCCACCAATTGATTCTTCTTCCCTTTACTATTTTGTGCATATGTCATAAAGCAGGGAAAAGCACCTTGGTATAGTGGAGAGACAGTTTTTTTGGAGTCTGGAAGATCTGTGTTGTAATTCTGTCTCTGAAGCATTTAATGAGGAACTCTGACAAAGTCAATGAACAAAGGAATCCTGAAACAATTCTCTAAGCCTCCAACTTCTAGACTTTTGTGACAATCTCATGGAGATAAGTCCCTATGTTCAGATGTTGACCTCATACAAAGTGACCAGTCATTTCTGAGAAATTTAAAAGTGTCCAGTACCAGGAAGGTTGCTGAAAAAATATTGTTGGAAGCTTAGAAATTGGGAATTACATAAATTCAAGTTGAAAATTATTTTTAATTGCCTGGGCATCATGGAAACCTGATGGGAATCACATAGAAATGTTCTTTTCAATGTTTTTAAAAAAGTAAACACTTAATACACTCTCTTTCATACAAGGATACTACATTCTGGTATGATTTAAAGTATTTGACATAAATGATTTTTAGTAGGGAAGAAGAAAACACTCACATCAGAACCTAAGTTCCCTCAGAATGAAGTTTTTTTTTAATCTTTCTTTCTAATGTCTTTGTGATTCTTTTTTTTTTTTCCTTCCCCCCATCGTTGATAGTATTTATAAAGAAACAACTACAGATACTTGGATCTATGGTTTTGCTTCATGGACTTTTCCTATTTCTATTGGTGCTGCTTCTCTAGGTTTTTAAAGAATGTGAGTAGCAACTATTTATAATGAAAGAGACCATACAACACAGACCATAAAGTAACAGGAAGGGAAAGGAACTGACATATTTTCTAATTTAACTGCTCTTTTTCAAATTGGGAAAATAAGGGCAAGACAAGTTCAATGACTGGTCTAAGGTCACATAGATAGTAAATGGAATATTTGGGAAATGAACTTCCATTTTGTTTTCCCTATGCTACAAGTCTTTGAAATCTTTCCAAACCCTCATTTCTGTCCCTTCTTTCTCACTGTATGACATTGTGTCCCACCACTTTCAATAAATCTTCTGTTCCTACAATTTCTGGTACTACTACACAATGTTGGTACAATATTTAATTATCCAACTCACGAATGCTAGTGTCTTGCTGGATCATTTTAAAATAGATTGGAGAGACCTTTATGACTTAATAAAAATGGCTATGAAAGGATGACATGGAGCACCAAAAGGGGAGAAATTAGAAGTATTTGGAGATCATGGGGGTGGGTCTCAAAGACAGACATTGTCTAGTTCACAATTTTTCTGTTAGTATTTTTCTGATGGTTTGGTGTGCTATTACTGTTTATCATATTAAGGATATAAATAGGAATGAATGTTGTTGTTTTTTTAAATGTATTTACTCTTAGCCATGTGTCACTGTGCTAATACAAATAAATATCCACTGAAGATAAAGATTTTAAAACAAACAAACACACAGACAATAAGTAGTCCTTGGCTTGATGGAACTATAATTGCAATAATAGAAGCTAACATTTATAAGGGTGTGATGGTAGGCAGGAGTGTTTTCAACTTGGAAGTCAAGAAGATGGTGAGTAGATCTGTAGAGCAATTGATTGAGATGAATTTTCTAGGAATGCCCAGGTTTACTTGATGACTGTTCCCAAAACTAGAGTTGTCAAAAAGAAGTAGCAACTTAAAAGGTAGCAATATAGCATAAAGACAGGTGGAGAGCTGCAGGGTGGTGGGGCTGGTTTCAGGTAACCATAGAAGGCTTGTCAACTTGAACATAGGTTCATCACCCCTTGGGTTTGTTTTACTGCAGTTCCCAAAAGGAATTGCAAAAATCATTGTTGCTAAGAAAAGTCTCTCTCCATGTGAGGTTTCCTTTTGTCTATCCTTTTTGTTTTTTTTTTTTTATCATCTTTCAACATTTATTTATTTATTTTTAGTTTTCAACATTCATTTCCACAAGATTTTGAGTTATTAATTTTCTCCCCATCTTTCCCCTACCCCCTGCTCCAAGATAGAAAGTCTACTGAACACCCCTTCTCCCAATCTGTGCTCTCTTATATGCTCCCCCATCATCCCTCTTAAATTTCTAGTGGGGCAATATAGATTTCTATACCCCGGTGCCTGTATATCTTATTTCCCTGTTGCATGTAAAAAACAATTTAAAAAAAATTAACATTTGTTTTTAAAACTTTGATTTACACATTCTTTCCCTTCTTCCCTCCTCACCTACCCCCACTGGGAAGACAAGCAATTCAACATATGTTATACAAGTGTAGTTATGCAAAACATTTCCATAATAATCATATTGTGAAAGACTAACTATATTACTCTCTATCTTATACCGCCCCCCTATTTATTCTATTTTCTACTTTGACCCTGTCCCTTTTCAAAAGTGTTTGCTTCTAACTACCCTCTCCCCAATCTGCCCTCCTTATATCATCCCCCATTTTATCCCCTTCCCTTCTACTTCCCTGTAGGGTATGGTACCCAGCTGAATGTGTATGTTATTCCCTCCTTATGCCAAATCCAATGAAAGTAAGGGTGACCCATTCCCTTTCACCTTCCTGCTCTTCCCCTCCAGTGTAACAGTTTTCTCTTCCTTCTTTTATATGAGATAATTTACCCTCTTTTTTCTCTCCCTTTCTCCTTCTCCCTATATATTCCTTTCTCAACTCTTAATTTTTTTTAGATATTATACCTTCCTATTCACCTGTCCCTGTGTTCTCTTATCTATGTATACATGTACACACATGCACACACACACTTACACCCTCCTATACATACATATATGTACATATGTGTATATATATATATATACACATACATATATGTTCCCTTCAACTATACTCATACTAAAAAAAGTCTCATGAGTTACAATTATCATTTTCCCATGCAAGAATGCAAATAGTTCAATTTTAAATAGGTTCCTCATGATTTCTTTTTTCTGTTTACCTTCTCATGCTTCTCTTGCTTCTTGTATCTGCAAGTCAAATTTTCTGTTCAGCTCTGTTGTTTTCATCAAGAATGCTTGAAAATCCTCTATTCCATTGAATGACCATATTTTCCCCTGAAGCATTATACTCAGTTTTGCAGGGTAGCCAAACCTTGGTTTTAATCCTTTCTTTTAGCTCAGGAATATCATATAACAAGTCCTGCAATCCCTTAACGTAGAAGCTGCTAGATATTGTGTTATTCTGATTATGTTTTTACAATACTCAAATTGTTTCTTCCAGGCTGCTTGTAATATTTTCTTCTTTTCCTGGGAACTTTAGAATTTGGCTATAATATCCCTAGGAGTTTTCCTTTTGGGATCTTTTTCAAGAGGCAATTAGTGAATTCTTTCAATTTCTATTTTGTCCTCTGGAAAATATTAGGGCAATTTTCCATGAGAATTTCTTGAAGGATGATTTCTAGGCTCTTTGATCATAGCTTTCAGGTAGTACATTGCTCGTTAAAGGTCTTTATTTCTGCAGCATGATTTCCTAACTTATTTTTTTTTATTTTCAAACTTCCTCAATCATTTGTCTTCATAGAAAAGTGAGTTCTCAGATTCATGTGCATTTGGAAATTCTCTAAGAGGAAGAAAAACAAATAAAAACAAAAATATGTTAAAATTTGGAGGAGGAAGTGAAATGAAAGTCAAAATGGAAGCATTTTGGATTTTGGAAAACTAAGTTAAATGATTTAGATAGATTTGTACGGGTGAAAGATTACACATAGAATGTCTAAAAGCTGGGTAGTGAAAAATTGAAACGGAATAAAGATAAGAGCGTAAGATTATTTTGTTCTTATCCTGTTTGGAAACAGATGTCAAAAACACTTTTATTTCTTTGGATGTTCTTCATTCAGAATTGTCAAATTTGGAAAATGTTCCCATTTACATCATTTCCTGTGTAATATGGCTCTCATGCTCAGAGGCATGATAGATCCCATCACTAACACCTAATACAAACCACCACTCAGCACTAGACCATAACATTTTCTCTAGTCTCATCTCCTCTCCTTTTCTCTCTTCTCCTCTAATTTCTTTCCTCTAAAGTATGAGTCCATTTCATTTTCCCTTTTCCTCATTCAACCTTTATAAATTACTCAAAAATATGATTTTATTTGATTTTTGAATAAATAACAATTTCATAAGTAAATTATTATTATTATTATTATTACTATTATTATTTTGTCTAGGTCTTGAACTTCTTTCCTATAAATAGCTTGCATTGTGAAATCAAATCTTCTAAAGTAGATTGGCATCTGAAATGTAACTTGAAGAATTAGTGAGATGCCTGGGTCACCAAAAGGTTAAGTGGTTAATACAAGGTCACAAATTAGTGTGTATCAGAGACAAGATAATAATCTGGGACTTTCTAACTTCTAGGTAGACCTTTTATCCATTAGGAAAGTTTGCCTTTCATCAAGGAAATGATCAAGTCCTTTAAATGTCCTTTAATTGTCATCACTTAAACCCACTTTCTTCATCTCAGTACCTGTGTCACTATTATACTATTCTGTTTTTCAGGATTTATTTTAAAATTTAACTTTAGTCATGACAATCTGACAGAAATCAGAGTGTTTCTGTCATATCCATTCTTTTAGTATTCTCAGACTATCCAGAATTTCAGGTTCTCCTCTTTTTGCTTTTCTAAGCTATCTATGTAATTACTGTGTTGGGAAATTCTGTAATGATTGCAATCATAATGAATGCCAAATTACACACTCCACTGTATTTTTTTTCTTAAACATTTGTCCTTTGTTGATTTCTGTTACTCCAATGCTGTTACACCAAAGCTGTTGGAAAGCTTAATTTTTTTTTTAGAAGATAGTACCAATGTCTACCCCAGTGATTCTCAACCTGTGGGTTATGTTCAATTTGTAACAATTAAAATACATCCTGCATATCAGATAGATTCATAACAGTAGCAAAATTACAGTTATGAAGTAGAAATGAAAATAATTTTACGTTTGGGGGTCACCACAACATGAGGAACTGTATTAAAGGGTGAAGGCATTAGGAAGGTTGAGAACCACTGGTCTATCCCTATTGTATCACATAATTCTTCTTTACTGGTAACTGTGCTTTGACTGACATTTATGTTGGCAATGATGGCATATGATCATTTTGTAGCCATTTGTAATCCCCTTTTATATATGGTTTTCATATCGCACAAACATTGTAGCCTGATGATTCTTAAAGCATACTCTTCTCTCTGGTCTTCACCTACTCTTTCCTTGAATTGTCTTTTTGTGGGACTAACTAATTATGTCTGTGAGTATTTTGACATACTCTCTGTCTCTTGTTCTGATAAGCATTTTTGCTAGCTGATACTTTTTATAGTTGCCAATTTTAATATGTTGAGCATATTCATGGTCATATTCACTTTTTACATTTTCATTTTTATAACTGTCATGAAGATGCTTTCAGTTATGGCAAGCCATAAGGCCTTCTCTTATGCTTCTCACCCGACACCTGTTGGAATTTTCTATGGAATGGTCCTTTTTCTCTACTGTGTACCCAATAGTAAAAGCTTCTGGTTCCCTATCAAAATGGGCTCTGTTTTCTATTCAGTGGTCATCCTTATGCTGAACCCCCTAACATACAGTCTGAGGAAGAAGGATGTGAAGGAAACTCTCAGGAATTTAATGGACAAAAAAGTTATTTCTCATTAAATTATTAACAACTTCATCATCATCACCAGCACCAGCACAACTTTCAACAAAAACAACAACTAAACAACAATGATATCTGTTGCTTAAATATTGTAATAATTGATGGCTCCATTTTCTTAAATAAACCATGAATACAGCCATATGCTCTTATACTCATCTGGTGTTTAGACCTTTTGCTCCTTCATATGAGTTACACTGTTCCTTGCCTAAGTGAAACAAGGATGTGAAAACTGGGGGAAAAAAGTAGTCACATAAAGTCCATTACTATTTACTCAATAGGGGGGATTAGCCTCCAACCTATCACCATGACGTTTAACTCCTTAGAGTAACACGTAAAATAAAATCATCTTATTAATTTACTATTTTTGAACCTCTGATTTTCTTTCATTCTCTTCAGATGTTCCTAACCTATATGTAGTAGTTTGAGGGAATGTCTTGGAGTTGGGAGAGGTTCTACTAGAAAATAAGATACTGAGAAGTGACCATTCGTCATCAGGGAAGAGAATGGTAGTCACTAAACACTCAGATACATCATTGAGTTGATGTAATTCAGTACAGTGGTAGACTACCCTATAGAAATGCAATATTTTCTGAAAATATTCGGTCTATCCCTATTTTTCTAAAATGTCCTACTTCTTCATCTCTGTCTTTTAGTAGTTCTAGTTTCCTTTAAAGATCAATAGAAGGACCATCTTCTATAGAGGAGACATTTTATAATCCCTTTCTCCTCATTGTTGTGTATTTACTACATACACATGGATAGTATGTGGGTATGTATATACATACTATACACACCCCCAAACACACGCACATGCATATGTACATCCATCTATACGCATAGATGTACAGATATGTTCTGCAATTTTATGGTTGTAGCAATTATAAGAATTATATAAGAATTGACAAATATTTCTAATGATGACTGCTGAGTATTAAAGAAGGCCAAATTATCTTCAATATAGAAATAGTTATTTTATTCATGTAAGTGGGACAATTAAAAAGTTTGAGAGACATAGTTTCTGGGAAATTTAATAATCTTATTAATAAGGCAAGCAGGATATTGATAAAAGGAAGGTCATTTGGCCATCTCTTTTAGACCAAAGGCCCACAATGGTGGCAGGGATACAGTTTAAATTCCCTTCAAAGAGTACGGGTTCCCGAGATTTGGAAATTGACTTGGATGGGTTAACACAATGAGAAGTGATCTATTTTGGGGTTCATGACTTAGATCACTCAAATCTTGGTCAAAGAGGTATTAATTTTCAAATTATCTGTCCTGATAATTTTCCCCAGACCTGTCTGAACAAACACAATGAGCAGGAATACACCCAATAGCCCAAACTTAGAATTTCTTTTACTGTCTGCTTAGATCTTTGCCTGAGTAAATCTCTGACAGATTTCCCACACTGGTTGATTTCTGGAGAAGGAAGTAAAAAAGAGGAAAAACCTTGATCTTAATACAATAATTAGTTATTAAATATAAGAGAGAATTATTCATTTCTTACACAAGGAAGATTTCCCATGCAGTAATTCTATAAAATTCTTTTTGAGTAAGAGTTCATTAGTTTCCAAAATCCCATTTAATACTGACACTACTAGTATGGCCTGATTGAGAAAAATAATGATAATAAAATGTTAATTTGCATTTAAAACCATATTTAAATGAATTTGGATTCTATTAAAAATATTTATATCCATTCAAAAATAATGCATATGTGTGAAAGAATATTTCTTTTATCTGAAGTTACATGTCTGCTTAATAGGGGTTGGAGCTAAAGATCAAAGAGGTAATGTGCAGTGTGCATTTGAATTTCCAGGTGACTAAAAATCAAAACAAAGCAACAACAACAACTGCCCTCCTGCCTCAGGTTCAACATTTCAGCCTCTGAGAATATTGTCTTGCTCTCGGGTATCTGATGGATGTGAAAAAGAGGGGAGGTGAATGCCATGTGGGGTATTCTTCATTTCCCCTTTTTGGTCTTTCTCCTCTGGTAAATTTTCCTTTGTCACCTTTTTTCTCGTCTAAATCATCACATATATCTCTCATTTACATTAAGATTATCTGCATAGTTCATAGTTTTTCAGATTCTGAGGAAGAGGGCAAAAGTCCCTGACTGAAAGAGGGACCTGGCGAAATTTGTTGTCTGTACTTCTAGACCAAACAACTACTGCTGCTCCTTGATGTTTTCAGTTGTGTCTGATTCTTTGTGACCCTGTTGAGGTCTTCCTGGAAGATATTGGAGTGCTTTGCCATTTCCTTCTCCAGACCATTTCATGGATGAAGAAACTGAGGCAAAGATAGTTAAGTGACCAGTCCAGGGTCACAGAGCTAGAGATTGTCTGAGGACAGATTTGAATTCATGTCTTTCTAACTCCATGCCCCCATACTTAGCACTAAGCCACCAGCTCCCCAGTAAACAATGATAAATAATAGTAATGATAACAGAATATCAGTGATATAGAACAACACATACTTAGTCATTCTGATCATATTTTTGCTTCAGACAATTAGAGAGTACACCAAAAGGAGACAAGGAGGGGACAAAGCAATTTAATTTTAAAAATGCATATTAACTCACCAAACTGTTCAAGGCAGTAAGATGGGCAATCAGGGGTATTAAAGCAAAATAAAATAACAGGAATGAAATGAGCAGAAGACATTGGCACACACACACACACACACAAGAATAGATAAAGGTGTTTCATTCCATTTCAGTGTGGGAAGTACAAAGTTTTGGCATTTTAAATAAAATTCGCAAATAAACTATTTTCTTCTTGTTTTTACAAGATGCCACTTACATGTTGAGTTCATCTCTTCGGAAGCAGGGTTAATGCGCCACAGGCATAACCCTTTCCTTTCATGCATCATACATTTTGCAATATTTGCCATGAAACAAAATGGGCAAGTTTCAGTTTTTAGTAAATGCGTTCTTGCGGAGGTGCTCCTGAGTGAGCAACTTAAGCTAAGCAGAGTATTAGCGTCTTAATTGTCTAATCTGATAATTCCAGTCAATTTTCTGGCGATTTTATTTAATTCACAAATTTACTGTGTGTTTTGATATAATTATAGAAAGTTTGATCACCACCTCATTGCCATGGTTTGCTTTTCTTTTTTAAATCTAGTTATTGCTTCTCTTGCTAATGTATGATTACACTTTGGTGGGTCACTCTTCCCTCTTTCTGGAAATTACGTACACATATGTTTCTTAGGAGGGTTTGGTGTCATTGAAGTTACTGATGCCATTGACTGGGTGCAGGGATTATACCCCAAATTCCATCAATTCTTCCTTCCTTCCAGACTCTTTCCCCTGCCTTCTACTCTAGAAAATATTGTTATCACCCCATCACTCCTTCATCCCTCCCTTTCCACTAGACAATCCATATTGTCAAAGCAGCTTGGACTGAATTTGATGGAGATTGTAGGTGAGGTTGAGATGTCATGAATGATACACAAATCAGGAAATATTCAGAGGAAAGCTTCCTTATAGGGTCTTTCAGCTTTCTTTGTCTTCACCCACTAGAACATAAATTCTTTGAGGACAGGAGCCATCTTTCTCCCTGGATTTGTATTTCTACAACTTAGAACAGTGCCTAGAATATAGAAAGTATTTAATAAATGTCTGTTTACTGCTCACAGTATATTAACTGTCCCAGGCAAGGTGACGTCAAGAAATATTAAGTTCTCTCAATAAGCATTTATTAAGATTTTGCTGGCCGAGCCTTACCCCAAGACCTTGAGGGTAAATATTCCATTTCATGTTAATTTTCATCTAATCATGTATTTTTATAATTTTATGGAAAGTATATGCTAATATACTTTAACTTTAAAGTGTATGCTAATACTATACTTTAAATTTAGGAATTTTAACTAAAAGACCAATATATTTTCTAGAAAATTCTATTCTCTTAAAATGACATAGCACAGATTTGTTTTTTGTTTTTTTTTTTCCCTTGAATGACTTCTTTTCATCACACATATGTAGGGTCAGTAGAGAGCCTCTAGGTCCTGGGTTCCAGAGGACTTGAAGGAAAATATAAGATCCTCAGCATAAGTACCATAACAAGGTTTCGGATGCAGTAAGAGAACATATCTCTGCTTTTCAGCTTTTTTGTAAAATGGAGAGAATCCCATTCTCCTTGTACAGTCAGTGAACTAGTCTGCAGTTTTCTGTTAATAATGTATACCAGTGGATTAATTCTGAGCTTTATTAGTAGGAAGGATGGGATATAATCATGAAATTAATATTTTATAAGATATACCATCTGTACCAAGGATCTAGGAAATGAAGCACCGAGATTTGAGAATCTATGTTCTGGTGAGTAGATATGTGTGGTAATTTCCTCCCATGCAATTTTGTTTTTCCGGTCTATGCACTAGAAACTACAATATTCCTTTCAATAGTTCCCAAAGATAAATGATAAAGGAACTGCCAAAAAAGGGGAAATTAGAGGGCCTATCTCAGATCACAATCACCACAACCACCATCTTCATCACCATCATCCAGCATTTTGGTGTAGGATATCTAATATCCATGAATATTAAGATGTATCAAACAGAGTCTCTTCCCACAAAAACTTGTTAGTACATGGGAAAATGAGGCAGATACATACAAAGACCAATACTAATACCATGTGATTTACGTTAAATGTCCACTGGCAATGGACAATTGAGGCTACAGAAGTTGAGGGAGATAAAGAATGCCTGTGGATGTGGAGAGCAGGATTGTCAGCAAAAAGTTACCATGAACAACTATCCATACAAGGCTAGACTTATTTTAGTGATGATCAAAAGAAAAGGCATCAGATACTTTTGGGGAAATGATATGCGCAAGGGCATGAAGGAAGGAATGCACATATTCAGAGAATAATGAGGAAGAGCAATTTGGCAGCAATTGTGGCTTCACATAGGGAAGATTGTTGCGATGTAATGCTAGAAAGGAACCAAATTTTATGTATGGCAAAAATAAAATGAAAACTGCATAGTGGAATTAGGGTAGAGTGGTAGAGAGGAATCATAAAAGTGTCTATCTAATGCTAGATTAGAAATACAGACAACCTTGATTCATGTTCTTCCTATGAAATATTCTTGCTGATTAAAAATGGGCAAAAAAAGAAAGTCTTCTCAGAATTATCTGAAGTGATGAGTAGCAACAGATATCTGGAACTTTGTCAGGGGAGGATTTTTACATGTCTGAACCTTCTTATGATTATGAAAATTAAGATCCAGATCAAGGACAAAAATAAATAGATCATTTGATAAAAACCCCAGTAAACATATTCTTTGTCCCTAAATGATTATCAGATTATTCTCTGAAAATACCTTTTAGAGCTTTCTCTTCAAAGGTTTTCAGAGTAACATGCCAGTTTAAAACCTAAACAAACACAATGTTTCAAACAATTTAAATGTTTGACAATAAGGGAGTGGTTTGCTTTGATTGAGATACATTAATACATTACAAGACTTTAATGTCGTCAGAATGGACAAGTGTGAGAAGTACAAAAAAACCTGAAATGAGACATGGATGGGAAGGGGAGCATCATGGTTGTCTTGAATAGAGTAGTACAGAGCCAGGAGCAGCGGGGTAGAAGTTATGAAGATGGAAATTTAAGCTCGATGTCAAGCAGATCTTATGAACAATTTTGGTGAAGTGATTTCCTGTTCAAAGGATATTTCTCTTTCTCCTTCTTAATGTTTATTTTCACCAATCGTACGTATCTCGTTTCAACATGTAGACAGATTAAATGTGTAACAAACACATTCTGTGACATCAAGGGGCCTCATAATCCATGTCAGGGAGATGGGCATCTGTACACAAAATTACATGTTAGTACTAAAAACAGAAATAAGAATCTAATTTATCTTGCAATTATTGTCTTACATCTTTGAGAGGAGAGATAGACAGAGATGCTCAGACAGAGAATGGTTAAGGGAATGGTTTAAATATTGAGCAATTTGCTCAGGACTCAAGGAAAATTTAAAATTTCTAAAATTAAAAAAGCATAAAGAGATTACTAAAATGAGGGCTATGTGGAGAGCAGAGAAGTGGAACCAAGAATCTACACTGTGTTTTTGATATATAGAATATATACTTTGGGTGGAACTCATGCTAGCTATAGAGACACAAATGGGAAGGAAAATAAGAGCTCATGAGAGCAAATTTATGGAAGAATTTTAGTAACAGATCATAATTTGAAACAGAAGTATTTCCATTTTGCCATTGATCGTTTTGAAGATGAGAGGCAATGAAGTAGAAAGAGGGTCAGATAGCGCCATAGAGGAACCCTGTCAGAATAACAACTCTGCTGTTTAATGCCTGGATGATCTTCTTAGTGTATCAGTCTCCTCTTCTGTAAAATGAGGGACTGAACTAGGTGGCTGATATGTCTTCAAGCCTTAATGCTCAGATAATAAATCATAAACCTGTATGAATGTGCTAGAACCACTGATTGTACAAATCCATTGAAGACACCAGAAATGCAGAAAAGAGATGTCTACATTGAAAAAAGTAGCCAAACATCTAGACCGATAACTAGATAGATACTTAGAAAAGCTTTTTTTTTTGGGGGGGGGGGGGAAGGAGGGATCTCTAGATGTTGGCATCTAGCATTGGGTTATCCATCTATTATTTTTGATTGGTTATATTTTAAATATTCTACATGCCTGTGTATTTATACACACATACATACACATATATATATACATATATACATACACATATTTGTACAAAACTGACATGCATGAACACACACATACACATACATGCATAATCTATCCAGGAAGAATTGTGTGGTACAACGGAGATAATGAGTCAGGGAGAGCTTTGTTCTAGTTCTTGCTCTTGTTTAAATTGAATGATCTCATACAAGTCATTCAGCCACTTTGCATCTCAGGCAATAAGATGAAAAAAAAAACAAAAACACTGAACAACAAGGGGTAGCTAGGTGGTGCAGTGAATAGAGCACCAGTCTGGAGTTGGGCAGGTCTGAGTTCAAATCCAGCCTTGGATACTTACTAGCTGTGTGGCCTTGGGCAAAAAGGACATAAAATGGAACAAGCTGAAATCTATATACTTAATGAAGGAAAGGAGGGAATGGAAGCAAAATGTAGAAATATTTTGAAGTAATAGAGACTGGATTGAAAAATTGAACAGTGTTATTCCCGGATCAAAACTGATATTTAAATAAACCATACATGAGTATTTGGCTGTTTGGAATTTTCAACTTTCAGGCAATATATTCTCTGTCATTGTTATTAAATTAGGGAATGTTCTTCTAATTGGCTTCTATAAAAAGAGAAATCCAGGTTGAAATGCTAACTTCCATCCCATTTTCCCTGACCCATTTCTTAATCCACACACCCCACTGGTGACTAACTTAAATTTCAAGGGAACCAGGTCTCTATCACCTTTGATTTCTCTCTCTCTCCCTCCCTCTCTCTGTCTCTGTCTCTCTCTGTCTCTCTGTCTCTCTCGCTCCTTCTCTGTCTCCATCTCTGTCTGTCCCTTTCTGTCTGTCTGTCTCTCTCATTCTTTATTTTTTGTTTATATATTTTATTTTGTCTTTTTCAATTGTTATTTCCTGCTTGGAAGATAATTATAACATCATGGTTTTCTTTAATGGGATAGACATAAGTACTCTCTGGCAGAAAAGATAATGGAACAGACCCCTAAAACACCCCACTTCAGGGTTTCTCTACATTATCTCCTAGGTTTCTTTCCATTACAGCTTCTAGCTACCCAGAAACAACTTTCAGGATGTTGTGTCTAGGATTTGACTAATAGAAATCTTCCCTATTTATCTGGGAATTCTTTTCACCCTACTTAGAGTAGAAAGGACCATAAGATTTTATTGCATAGATCTGGAAGGAACTTTAAAACAATGAATATATCATGTTAGACCTGGAAAAATATTGAAATATTTTCTATTTCTACCTCATATTTCATAGAGCAGTTGACAGAGATCTGGGCCTGGAGCGAGGGAGACCTGAGTTCAAATCTGGCCTCACGACGCTGTGTAAGAGTTGGCACACCATTTTTAACCGCTATTTGCATCAGTTTTTTAATTTGTATAATTGGGATAATAATAGCCACTACTTCTCCAGGTTATTTTTCTAATAAGTGTAAAGTGCTTAGCACAATACTTTGCCCACAGAAAATGCTATTTTTGTCATTGTTACTGTTACAAAACTCAGGCAAAATGGGTGAAGCAATTGACTGTTACATACTCTTTATGGCACAATGTTAGAATCAAAGCATGTAAACAAATTATAACTAATATTAATATAGCAATGATTCTGGCTGGGTGATGTCTTATGCTCTCTTAAGATACTGTCCCATTTGGTCTCCCCATTTTAAAAATGAGGAAACTGAGGCAAAAAGCCATCAAATGATTTTCCCAAGTTCACATAGCTACTTAGTGTCTGAGGCTGAATTTGAACTCGGGTCTTCCTGACTATACACTTAATGCTCATTTAGCTTCCTCTATGGCATATTAATGCTAAATGCAAATTTAATGTTGATGGACATGTTACCTCAATTTTGTTTCATACCAGGAAACACATGTTCTTTATAAAAATCCTTCATTGAATTCTTGCTACTGAAATTCTCCTAAAGAATATGTCCAATTTTTGCTATTATAGAAAAGACATGCCGTTTACTGTGAACTTGTCTTGTGACAATTATCCTTACAAGAAAAGAGTAGAGGGGCGGCTAGGTGGCACAGTGAATAGAACACCGGCCCTGGAGCCAGGAAAACCTGAGTTCCAATCCAGTCTCAGACACTTAACACAAAAACTAGCCATTTGACCTTGGGCGAGTCACTTAACCCCAATTGCCCTAACTCTCCCCCTCTACAAAAAGCAAAAAAAAAAAAAAAAAAAAGAGTAAAAAGTAGTTTAGGGGTTGTGAGATATAACACTTTTCATATTTTCCAAAGGTTGCTATGTGAAAGAGAACTGACACTTCTTTTCCTGAGTTCAAAGAAACTGAACTAGATGCAATGGTTAGTAGTGACATATTCAAGATGATACAATAAATACCAAAAGTGGAGGGGAGATGAACCAACTTTGAACTTTCATTTCAATGTGTAAAAATGGAAATAGGCTGCCTTAGGCATTAGTGGGGTCTTCTTCATTTAAGGGTTCTGAATGAGCTCAATTTTCTAGAACGGACATTTGTTAAATTATAGACTATGCTAAATTTTACAAATTTATAGTCACCCATATATTCAGACCATTCTCAATGTTACTCTTCCTTTGGCTTCTTTCATAATCCATGATTTTCTCTCAACACAAAAGTATAGGATTTGAAAATAACTGCTGACTTTGAAATTAATCCTATTACTATTCCAACATTAGAATAATCATTTCTAATTCACACTCCACCCTTTATCCTCTGTTTCTCAATTTTACTTCTGTTTTGCTTCTCATGATCCATCTCTAATTCTCTGCAACAGGAATCATGGCGAGCCCTGAGAAGAATCTGAGTAGTGTGGTCGTGATCATCCTCTTGGGATTCTCTGAATATCCAGAGCTCCAGGTGCCCCTCTTTCTACTGTTCCTCATCATCTATACAGTCACAGTGGTGGGGAATCTTGGCATGATTGTGATAATCAAGATCAATCCCAAACTCCACACACCCATGTACTTTTTCCTCAAACAGTTGTCCTTTGTTGATTTCTGTTACTCCAGTACAGTTACACCCAAACTATTAGAAAACTTAGTTGTGGAAGACAGAAGTGTCTCCATCAAATTCTGCATCACACAGTTTTCCACTGGTGTTACCTGTGTGATAACAGAGATGGTCATGTTGGCAGTGATGGCCTATGACCACTTTGTCGCTATATGTTATCCTTTGCTGCATACAGTTTCCATGTACCCAAAACGCTGTGTCCCGCTAGTGACTGTGGCATATTCTTGGGGTGTAATTTCTTCTATCATACTCACCTACTCACTTCTTGTACTGTCATTTTGTGAGATCAAAATCATTAATAACTTTGTATGTGAATATTCTGTCTTCCTCTCTGCTTCCTGATCTGATAAACACTTCAGTGAGATGATGCTTTTTGTTTTCGCTAATCTCAGTGCAATTTGCACCCTCATCATTATTCTTACACCCTATATTTTTATTTTTGTTACAATCTTCAAAATGCATTCAGCCAGTGGCAGATATAAAGCTTTCTCCACTTGTGCCTCCCACTTGACAGCTGCTACCATCTTCTATGGGACCACCCTCTTCCTCTATTGTATCCCCAATTCCCAAAACTCATGGCTTGTTGTCAAAGTGGGATCTGTTTTCTATATTGTAGTAATTCCTATGCAAAATCCCTTCAGAACAATGATGTGAAGCAAACTTTCAGGAAATTAATGTATCTCAGAATAATTTCTCAATAAATGATTTATTTGGATTCTATGACTACCTGCTAAAATGTTCAGATGGAATTTATGGTGATTTTTAATTAATTCTTTGAGTTCTATTAAGTTACTCCCCTCTTGTGGTCACACATTCGGCTTCTTCAACCATCTGAAATCTACTCTGGAAAATTCTTAAGTAAATGAAAAAAGCATATTTGAAATAAGAAAAATCAATACTAGAAAATCATTGCAATGTACTACATGATGTAGCATCTGCTTCAGAATCTTTCATCAAAGCCCCTTAACAATTTCTTTAAAAAAATAAATCTACTGATTTCACAAGATTAAATACCTGTTTCCTTTTTCTTACTTTCAAACTGCACATTTCCAACTACTTCAGAGAGCATAAGAGTACAGAAAGGTCATGTGTAGCTGAGAAGATGGTTATTGGAGGCCTGGCTGAAACAAACACCTTCATGAATAACCATACTCAGTGTTGGAAGAGAATAACAGTCATCAACCCCTAAAGCAACACAATGGGCTAACAGAATTCTTATGAAGCCATGCTTAATTCTCCAAAGCACTTAACACTGTTCTTTAATATAATAAAAGGTTAACACGTGTTGTTTCATTTTTAGCTTGGAGACAAAGATTCCTGGGTCTCCTCTCTTTCTTTTTTTTCTTTTTTCTTTATCTATTTACTTATTTCTAGTTTTCAACATTCATTTTTATATGATTTTGAATTCTGTTTCTCCTCTCCCCTTCTCCAACTCTAGATGGCACGCATTCGGTTACAGCCTATACATATACACTCATATTAAACATATTTCCACGTTAATCATGTTGTGAAAAAGGAATCAGAACAAAAGGGAAAGATCATGAAGCAGAAAAAAACAGAAGCAAAAAAAGAGAGAGAAAATAGTATGCCTCAATCTGCATTCAGACTCCATAATTATTTCTCTAGATGTGAAGAGCATTTTCCATCCTGAATTTTTTGAAATTGTTTTAGATTATTGCCTTCCTGAGAAGCATTATGTCTATCAAAATTGGTCATCACAAAATGTTGCTGTTGCCATGTACACTGTTCTCCTGGTTCTGCTCACTTTACTCAGCATCAGTTCATGTAAGTCTTTCCAGGTTTTTCTGAAGTCTGCCTGCTCACCATTCCTTATAGAACAATAGTATCTCACTACATTCATAAACTGCAACTTGTTCAGCCATTTCCCTCTTGGTGGCACTTGCTCAGGTTTCAATTCTTGGCCACCACAAAAAGAGCTGCTATACATATTTTTGTACATGCATCTCCCCTCTTTCAATATGAACAACTCTATTTTAGAAACAGGTTTCCAATTTATTTTTAAAAGAGTTCCATTTTTTTCTTTTCTTCAGTTCTATTAAAATCCAAATAAGAGACAGTCCTTGACAGTAATGACATTCTGAAATAATGCTGAAATGTCTGATAAGACAGACTATCTGCAAATTGACTGAAAATAAAATCTAGCTATTGGTCCTTAGAGCTATAAAGACCCTTCAAGTTCTCTCTCTCTCCCTCTCTCCATCTTTCTCTCTCTCTCCTTTCCAAAAAAGAGTATCCCTATATCTCCATATGTATCTGTGTAGATTTATATGTTCTACTGGATTGTTTATGAGAAAGATATAGCTGTCAGGTAGCACTGACAATAAACTGTAGTAAAGGAATTGATTTATCATAAATCATTAACATTCAAAAGGGGCACCTTGAGAGTAGAGTGGATAGAATCCCAATCTTGGAATCAGGAAGATTTGCATTTAAATCCAGCCTCAGACACTTAATACCAGTGTGCCCCTGGGCAAGTAACTTAACACCTTTTAGTTCAGTCCCTAATCTGTAAAATTGGGATACAATGGAGAAGAAAATGGCAAACTGATATCTTTGCAAAGAAAACCCTCTGGACTATCAGATCATATACAGCGAGAAATGACTGAATGACACAGCAAGGAACAATTCCAGTCATTTGTCCTTACTACTCCCAGCAGATCTCATCAGAGGCACCTAGGTGACACAGTGGATGGAATGCTGGGCCTGGAATCTCAACTTCCTGAGTTCAAATCTGGCCTCAGACACATACTGTCTATGTGAACCTGGCCAAGTCACTTAACGCTGTTTGCCTCAGTTCCTTCATCTGTAAAACGAGCTGGAAAAGGAAATGACAAACCACACATGCATCATTGCAAAGAAAACCCCAAAATAGGATCAGAAACATTCAGAAAAGACTGAAAGGACTCAACAGCAAAAGAAGATGTGATAATACATATACACACACAAACTGAGAGATAGATAGACACACATCTACCAATACACATATATACACACCTGTATGCATATGTATAGATGTATATTTCTTTTTTTAAACTTTTGCTTATTTTTATTTTACATCATTCAATTCCATGAGATTACAATTTACAAATTTTCTCCCAGTATTTCCCCTCCCCACCACCCTAAAACAGCTATCCTACTGTATACTCCCTCCCCTAATCAGCTCTCTCCTATATCCTCCCCCATCACCCCTCTGACTTTCTCATAGGGCAAGATGGATCTCCCTACCCCAGTACCTGTATTATTACCCTCCTACCTATTCCACCCCGCACTAGTTCTATTCTCTACTCCATCCCTGTACCTTTACAAAAGTGTGTGCTTCTAACAACCCTCCCCCCCCAACTTGCCCTCCCCTCCATTCTCCCCCCTCTCATTCCCTTCTCCTCTATTCTCCTATAGGCCAAGATATCCAATTTAGAGCGTATGTCATTCCTTCCTTAAGCCAAATTCAATGAGAGTAAGGTTGACCCATTCCCTTTTGCCTTCCTGTTCTTCCCTTCCATTGTAACAGTTATCCCTTGCCTCCTCTATATGAGAGGATTAACCCCGTTCTGTCTCGCCCTATCTCCTCTCATACTATTCCTCTCCCACCTCTCAATTCCACCTTTTAAAATATTATCCCATCCTATTCAATTGATCCCGTGCCCTCTGTCTATGTACACATATATACACACACTCACGTATGTATTCATACAAATATATACCCTCATATATATATATATATATATACACACACACACACATTTATATTCCCTTCAACTATCGTCATACTGAGAAAAGTTTCATAAGTTAAAACCATCATTTTTCCACGTTGGCATGTAAATAGTTCAACTTTGATAAGTTCCTTATGAATTCTTTCCCATGTTTACCTTCTCATGCTTCTTGTATTCTAATGTCAAATTTTCTATTTAGTTCTGTTTTTTTTCTTCAAGAATGCTTGGAAATCCACCACCCCATTGAATGACCATATTTTCTCCTGGAACATTATACTCAATTTTGCTGGGTAACTGATTCCTGGTTTTAATCCTAGCTCCCCTGATCACTGGAATATCATATTCCAGGTCCTTTGATCACTTAATGTAGAAGCTGCTAGATCCTGGGTTATCCTGATAGTATTTCCACAGGATTCAAATTGTTTCTTCTTGGTAGCTTATAATATTTGCTCCTTGATCTGGGAACTCCAGAACCTGGCTATAATATTCTTAGGAGTTTTCTTTTGGGGATCTTTTTCAAGAGGTGATCGGTGAATTCTTTCAAGTTCTATTTTGCCCTCTGGTTCAGAAATATCAGGGCAATTTTCCTTGAGAATTTCTTTAAGGATGTTTTCTAGGTTCTTTTTTTTTTTTTTCTTAATCATTTCAGGTAGTCTAATAATTTTTAAATTGTCTCTCTTGGATCTGTTTTCCAGGTCAGTGGAATTATCAAGGAGATATTTCACATTGCCTTCTATTTTTTCATTTGTTTGGATCTGTTTAATAGTATCTTGATTTCTCTTAAAGCCATTTGCTTCCATTTGCTCCACTCTAATTCTGAAGGAGTTATTCTCTTCAGACAGCTTTTGAGATTCTTTTTCCATGTGGCAAATTTGACTTTTTAAGGCACTCTTCTCCTCATTGACGTTTTGGGCCTCTTTTGCCATTTGAGTTAATCTATTTTTTAAGGTGTTATTTTCTTAAGTCTGGTTGTTGACTCTCTTTTCATGATTTTCTTGCATCAGTCTCCTTTCTCTTCCCAATTTTTCCTCCACTTCTCTTATTTGGTTTTCAAAATCCTTCTTAAGCTTCTCTATGGCTTGTAACCAGTCTACATGTTTCTTGGAAGATTTTGGTGCAGTAGTTCAGACTGTGTGGTGTTCCTCCCGTTCCATGCTTTGATCCCTTTTTGTCCCCAAAAAAGGAATCTAAAGTTGCATTGCTGGGCTTGCCTTGCTTCCTTTGCCTACTCATGTTGCCAGTCAATTACTTGACTTTTAGAATCAGTAGAACTCTACTTTCAGAGTGGAGAGCTTTGTCCCAAATTTCTGGGGTTTTCCCAGCTGCCAGAGCTATTAGGATGCCATCCTTTCTACAGTCTCCACCAGCTTTTGCTCACTGAAAACACACCTCAGGACCACCAACCAAAACCATGATCCATATCCAGGTAGTTGAAGGCAAGAGCAATTAACCTGTGAATGACTGCTTGGCCCCCTGTAATCTGCATGCCAGGAGCTTCTGAAGCAGCCACGTGGAGGTGGCTACAGCGTCACTGCTGCAGCCAGTTCTAGCCCTGGGGCAGTTGTCCAGACCATCTCCCCTGAATTTATCTGAGTTCCACTGACCTTTCCCTTAATCCTTGCTTCTAATGGGTTGGTAATTCTGGAAAATGCTACAGCTGCCGGTGACTTGCACTCCAGCTGCGGCTTGTTCTGGAGGCCCTAGGGCTCCAGCTGCAGGTTCATGTGGTTCTGTCTGGGCCCCCAGTGCTGCGATGAACCCCTTCCTGTCTGCCTGCCAGGATGCCTTCAGCAGGATATGTGTTACTCTGTCATTTTGTTTGTTCTGGAGCTTTAAAATTTGTTTAGAGTCATATTTTATAGGTATTTGAGGTGGTTATGGGGAGACCTGTGGAGTCTTGCTCCTTCTATGCTGCCATCTTGACTCTGCCCTTGTGTTATCTCATAGTTGTATATTTGTGTGAGTGTGTGTGTATACATACATATATATATATATATATATATATATATATATAT
>CM053592.1:182714930-182755254 GCA_028646515.1 Pseudochirops corinnae
TAGTACAAAATTAACATCAACTTTTATAATATTGTTTCATTCATCTCTCAGCTTCACTTGAAATGATTTTTTTCCTCAGATGATACTAATAAATCATATACATATGCATATATAGGTATTTGTGTATTCAAATATATACATATATACATATATATTTGTAAATATATACTCGCACATCCATATGCTGTGTCCCTCTGGTAGGTTGTAAACTTTATCACATCAGGGGTTATGTAATATTTCAAAATCACCTTTTTTCCAGGTACTAGAAGAAAGGCAGCATACTGGATAGATGGTTAACCTCAGAATCAAGAAACCCTGAACACAAACCTTAGCTCTGTCACTTACTGCAAACATTATCCCAGTCAATTTACATGGTGATATTAAAGGCCTACTGTGTGCAAAAGACAGCTGAATGGTGCAATGGATAAAGTGTCAAGCCTGGAGTCAGGAAGACTCATCTTTATGAGTTCATATCTGGCCTCTGACGCTTCCTAGCTCTGTGACCCTGAGCAAGTCACTTAACTCTGTTTGCCTCAATTTCCTAATCTGCAAATTGAGCTGGAGAAGGAAATGGAGAACCAATACAATATCTTTGCCAAGAAAATATCAGATGAGGTCATGAAGAATCTGACATGACTGAGACAACAGGAAAATCAACAATGTGTTGGATGCATTAGGGCCTAGCGTTGCATATAAACCAAAAAGTGAGAATTTCTGTCCTTAGGAAACTCACTAGTGAAACAACCCATATGTGCATGTATATCTACTTATGCACATGTGTACATGTATACATGTGTGCGTATAATGGTGCAGTATTCCAGGCCCACTCTGCCCCAGCGCTGGAGATGCTTCTGCTGAATCTTTCCAACATTATTATAGGAGTGTTGTGAGTTTATTAATTTGTAAATTTTAAACTAAAGCTTCTATAAAACTATGATTTATTATCTTTTTTGCAAATAGTGATGTTTGAGTTTTTATTCGAATTAGAATTTTATTTATAACAATGTGTCTTATACATTCCATTTCAATTTCATTCATACTTCACATTGCTCATAACTGACATAAAAAGACACTTTCTTCCATGAGGAGAAGGCAATGAGGCTTCCAGGAAAGAAACACAGATTTTCTGTAAGAACACTGAACAAGCGGTATTGCACTTTGAATTCAGATATGCTACCCTCAGTCAGACGAAAAAAAGCAATAGCATGTCCAGATCAGAATCTGCAATTCTTGGATCTCCTATTTCCAGCATTCCCAAGCAGAAGTTTGTGATGTAAAATAAGAACAAATAGAAAGCATTTAGCAAAGCTTCTTGCACTATAGTGGTGAAGAGGAGGAAAGGAGAAGAAGTTGTTGATGATGATGATGATGATGATGATGATGATATAAAAATTATCTTTTAGGTCACATGGTAACAAAGAATTCCTCCCACCCCCCAGTATGATGTGTTGTTCATTTATGTGTGTGATATGATAAGGGGCAGCTTCTGTCCTGAACCCTGACTGGACATGTCACTTATTAAAATTCTGGTCTTTATCAAAATTTCCCATTATTGCATTACCTTAGTAGTGCTTTGAATTTATAGTTTCAAAAGAGATTTTAACCAGCTGCAAATAACTTGTTTTGAAAAGCCTCTATTATACTTATTCTCTGTGATTTAAAAACAAAAAAAACTGAATTCTGTAAAAGGGACACTGGAAACTCAGAGTTCCCTCTAATGATGTGCTGTGCTGTTCAAAGAGAAGAGGTCAGTTGAGATTCTCTAGATATTAGGTCCCAGAGGTCCTGAAGACACATATATGATCCATAACATTCTCCCCAGACTAAACTTCCTGACACAATTAACAAACTTTCTCTTGCTTTCTGTCTGCTCTGTGAATTAGACTGAAATGATTGCCTCAATAGGGTCAGAGAAAAGTACTCTCTCTATTGGTCTATATTAATGTATTCTATGCTCCCATTGCTAGTTTATCTACCACTATTTTTTTAAGAAACCTTTTAGAACAATAGAGGTAGAATCTTGGAATTATAGCATCAGAGTATACCAGGGCTGAAAGGGACTTTTGCTATTATGATGTACAGACTCCTCATTTGAAAGATGAGCTAATGGAAGGAGAAAAAAAATTATTAAAGCCATATTACTAATAAATGATCATTCTGGAATGCCAACTCATGTCTTCTGGCTCCCAATATACTTCTCATTATACCATATCATCTCCTACTTTGGCATCAGCCTCATTAATCACAACAGATTAAGGGATAATCGACTCAAGGAGTCAACTTTCTGGTGAGTATGTGTAATTTGAATTAGATTCAGACTAGAAGGTAAAGATGTCCCTCTGCCTCACTCTACCCTCCTCCTCCCACCTCCTTCCCTGAAGGCATCTATAGTTTAAGACAGAAATCAAGCAGAAGACAAAATTGCCAAGGTAATTTCCTCCCCCTCTTTCTTATTATATATCTTCCTAATAATTTTCTCCCTCCTCATTATCTTCCTCCTCATTCCATTTACTGATCATTTTGTTATCACTCAGAGAGAAGAAAAAAGTCACAATCAGACTACATGACCTTGGGGGTCTCAAAATCTAAGGAGCAGATGGGAAATTAAGCTTTAAATATAAATTCTGCTTTGGACACCAAGAGCATTCACAAAGGGCCCATTGAGTGTCACACAAAAAAATAGGCTTCAGCTATGCAGAGGAGTCAATTGACAGGGAGCTGTACTAGAAGGCTTTGCAAGTAGGAGGGATCTCAGCTATCCTTGAGAAGGGTTAAGGCTTAGATAAATAGAGGGGGAAAATGAAGGTATTAAGGCAAAGAGCATGAAGAGTGCAAATGTATGAAGACAGAGAAGTACATTTTGTCGATGACAGTCTTATGAATCAGTTCTAGCTGAATCCATGGTTCTCTGTAGAGATATAATAGGAAGGTTATAATCTATGGGATGATAAAATTGTAGGTTTAGCCCTTGAAGCCTTGGTGTTCCAAGAATCATAGCACCAAAGATATGCACCTGTAAGTGAACTCAAAAGCTATTTTCTATTAAACTCCTCTCATTTTGGAAACAAAAAAGATAAGAAAAGACAAAGTAAATCTGAGTTCATAAAGAATGGTTAATTGGATTAATGGAATTGTTTTTTTCAATTTTATGTGAAACAGATTTATTATCTTGGTAGATGAAGGATAATGGAATATCATATACTTGAAAGAATGTGGAATTTGGATCTAGAGGTCCTACATTTGAAATCCAGCTGTAGTAGTTCATTCATAATATGATAGATTTAGGTCTAAAAGCAACCTTAGAGTGCATCAAGTGTGTCACTTTCAGACTAGAAAGACAACATCTAGAGCTATTAAATGACTTTTCCCAGGTGACATAGTAATGTGATAGAGTCAGGATTTCAAGCCAACTCCCCTGGATTCAAATCCAGTCCTCTTTTCACTGTGTCACTAACTGGCCCTCCTAATACCTGCTCAATCTGTCATCTAACTCCTTTAATTTTAAAGTTCTTCATATTTAAACAAGGGGCTTAACTAAGTAGCCTCCAAGGTACCATTTAGCTTTAGGTTTCTGGTGCTTTGATCCTTTGGAAACTAAAGCTTCAAAGTCTAAAAAGTATGAACCAATCATCTCATAGTCATATCCTAAGACCATAGTGTAGATGGTGCTGTAGAAGCAATGAACAAAGCATTGAATAGACTTCAGCAGATAGTGGAGAGAGAAAAGGGTCTGGCATGTTCTGGCAGTAGCACGTGACCGAATGACTGAACAAAAACAAGACCATTGAGTTTACACATGACACTGAAGTCATCAAAAAATGCAGAGACTGGGAAGTATTAAGAGAAAATATTAATAAACAATAATTAGAGATTTTCTCTTTGGCCCTGAACTAGCAACCCCCCCCCCCCAAACCCCACCAACTGATTCTTCTTCCCTTTACCATTTTGTGCATTTGTCATGAAGCAGGGAAAAGCACCTTGGTATAGTGGAGAGACAGTTATATTTGGAGTCTGGAAGATCTGTGTTGTAATTCTGTCTCTGAAATGAGGAACTCTCACAAAGTCAATGAACAAAAGAATCCTGAAGCAATTCTCTAAGCCTCCAACTTCTAGCCTTCTGTGACAATCTCATGGAGATAGTCCCTATGACCAGATGTTGTCCTCATACAAAGTGACCAGTCATTTCTGAGAAACTGAAAAGTGTCCAATACCAGGAAGGTTGCTGAAAAAATATTGTTGGAAGCTTAGAAATTGGGAATTATGTAAATCCAAGTTAAAAAATATTTTTAATCACCTGGGCATCATGGTAACCTGATGGGAATCATATAGAAATATTCTTTTCAATGAAGTTTTTTAAAAAAGTAAACACTTGATACACTCTCTTTCATACAAGGATACTACATTCTGGTATGATTTAAAGAATTTGACATACCTGGTAGCAATAATCCCCCAGATCTCCCTCCTCTCAGGAGAGGGGGGATGGAGCTATTTTGCCCAAAGGGAAGTCCTAACTTTCCGTCAAAAGCGCACGCGGCCCCCCTTCTCATCCCCATCTTGGTGCGGCTAGGACTGGTGGGGTCAACTGCCATTGAGGTGACCTCCCTAATTAAGGCGGACACCAACTACCAGGCACTTAGTGCATAGGTGGACATTGATCTCTCCCACCTAGAGCACTCCATCTCTATCCTGGAGAGACAGGTAGATTCTCTTGTGGAAATCTTCCTCCAAAACCGCAGGGGCCTAGATCTGCTATTTCTTCGGCAGGGGGGCTTCTGTGCTGCCCAGGATTCAGGGGAATCCTGTTGCTTCTATGTGAACACCTCCAGCGTGGTGCAGAAAAGTTTGAGTTTAGTCTGTAAAAAATTTGGCAGACCCACAGAGGGAAAGGGAGAATGCTGAAAACTGGTACCAGTCACTGTTTCGAACATCCCCTTGGCTCACTACTTTAGTATCTGCCCTAGCTGGTCCCCTAATTCTCCTTACCCTTGCTCTCATTTTAGGTCCATGACTGATCAATCACTTTCTCCAATTTCTCAAATCCCACATTAACTCTGTCAAGTTCCATACTACCGGCCCCTTGATGTTGGCCCCCCTTGATCACTGTGATGATGTGGTCCCAACTGTGTCAAGGGTTGGACACTGTCCATGAGAAGTGAGGAATGTTGTACTTGGCCTCCCCTGCCTCCCCTAATCTCTTCCCCTTCCCCAATTCTGCTGTAGCCAGCTATCTTCTTCCTGTTCTTTTTGATGGAAATAGACTAGTTGGCTGCAGGACCCCCCAAAGGTTTCCCTGTGCCAGCGAAAATCAAAATGTGATTGTATATACTAGCCAATCCCTGCTGTAAACCTCTTATTATGCAATCCCTGACCATTAAGAGTTGGGGGGACCCTGTATATATCAGTGATCTGCCCTTGGTCAGGCCTGTTTGATTTGGGCAAGGCAAGATGTAGCCCAGAACAGGGCACGCTAAATAAAGTCCGCTTCCAAAATTAAAAAAAAAAAAAAGAATTTGACATAAATGATTTTTAGCAGGGAAGGTGAAAACACTCACACCAGAACCTAAGTTCCCTCATAATGCATAGTTTTTAATCTTTCTAATGTCTTTGTGATTCTTTTTTTTTCTTCCCTCCATCGTTGATAGTATTTATAAAGAAACAGCTATAGATACTTGGATCTATGATTTTGCTTCATGGACTTTTCTTATTTCTGTTGGTGTTGCTTCTCTAGTTTTTCAAAGAATGTAAATAGCAGCTATTTATAATGGAAGAGACCATACGACAAAGACCATAAAATAACAAGGGAAAGGAACTTACATATTTTCTACTTTAACCTGATATTTTTCAAATTAGGAAAATAAGGGCAAGAAAAGTTCAATGACTGGTCTAAGGTCACATAGATAGTAAATGGAATACTTGGGAAATGAACTTACATTTTGTTTTTTCTACACTACAATACAAGTCTTTGAAATCTTTGAAAATCTTCGCTTCTGTCCCTTCTTTCTCACTGTATGCCATTCTGTTCCACTACTTTCAATAAATCTTCTGTTCCAAAAATTTCTGCTACTACTAGACACTATTGGTGCAATATTTAATTATCCAACTCACTAATGCTAGTGTCTTGCTAAATCATTTTAAAATAAATTGGAGAGACCTTTGTCGACTTAATAAAAATAGCTATGAAAGCATGACATGGAGCATCGAAAGGGGAGAAAGTACAAGGACTTGGCAATCATGGGGGTGGGTCCCAAAGACAGACATTGTCCAGTTCACAATTTTTGTTTTACTATTTTTCACATGGTTTGGTGTGCTATTACTGTTTATCATATTAAGGATATAAATAGGAATGAATGTTGTTGTTTTTTTAAATGTATTTACTCTTAGCCATGTGTCACTGTGCTAATACAAATAAATATCCACTGAAGATAAAGATTTTAAAACAAACAAACACACAGACAATAAGTAGTCCTTGGCTTGATGGAACTATTATTGCAATAATAGAAGATGACATTTATAAAGGTGTGATGGTAGGCAGGAGTGTTTTCAACTTGGAAGTCAAGAAGAGGGTGAGTAGATCTGTAGAGCAATTGATTGAGATGAATTTTCTTGGAATGCCCAGGTTTACTTGATGACTGTTCCCAAAACTAGAGGTGTCAAAAAGGAGTGGCAACTTAAAAGATAGGAATATAGCATGAAGACAGATGGAGAGCAGCAGAGTAGTGGGGCTGGTTTGAGGTAATTATGGAAGACTTTGTCACCCTGAACATAGGTTCATCACCCCTTGGGTTCCTTTTACTGCAGTCCCCAAAAGGAATTAAAAATTTCATTGTTGCAAAGACAAATCTCTCTCAATGTGAGGTTTCCTTTTTTTCTATCTTTGTAAAATATGTATTTATTTATTTTTAGTTTTCAACATTCATTTACACAAGATTTTGAGTTATAAATTTTCTCCCCATCTTCCCCCTACCCCCCACTACAAGATAGCAAACCTACTGAATACCCCTTCCACCAATCTGTTCTCTCTTATGTCCTCCCCTCTTACCCCCCTTAATTTTCTAGTAAGGCAATATGGATTTCTATACCCCAGTGTCTGTATATCTTATTTCTCAGTTGCATGTAAAAAAAAAAAAAACAATTTAAAAAATAATTAAAATTTGTTTCTAAAACTTTGATTTACAGATTCTTTTCCTTCTTCCCTCCTCACCTACCCCTACTGGGAAGACAAGCAATTCAACATAGGTTATACAAGTGTAGTTATGCAAAACATTTCCATAATAGGCATATTATGAAAGACTAACTATATTTTTCTCCATCCTATCCTGCTCTCCTATTTATTCTATTTTCTACTTTGATCCTGTCTCTTTTCAAAAGTGTTTGCTTCTAACTACCTTCTCCCCCAATCTGCCCTCCCTTATATCATTCCCCCTCTTACCTCCTTACCCCCTACTTCCCTGGAGGGTAAGATACCCAGCTACGTTATTCCTTCCATATGCCAAATTCAATGAAAGTAAGGTTTACCCGTTCCCTTTCACCTCCCTGCTGTTCCCCTCCATTGGAACAGTTTTCTCTTGCCTCATTTATATGAGATAATTTACCTTATTCTATCTCTCCTTTTCTCCTTTTCCCTATATATTCCCCTCTCATCTCTTAATTTTATTTTTTAGATAACATCCCTTCCTATTCACCTTGTCCTGGGCCCTCTATGTACACATGTACACACATACACACACATTTATACCTTCCTATACATACATATATGTACATATATATTCACACACACATACATATGTGTTCCCTTCAACTATCCTCATACTAAGAAAAGTTGCATGAGTTACAATTATCATTTTTCCATCTAGGAATGCAAATAGTGCAATTTTAAATAAGTTCCTCATGATTTCTTTTTCCTGTTTACCTTTTCATGCTTCTCTTCATTCTTTTATTGGAAAGTCAAATTTTCTGTTCAGCTCTGGTTTTTTCATCAAAAATGCTTGAAAATCCTCTATTTCATTGAATGACCATATTTTCCCCTGAAGCACTATACTCAGTTTTGCTGGGTAGCCGATTCTTGGTTTTCATCCGAGCTCCTTTGTGCTCCAGAATATCATATTCCAAGGGCTGCAATCCCTTAATGTAAAAGCTGCTAGATCTTGTGTTATTCTGATTATGTTTCTACAATACTCAAATTTTTTCTTCCTGACTGCTTATAATATTTTCTCCTTTTCCTGGGAACTCTAGAATTTAGTTATAATATCCTTGGGAGTTTTCTTTTTGGGATCTTTTTCAAGAGGAAATTAGTGAATTCTTTAAATTTCTATTTTGCCCTCTGGAAAATATCAGAGCAATTTTCCATAAGAATTTCTTGAAGGATGATTTCTAGGCTCTTTGTTTGATCATGGCTTTCAGGGAATCCAATAATTTTAAAATTATCTTTCCTGGATCTATTTTCCCTGTCAGTGGTTTTCCCAATGAAATATTTCACACTGCATTCTACTTTTTCATTTGGATTTGTTTTATACTCTCTAGATTTCTCATAGTCATTAGCTTCCATCTGTTCCAATCTAATTTTGAAGGAATTATTCTTTTCAGTGAATTTTTGAAATTCTTTTTCCAACTGGCAAAATCGACTTTTTAAGGTATTCTCCTCATTGGCTTTTTGGCCCTCTTTTGCCATTTGAATTAGTCTATTTTTTAAGGTGTTATTTTCTTCAGTCAAGCTGTTGACCCACATTTCATGATTTTCTTGTCTCATTCTCATTTCTCTTCACAATTTTTCTTCCACTTTTCTTACTTGATTTTTAAAATCCTTCTTGAGCTCCTCCATGACCTGCAATCATTTTATATTTTTCTTGGAGGCTTTTGATGCAGGAGATTTGACTTTGTTGTCTTCTTCAGGTTCCATGTTTTGATCCTTTTTGTCCCCAAGAAAAGATTCTATACTCTTATTGTACTTCCTCTATTTGCCCATCTTGCCAGCCTATTACTTGACTTCTGAGCACTTTGCCACAGTAGATCTGTGCTTCCAGAGTTTAGAGAGCTGTGTTCCAAATTGCTGGGGTTCTTGCAGTTGTCAGAGCTATGAGGAGGGTGGCCTCTCTACAACCACCACAAGCTCTGGCACACTGGCATTCCTTAACCCAGGAACAGCACCCAAGACTGAGACCCAGATCCTAGCTATTCAAAGCAAGAGTGATTACTCTCTGAACAGTTGCTTGGCCCCGCTATGATTTGCAGGCCAGGAGCTGCGGAGACAGCCATGTGGCAACAGCTGAAGCCTCATCACTAGGCACCTCTGGTCCTGGGGACAGGGGCAGGACTGCACTCTTCTCTCACCCAGAATCCACAGGGTTCCACACTGATCTTTTACTTTCTCTTTGGTGTTTATAGGTTGAGAAATCAGGAAACTGCCACAACTGCTGGTGACTCACTTTCCTTAAGTCTTCTCTGGCCAGTCTGGGCTACTGGTTGGCGGCACCAGGGTCTGGGCCTACATGGCTCACAGGAGACTGTACTTGGCTCCCAGCCCAGTGCAATATTCCCTTCCTGTCATCTTGGCAGGAGATTTATTTCTCTCCATCACTTTGTGGGTTCTGTAGCTCTAAACTTTGTTTAGTCATTTTTTTACAAGTGTTGGAGGTGGTTAGTGCGGGAACTCAAGCAAGTTCCTGCTTTTACTCCATCAAGAGGTTTCCTTTTTTCACCCCCCTCAGAAAATGACACTTCAGGGTGGAGATATGGGAATTCCCCCTTCAGGAATGTGAAGGGATTTAATGTGCAAAAGGGATTAGACTAATTCATCTTGCTCTCAGCATTCAGAATATGACCAGTGGTTAGAAGCTCTAAAGACAACTATTTTGGGATCTTTGAATTCATCTTATGTAGATAATTGGTAAAGGAGTTTGCTCTTTCTGAAAATACTACTGCCTGCACAGATTTTGAGTCTGCTGTAGTTTAGGTTTAGAGTATTATCTGAGAGATAAGGGGAACTACGCAGAGTTATATGGTATATATGGTATATGTGGTATGCATAACAGACTACAATTGAAACCATATCCTCCTAACATTGCATGATTGACAATGAAAACTGCTGAAAAATGAAAGAGGATGCAAAAAGAAGTAGTGACTTTCCCTTTACTTAAAGCTATAAGCGAAGGGTAGCTAATGACCTGCCAATGATCATGGAAAGGAGATCCTTATCCACTAATGCAGAGTTGCCTAAATGACTTCTGAATTCCCTTCATCCTCTGAAGTCAGAATAGAATCTGTCTGTTCCTAATTCAGTTCACTCTTTCTCTCATTCTCTCTCTTCTTACTAATTTAATGATGTTTTTCCTCAAAATGAAAATATTGTTTACACTAATACTTATTTTAAAATTCACCTACGTTAATTCCAAAATATCTGTTAATAATACATTTTCCTCAATTCAGGATTCCATTCCCTACATTGACTAACTCATTTTATTTCATTTTCTCCTCAGAATCTTTTGAATTCTTTTGAAGAGGAGCTATGGTAAATACTGAAAAGAATCAGAGCACTTCAGTCATGTTTATCTTTTTAGGATTCTCAGATTATCCGGACCTCCAAGTCCCCCTCTTCTTAGTGTTCCTGACCATCTATGTGGTCACTGTGGTGGGAAATCTGGGCATGATTGTGATCATCAGGATTAACCCCAAACTCCACACCCCCATGTACTTTTTCCTTAGCCACTTGTCCTTTGTGGACTTTTGTTATTCCACTGGAGTCACACCTAAGCTGTTAGAAAACCTAATTGTGGAAGACAGAACTATCTCCATGGAGGGTTGCATCTCACAGTTCTTTTTTACTGCTACCTTTGTGGTGATAGAAACATTCCTACTGGCAGTGATGGCCTATGACCGTTTCATTGCCATTTACAAACCCCTGCTTTACACTGTTTCCATGTCACAGAAACTTTCTGCCCTTCTGGTGGCTGCAGCATATTCATGGGGCACAATTTCTTCTCTAATATTTACCTACTCTCTCGTTGTGTTGTCATTTTGCGGGACTAAGGTTATTAATAATTTTCTCTGTGAATATTCTGTCATCCTCTCAGCCTCCTGTTCTGACAAACACTTTAGTGAAATAATACTTTTTGTTGTTGCTAACTTCAATGCCTTTTGCACTCTCATCATTATTCTCACGTCCTATATGTGTATTTTTGTCACCATTCTGAAAATGCATTCAGCAAGTGGGAGACATAAAGCTTTCTCCACCTGTGCCTCCCACTTGATAGCTGTTACCATCTTCTATGGGACCATTCTGTTCCTCTACTGTATACCTACTTCCCAAAGTTCATGGCTCATAGTTAGAGTTACCTCAGTTTTTTATACTGTGGTAATCCCCATGCTAAATCCATTAATTTACAGTCTGAGGAACAAAGATATAAAAGAAACCCTCAGGAAATTAATGAAATTCAAAAATTTTACTCATTAATATTATTAGTCATGATGGTAAATTTCCTGATCAAACTACTATAATAGAATTTACAATAAAAACCAGTCAGACAATTAATTTATTCCTAAATAATAGCTCCCTACTTACTGGATAGTCTAACATCTGGCAAGTGTAACAAACTCTAAGGCAGATATTTTATATAATGTCTCTCATTGGTGGACTTCTCTTTTCTCCATCTCTACAAAGGAGTCAGTTGTCTTCATATACATCTTTATGGGACAAAGTTATTCTTTATACATCCACAATATCACTCTTTAGTTGTTTTCTGCTTGTTATTCTTTCCATTTCCATTTCCACTTACCTATGCTTTCCATGTTTCCCTGGGATTGTCATGTTCATTACTTCTTTTAATACAACATCCATATTCCCCAAATTGTCCATCCTACAACTGATGGCATAAACTTCATGTCCATTTCTTTACCACTGAAAAACATGCCGCTATAAACATTTTTGTTGTATGTGGACGCTTTCATTTTGCCAATGGTCTCCTTTGTTACATGCTTAGCACAAGAATAAAAAATAATCTCCTTTCCAAAAATAATTCATGTGAAACTCATGAGATTGAGATGATGAACAGAACAATTACCACATGAAAGAGATCCTAGGAAGAAAACATATAGGAGCATCATAGCCAAGTTTCAAAATTCTGAGTTTAAAGAGAAAATAATGCAAGCAACAAGGGGAAAAAAACAATTTAAATACTGTAGGAAAATGAACAGGATTTCACAAGACCTACCAGCTTCTACAATAAAAGACTGTAGGTCTTGGCAAATTATATTTTGAAAAGCAAGGGAGCTGGGGTTGCATCCAAGATTAACTTATCCAATAAAGTTAAATATAATCCTGAATTTAAAAAAATGGACATTTAATGAACTGAAAGACTTTCAGGTATAACAAAAAGACCAGAAGTCATAAGAACTCAACTTAATAAAAGCAAGTTATAATTGATACATATGGCCATATACTATTTTTTTCCAGTTAAGTTGGGAGACATTAAACAACTTGCTCTTGGTTACTTATGTAGTGAGAGAAGTAGAATTTGGACTCAAGTTCTCTGACTCTTAAGGAGCCCTCTTTTCACTACATTACGGTTTTCAAATTTTTTCTCCTTTATTTCTTAAGCTCTCAGCAATTTGCCAACCATGATGATCACTCGAATAAATTTAAAAAAAAAACTGTATTAAGTACCTACTCTGCCACAGGCTGTTTTATAGAATAGAAATTAAAATTTTGAAAAATAGTGTCTGTCTTCCAAAACTTTATATAGTAAAAGAGAGTGAGATCAAATATAAGGTAATTTTGATATGAGGAATCATGGACTTTGTGAGTGAAACTCTTAAGTAATAAAAGAAAAAGAATTCTTTCTTATAACAATGCTACTACTGACTTGAATAACATTCCCTTAAGAAGTGGTAGAAAGGTGTGGACATTGCAAGTCAAGTTATGTTTGTAAGAAGTGCTCTGGAATGTTTGGATGGATTTACATGGACAAGTCAAGTATCTTGCATCCTAGCTAAGCACTCAGGAGAAGTTATTAAACAATTTAGGGGTTTATTATTTTTTTTAGATTACTTAATGTTATGAAAAAGATGAAAAAAATATGAATATTATACAATAACGGAACAAATTGAAATGGGCTTCTGATAAACCAAAAGAAGAAGGAATGGGTAAAGGTGATTAATTTGGTGGATATATCTAAGTTCTCTGAGAGAGACAGGTGACTTCCAACAGATGTGGTCTGTATTCACTGTCATAAAAGAAGGGGCAGACACAGACGACCAGGAGGCTGCAATTGTCTCATGATGTCCCAGACACCTCTACAATTTCTAACTCCATCTTTCTTTCTTCTTTTTTTGTTCTCTCTGGAGTCAAAGACTAAGTGGAAAATGCATCTTATTATTGCACTCTTGTTAACCTCTCTTTGAGGCTTACAAAAAGAAAAAAAAAATCTCAAAATTCTCAATATGAATAATCTGTGGTTGAAATCAGATATCTCTGTCTCCTTTCCTATATTCTGATCATGGTCAGAGGATGCTATGTAGTATGACTTATATTCTTGGAAGATGGCCAAGTAGGTCAGAAATTTTCAAATTATCCAGATTTCCTCCACAACCCTGAAATCACCACAAAATCAAAGTAGAGCAGTAAAAATAAATGGGGTGAAGCAGTTGTCTTCCTAACGTATCTTGAGAGGCCTCAGAGAAGACTCCAGAGGCTGAGATTTGGTTTTAGGGAAGGGTAAACACCTCTAGGTCAACTCCACTGAATCAACAAACAGTAGGACCTTAAAAGAAGCAGACTAGGCCTTAAGAAATTTGATTTCAACTTTCACAATATTCACAATCTCAAGAAACTTCACCAAAGGAACTTTCAATTCATAATCTTTTGTGTCACCCACTTTCATCTAAAGAATAGCAGACAGCTGAATGAGGGAAGATTGAAGGACCTCCTGAGGTTTCTGGAAGTCAGGCTTAGAAATATTGACCAGATATGATCCCTGGCTATGGGTGAGAGTGAGAAGTACATGTCAGGTGTATGTAATAGTACAGAGAGAAAGAATATTTTTGGGACAGTGTGACTGGGGCTTAGGAAAGGATGAGAGGAGTCTCTGAGTTTGAGCTCCAGACAAAATTTAGAAAACAACAATAAAAAATACTTAAAGCCTAGGGTACTATATTACCCACAACTGAGGATTAAATTTGATAATACTACTAAGCTGCTAAAAATGAGACAAATTAAAAATAAAATTGAATAAGCAAAGACAAAAAAGAACCTGATCATTGACTGGTACCTTAGTATTATAAAAGAAGATCTAGCTTCATATTAGGAGGAAGTGTGTTAAAAAAAAAAAAAAATTCACTCTTACCCTAAAGAGTAATGTCCACTGGTCACAAGCCAAAAATATATCTGGGAAGAAATAAAAAAGGAATTCAAAAATCAAAAAAGAGAGAATAAGGAAATATTTTTTAAAAAGCAATTCAAGAAAATTTTGAGAAGAAAATTAACCAATTAGAAAAGGAGATACAAAATCTTAAGGAATAAAATAATTAATTGAAAACTATAATTGGGAAAGGGGAATTAAATGACATCATAGGAAACCAAAGCATAATAAAAAGAGAAAAATAAAATAATATTAAACATCTCACTAGGAAAAAAAGTGTTCTTGAACACAGATCTCAAGGATAGGCAATGTAAGAATTGCCAGATTATCTGAAAGTTGTCATTAAAAATAAAAGATTCTGGATATGATATTATAAGAAAGTTTTAAGGCAAAATGTCCTGAAGTTCAAGAACAAAGAGGTAAGGGAGAAATAGAAAGAATACACTCATTACCAACTGAAAGAGTTCCTTGGGAGAAAACATACAGGGAGGTCATAGCCAATGAATGGAATGCTGAGATAGTGAAGGCCCCTCAGTGTAAAATGAGCCTTGATCTCTTCTGTTACTTACCCCATCATACAGAATACAGAGTAGGATCAGAATGTACCAACCACAAGGTCCTGTTGACCTTGATTCCGCCCCTCCTTGGAAACCCTCCTTGTTTTGTACCTTTTTGTCCTCTGTTAGAAGAGAAGTTGCCACATTTAGATTGTGAGCTCCAAATCCCAGTCAATGGGAAGAGGAAATGGTGGGTGGGTGGATGTTCCTTGTAAGGGTCTATATAAACTTGTTTTGAACTATGGGTCCTTGCATTCTTTAGCTGGCACCATCTTGGGTGATGCAAAGGGTGTCCTTTCTCATGAGAAAGCAATGAACTCCTTTTTGCCTTTCTTAAGAAAATTATCTGATTACGTTAAAGGGGTCACAAACACCCCACACACCAATTGTCAAAATTCTCATTTTAAAGAGAAAAGAATTCGAGCAACAAGAGAAAGAGAACACAAAACAATTTAAGTACTGTGGGAAAACAAGCAGGATTTCACAAGACCCAGCAGCTTCTATACTAAAAGACTACAGGTCCTGAAGCATCAGATTTTGAAAAGCAAAGAAGCCACGGTTGTATCCAAAAAATAATTTATCCATCAAAATTCAATATGATCCTGAATGAAAAATTAAAATAGGCATTTGATAAACAAACACTTTCAGTTCTTTGTAACAAAAAGACCAGAATTCAATGGAAAATTCAATGTAAAAGATCCAGAAGAACTATAAGGAAATCATTAAAGACTAATTACAAGGCACTGATTAAGGGCAAAATGTTTACTTGTGATATATGAACATGTTGTTAATAGTAGTAATTATTAGTGTAGGAACAGTATTCTCAAAACTGTTATCATTACTAAGATAATTTGAAAGAAAGGTTGTGGCTAAGTTGTCTATGATGAGGTTATCCTATAAAACAAAATGGGGTAGGAAAGATTAAAAAGAGAAATTACCTCATGAAAATGGGGCATGAAAGGAGGAACTATTACAGAGGAAGCAGGTGGGGGTGGAGGGCTGGGAATATTGGAACCTTATGCTCATCTGGGTTGAAGAGGAAATAGAATGCACAGCTGCAAAGGTTGTCTTAGAAAACTGAGGAGATAGGGTGGGGGAGGAAATTTTATAGCAGTTATCTAAATCCATGGACATTGATTAAAAGAAATAAATCCTTTCTAGTCATTTTCATCTGGTCCCAAATGACCCCTCCCTTAAGTCTTTCTCCTTTAGCCCAAAGTGATCCACATCTCACTCTAAAGCTATCAACTCCTTTCTTTATAATCAAGTAACATACTCCATGTATACTCCATCAGTAATAAACTAGCTTACGCCACAGAATGAGAAGGCAGGACTCCCTGGAAAATACTTTGATGTTAGGAAAGACTGAAGGCAAAAAAAAAAAAAAAGATGGCAGAAAATGAGATGGATAATGTCATGGAAGCAACAAATATCAGCTTGGACAGACTTGGGGAGATGATGAGAGATGGAAGGGTCTAACATACTATGCTCTGTAGGGTCAGAAAGTGTCAGACGCAGCAGAATGATTCAACAACAAGAAGAACTTGCGCATGAACTCTGAAATGTCTTTATGACAATCCAGTGTCATTCTACCTCTCCCTCTGCCTAGAAATCTCCTACCCAGTTCTTTGTCCTCACCATGAATTACAGTCATTCTGCTTCTCCAGTCCTACCCAATCTACCACTCCCCTTCCTCAAATAACTATATTGTCTACCCTTCCCCATCTTTAATAATTAGTGAGCAAATTCAAGTCTATGCTATTCCCTTTTCTTAAAGGGGACTTAGTCTTTTTCTTAATTTTTTTTTTCCTCTATTTATCCAATTGACTAAGATGTAGCCTTGGTTTACTTTCATCATCTATTGACCACTCCTACTCAGCTAACAGTGAACATAGATGAAGAAAATGCTAAAAGTGTGTTGACTACATCATCTGCTACTAAATTATGTGTATATGATATGGACTGGAAACTCACTGCAGTAAGATAATTCTACAAATTCTGTCAAGATATTTGGAGATGCTCTGTTTTCCAGAGCTAAGGCTCAGCAAGCAGAATGTGCCTTAAGCTTAGCAATAAATAATAATCCTTTGTACACACCCTCTGCATGATCTCACCCTCTCGCAAAATGTGTTACTTCGACCAGCACTAGGTGTTCTCTGAGGGATTTATGATTTTCATATTAATCAATACCTTTTTAGATTTGTTGGAGCTTCCCTATTTCCCTGGGACCTGGGAGCCAGAAGCAGTCAATGTGCTACAGCAGAAAGTTATCAATGCAATCTCCTAACCCTCTGAATAATCCTCCTCCTCAAAACTGCTAAGTGAATCAAATCAGATGTTCCTGCCACACTGACTCTGGTTCTGTAACTAAATGAACAGTCACAAGACTCAATGACCCTTAAGACTTGAGAAAATCACAACACTAAATGATTCTAAAAGGTTGGGGACTGTTCCCAGAGGACTGAAGAATTTTTGTATTGTCCCAAGAAATGCCAACCATGGGAGTTGTTCACTTCAGATTGTGTTGGGTCCTGCCTTTTTGTGGTTTTCATGTATAAAAGCCCTACCCATGCCACAAGTTTCCATTCTCAGGGGAACTTCAGTTGGCAAACCTATTTTCCTCTCTCTGAAATTAAATTTCTATTTGATTCCTGACTCTCCTTTCTCTAAACTGTTTTATTTGGCTCTGTACACCCACAGGTTAGAGGCTGGTTCCAGTTCAGTTGTCAGTTCCTAATTGACTCACCAATGTATTTACCACAGCATCCTTTCCAATCCTTTCTTTCCTCCTCATAAACTCTCATAATTTCGCTTTCCTGTCCCTCTCAGCTGTGAAGGATGACATATTTCATTGAAAAACTACAGCCCATTAACCAAGAACTCCCTCTTCCCCCTTCTTATCTCACATCATTCAGATGTCTTCAACTACTTCCTTCTCCACTTGTTCCACCCAAATAGGCGGACATTGTCATTGCAAAGACTAACCTCTCTAAAGGCACTATTGGTCTCATTTTATCTCATCTTCCCCCAAAGATTTTCCCGTTATCCCTCCTCTCAGTAATCTCTCCTGAGATAATTGTTGCCTTCATAGTATCTTCTATGCTATATATAGTATGTTCATATTTCCTCCATCCAAAAATAAACCAAGACAAAATAAACAAGCAAAAACTCTCTTGAACCAAACCCTGCTATTAATCTTATATTTCTCCTCCCATTTGTGGATAAACTTCTTGAGGAGGCTACATACAATTGTTACTCTGACTTCATGTCTTCTCACTTTTATTTCTCTGTAATCTAGTTTCCAATTTCAGTCAACTGAAACAGTTCTCTCCAAAGTTAACAATAATTTCTTAACAACCAAATCTAATGGCCTTTTCTCAGTCCTCATCTTCAGCCTTTGACATTTCTGATTGCCCTCTTCTCCTTTATACAACATTCTCTCAATTTTTTTTCATGATTTTCTGATTCTTCTATTTCTCTGACTGCTCCTTCTCTATCTCCTTTCCTGGATCTTCTTCCAAGTCATTCCCACTAAAATTTGGTATGCCAAGGCTCTGACTGGTGCCCTCTTCTCTTTACCTCTTTGCCATTTTTTTTTTTTTTTAGTGAAAGCATCTCAGCAAACAGGGTAAATAAAATTTAGGGTAACTGACAGGGCTCAGACCTGTCAGTGAGTTAGGTGGAAGTCTAGCTCAAACACAAGAAGACTTTCCTCTTTTGAAATGGGCAGATGAGAACAATTTGATGAAGCAGGCATTGTGGAGTGCTCGGTCAGACACCAAAAATGCCAAGGTCATCTACTACATCTCAGGCTATTGCCAATCATCCTGACTTTTGTTTGCCACTGGACTTTGATTACTCTGGAAAAAAGGGTGAAGCTGAGGACTTTGGGGAACTCATCCTCATTTAAGTTCAATTCACAGGCAGGTCAAAACATCATTTGTGATGTCATTGGTCCACTTCAGGAGAAAGGGAGGTAAGTGGGGGGGGATGATGAACAACAAAAGAGCATTTTTTTTTCACATGACTATAGATAGCTTTAAATTTTTCTTCTGAAACCTGCCTGTCTATATACTTTAATCCAGTGGTTCTCAACCTTTCTAATGCCACAACCCTTTAATACTTTTATGTGGGCATATCTGCACGTGGGTGAACCTGCCTGGAGATGGATAGGGGAGCAATGTCTCCACTCCTAACAACATCGGAAATATGTGTTTTCCGATGGTCTTAGGCGACCCCTGTAACCCCTGTGAAAGGGTCATTTGACCCCCAAAGGGGTCACAACCCATGGGTTGAGAAATGCTATAATTTATCTGTTAGGAAATGGCTTTTATTTTTATAAATTTTACTCAGTTCTATAATCAGTACATATTTGAAAAATATGTACTTTCAGAGAAACATACTGGAAGAAATTTTTAATATTACTTCATTGTCTATGGTACCTTTTAGCATAACGTAGTTTCTCTGATTATCTCTTTTCTAGTTCTATTTTTGTTTTTGCTTTGTCTGAGATCATGACTTCTATCTCTGCCTTTCTTATTTCATTTGAAGCCTATTAGGTTCTACTCCAACGCTTTATTTTAACTCTGTATATTTATTTCTGTTTTAATTGTGTTCCTTTTAAGCAACATATTCTTGGATTCTGGTTTCTAATCCTGGCTATCTTCTTCCTTTATACAGGTGAACTCATCCCATTCCCATTCATGGTTTTGATTACTAATCATGTATTTCCCTCCAATAATTTTCTTCTGTTTCTTTCCTCCTCCCTCTTTTATCATGTCTTTTCTCAAAAGTCTATTTTACTTCTAACCACTGCTTCCTTTTGTCTTCCCTCCCTTTTATTATCCTCCCCCTTTTCTTTTATACCCTTCTATTTCCCTATGGGGTAAGCTGCATTTTTATACAAAACTGAGTGTGTGCGTGTGTGTGTGTGTGTGTGTGTGTGTATTATCTGAATCAATTCCAATTACAATGAGGTTAAACATTTTCTGCCACTTCCCCATTTTCCCTTCCATTGTAAAAACACTTCTTTGCATGACTCTACATGTGAGAAAAATTTCCCCATTTCCTCCCTTTATTTTATAGATTATTCCACTATAACTGACTCACATCTGTACCCTCTGTCTTTGTAAACTCCTTTCACTACCTTACAAATAATAAAGCTCTTATGGGAGACAAAGAGGTTCAAACATGTACACGTGCACGTGCGCGCGCACACACACACACAAATACACACGCATACATATGTAAATATGTGTATGTATAGTATGCATATACATATACACATACATACACATACACATTATACACATATGCATCTATACATACACACACATCATTGCATATAGGAATGTAAACAATTTAACGTTATTGAACCCCTTGTAATTACTCTGGAATAGAGGGAGGAAAGGAGCACAATCATTTAGAATGATATGAGGAATTTTAAACCTAATAAGGTATTAAGGCTGGTGTTGAATTCTAAGGGGAAAAATCAAGGCATTTAAAAAATTTTGTATCCTTAGTGATGAGGTGCAGGCTCTGGGAACCCCCTTGAGCTCTCCTTGAATCTTTGAGGTACAGGGTCTGGGAACTTCTTTGAACTCTGGTTGAATCTTCCCACTTAATGAGGCATTAGCATGAGGCCATAAGTTTTTCATTGTGGCTGGGCCCAGACCTTACTGGCCTATACCTCCATTGTCCATCTACTTCACACCCTTGAGCCTATCAAAATATCAATCTACCCCTGAACTGGCCTAACCCACCATTGTCTGTTGGCTCCATGTAGCCTCCAGCAACTTCCCAGGATTAATCACTCATTGACCTCACTAACTCCTCCTAAAGGCTCTCCTCAAACTCATCACTGGAGTCTGACCTTGTTGACTCCTCCTGAAGACCCTCCCCAAACTCCTCCTCTAGACTAAGCCTAGATTCCTCCAACTTTTTCTGTATATAAGATTCCATCTTGCCTCCATGTGGGTGAGAGCACCATAAAATTTTCTCACACAGACTTGGCCTGTTTCCAATAAAGGTGAACTTTTAGTAAACTTTGCTTTTCTTTGGCTGAGAGAAGACTAGAATGGAATTCATTTGGTGTTTTGCTATTTTGGGATCTCAAGCAGCCCTGACCCTAACCACATCATTTTTATGGTTCCTTGATAATGGAAACATTGCTAATTTCAAGCTCTTCTCCAACCAGGGCTGGAAGGTACATAAGCCTCTCTCTTTCCCTACTGCATTGCCTTCTTGTTCTCCAAGTACTTTGGAGGTGTGTTTTCTGTGTGTGTGTATGTGTGTGTGTGTGTGTGTGTGTGTGTGTGTGTGTGTTGTGGTTTTTTTTTGGGGGGGGATGACCTCTCAGGTCACATTAGCCTGACACTCTGAGGTTCTCAGTCCTGAGGTTACAACACCTATCCCCACAGCACCTTCGGGATTTTTTCCCTTAAGGGAAGTGGTTGTCTCAGGTGGAACAACTAGGGTGCATGCTCCATTCTCCATTTTGGATCTCAATCAAATTATAGAAAATTTGGGGAAGTTCTCTGAAAATCCAACAAAGTTTACTCAAGACTTTCAGGACATAATCCTGCAATTCGAGATTTCTTGGGATAATTTGCATATCCCCTTCTCTACCCGTTGTTCCACTGAGGAGAAAAGGAGAATCTGGGAACAAGCCCCAAAATTTGGGGATTGTTTGGCTAGCAATGACCTCAGAAAATATCCCCCAGGAACAGCTGCTGTTCCTACTAGTGACCCAAGATGAGATTATCAAATCTGGAAGGATAGGGAGAAGAGAGACCATATGGTACTTTGCTGTTAGAAGGCCTAAGAATTGCATTTCGAAAGGAAGTAAATTATCAGAAAATTAGGTAATTTACTCATACAGATAAAGAAAACCCTGCCCTTTTCCTACATAGACTTGTAGAAGCTATTAAAAGGCATACAAATTTAGATCTTGACCCTATAGAAGGGCAGCAATCCTTAACATGTATTTCATTAATCAGTCTACCCCAGATATTAGTAGGAATCTGCAGAAATTGGCAAGGGGACCCCAAACACTTCAGGCCCAATTACTGAAGACAGCCTTTGGAGTCTTTAATAACAGAGACTTGGTTGCAGCAGAGGAGAAAGAATGCAGGGAATGCACCAGAGAGACAGAACACACTCGATTCTTGGCTGCTGCCATGGCCAGGAAAAGTCCCTCCAGGGGACCCTCTTGGAGGAAGCCCAGTCACTTGGGCAGGGGGAAAGCCTGCTTTTGATGGCACAAGGGGGATCACTGGTCCAAGGAATGCCTCTACAGGGTACTCCCCCCCAAAAGGAGCCCCAGGAACAATGCCTCTAGAACTGTGCCCATCTGACAAGGAAGGACATTGGAGGAAGGATAGTCACCAAGGTAAAAGTGGTAGAGCCACTTCCTCTAGTCTTCTCAAGATTTGGAATGATGGGGAAGCCTGGGGCTTGGCAGTGCTCCTACCTTCTCCATTTTCCTTGCTGAGCCCTGGGTAAGCAATAAAGTATAAGGTAAGGTTACCTGATTTCTAATTGATATAGGAGATATGTTCTCTATTTTAATTAGTTACTCTGGCCCTACTCAGCCCTCCACCTGTCCAGTCATGGGCATAAAAGGGAAAACTAAAGGATGTTGCAAGATATACCCCCTCCCTTGCCTATTTGAGGACCTATTGTTCGAGCACTCCTTCCTTATTATCTCCTCTTGCCCTGCCCCCTTGTTGGGAAGGGATCTGATGGTGAAACTGGGGAGTCAATTTTCTCTAGTTAAAACTCCCATCTCCCTTTGCCCTCTGTTCAGCAGATCCACACCCCATGTTCCCCCAGAAGTGTGGGAGACAGTTGAGCCAATTGTCTGGGATCAGGGAATTCCTGGGAGAGCTACTCATGCCACCCCAGTTACTGTTCACCTCTGAGATCCCAATGTGTTGCCCCATTGCCGTCCATATCCAATCAAACCCAAAGCCTGGGAAGGACTATAAACATTAATTGAAAAATTCCTAAAATATAAAATCCCTGTCCCTTGACAATCTCCATATAACACCTCAATTCTTCCTGTAAAAAAGCCTAATAGAGAATACCAGATGGTTCAGGATCTCAGAGCTATTAACAAAGCTGTCATCCCTATATATACCATAGTCTCCAATCCATATACAATACTTACTCAGATCTCTAGGGGCACCCAATGGTTTTCCACCCTAGATCCTGAAGATGCTTTTTTCTGTATACCTCTGCACACAGACTCACAATTTATTTGAGAATTTGAATGGATACTTCCTGGGGAAACAAGTCCATGTCAGCTAACACGGACAGTCTTACCCCAAGGGTTTTGGGATAGCCTACATTTATTTGGCCAACCTTTGGGAAGGTTTTTAAGGGATCTGAAATCAACTGATAGCAGATTAATCTGGTCCCTGGACAATATCCTTATTTGTAGACCCACTGGGAGGTGTCTTTGGCTGCTGCTGCAGAAACCCTTAATTTCTTGGGTAGGCAAGGCTATAAGGTCTCTTTGGATAAAGTTCAGATAGCACACTAGTCTGTAAAGTATCTGGGTCATGAACTAACTCCTACCTCTCGCTCCTTAACCTCTGAAAGGAAAAGGACAATCTTATCTATACCTATTTCAGCCACTGAAAAACAACTTCAAACTTTTCTAGGTATGGTTGGGTTTTATAGGCTCTGGATCCCAAATTTCAGCCTTATTGCTAAGCCTCTCTATACCTCTACTCATAGCCCTGACTCACTCCCTCTAGAGTGGGGTCCTAATCAGACTAAAGCTTTTGAGACTCTGAAAGCTAAATTGACCACCAAGGCAGCATTAACCCTACCTGATCTAGGAAAACCTTTCACTCTGTATGTAGATGAAAGGAGAGGATAGGTTTTGGAAGTCCTAACATAATCCTTAGGACCTGACCCCAGGCCAGTTGCCTATTTTTCAAAATGATTAGACTCTGTGGCTGCAGGATGGCCTGCATGCCTCCAGGCAGTAGGTGCTACAGCCATTCTAACTGAGGAAGCCTCTAAATTTACACTTGGTTAGTCCCTGGAAGTTCTAACTCCCCACTGAGTTCAGAGCATCCTGGAAGTGGCTCACCAGTGGCTAGCTAGTGGCAGGCTCACCAAATATTATGCCTTGCTCTTAGATATCCCTGACCTAACCCTTCGGGTGTGCCACACGCTTAACCCAGCAACCCTCCTCCCAGACAGTGCCCACTCAGATGTCCTGGTTCATGATTGTGAGGAGACCTTGGACTGTGTTTATGCCAGTCAAGCTGATTTTACAGATTCTCCTCTCAGGAACCCCAAAGCAATCTGGTACAAAGATGGTTCAAGCTTTATTGAACAAGGGGTCAGGAAAAGTGGATTTTCTGTGGTCAGCCTCTACCAAACCATAGAGGCCAAACCCCTACCCCCTGAGATCTCTGCCCAGAAGGCAGAATTGATAGCACTCACCAGAGCTCTAGAGCTAGGGGAAAAGAAATGAGTAAACATTTTTACTGACTCATAATATGCTTTCCATGTTCTACATGCCCATGGAGAAATTTAGAAAGAAAGAGGATATCTGACAGCAAAGTATCTCCCTATTAAACACATACAGGAGGTTTCACATCTCCTCCAAGCTGTTCAAAAGCCGTCTGAGGTAGTTGTTATTTTTTGCAAAGACCACCAGAAAGGGGAAACTTATCAGGCTGCGGGAAATTGCCTGGCAGACACTGCAGCAAAGAATGCTGCCTGCCAGTTGACTATACTGTCTCCTTTACTCCCACAGCTCCCCTATTCCTTCACACCTTTCATATATGAAGATATATATGATTATATTCAGTGTCTAATACACGTGAACTGAACTTTTAATAAATTTTGCTTTTCTTTGGCTGAGAAAAGACTAGAGTCAAATTCTTTCAGCAGGACCTGGCATGTTGGTATTTTGGGATCTCAAGTAACCCTAACCCTAACCATATCACTTAGTTGTATTTGGGAAAATAAAAACAAACAAATTCTATGTAAGGATAGTAATACTGCTGCTTGGGGTGCATTGAATGATGTTATAAAGGTAATGCCATATTTCCTTTTTTTTCTTTTTTTTTTTTTTTGCCTTGTGTTTTCTCTGCAAAGGATACAGAAAGGGGAAATAGCAAAAATTTCTTAAAGAGAATTAGAACCCTCCCCAAAATATGTACAGATTGGAAAAAAAAAGAAAAACCTATTGGTGAATTAAATATACCTGAACCAGACAAACTACATTCGTGGTACTAGGGGAAAATGGCAAATAAGTCATTTCTAAGGCATTGCCCATGATTTTGAAGGGACAAAAAATGGAAATATGGGATGTAGTTAATGATTTACTTTAGACTTCCATTATATGCATAAAGGCACTATGTTGTCTCTCGGTGACCTAGTCAGATTGCTTAGGTTATTGCTATGCAGATGATTCTCAGATCTACATATTCAACCCTTACATTTCTTCTGAGCTGAAGGCTTGCATCATTAACTGTCTCTTCTGTATCACCCAACTTTCTGTCTAATAGACCTCTCCACTTCGAAATAAAACCCTTATTCCTTTCCTTCAAGTCCGTCATTCTTCCTAATTTCTTGAAACTACCCAAATCAATTTAGTTACCCTGGTCTAACACCAAAGCATTCTCCATTTTTCCTTCCTCATTACCTGTATTTCCTATCAGTTGGCAGGGCCTGCCCAAACTACATATAGAACAAGTAGCAAGAGTCCCTGAAACTTAGTGGGTGCTTAATAAATGCTTGTTGAATTAAAGCATCTATTTTTTTTATCCCTCATCTATTACACCTTAACTCTGTACATAATAAGCATCTTTTTGTCACTGTTCTTTTTATACCCAGACTCTGACCTCACTTTTTCAACTCCAATTAATTTTATTTGTATCGAGTTGAATTGAGTATTTCTAGTTTGATTTTTATTACTTTTTGCTGACAAGTAACCAAATAAGGAAGCAATACCCAACTCTACCCACACACAATTTTCTGAATGTTTTCTTTCCCATTAGGGCTAATTGCAAACCAACTCCCACAATTCACAGAGAATAATTGTAGAAGTGGATGATGTTATATTTTCTGTACAATGATTTACTGTTGCATCATTCTGGGAGGGGCCTGCAATAATGTTTGTGAATGATATTGGAACCACCAGAAAATAAGGCGGTTAGAAAATAATTCTCAAGTTGGACATCTACTCTGTAATTTCAAGGACATCTCATTCTGCAAAGATGACAGAGGAGAAATGGCATTATATCTAATCACTTATTTTATGACTCATGGGAAGGGAGAACACAACAATAATAACACCAAAATCTTACTAATGGATTCTCTAGGGTCTAGGTCTCCAAAGGCTTGAAGGTAGATTTAAGATGTACAGCCCTGTCCCCCTTCTCTGCCTCCATTTCAGCAAGGTGACTTGTCTTTGCTTAGGTCCAGCTTGAGTTTAGATATGAAATACCATGGATTGTTTTGGATACCCAATGAAAACTACTAGTTTTCTGTAGGAATGTACTATACATGTCTCCTACTGGCCTTAAGCTGAACACACTTTTCCAGGATGTTTATTAATGATGGAAGTGTTTTTTAGCAGCAGAATCATTTGTGACAGGATCAGGGAGCAAGGAAATAAGTACTCGATGTGAGCCCACAGACTGTGGGGTCAGCACAATTGGGCTTTGCTTCTTCTTCATTTGTCTTCCATGCTCTTCTTTCATGACTGTGTCATATAAAATATCAATAACTGGGAAACTGAGGCACATGTTCTCCAAGCAAGGTAACACCTTTTTAACAGTGATGTGTAGCCCCTTTGGGTAGGTCAGTGAACCAGATGGGAGAGAGTCAGGGTAGTTGGGAAGCCTTATGATTTTCTGCAGTTGGAAAAGTGGGTCAATAGTCAGGTGGGGCTAGTCACAGTGGTTGGAAGATTAAGGAATGTTAATTACTTTATAAGTCTCAATTGCTTCTAGTAATTTTGTCTAGAAAATCAGAACCCACCCCAACCGGGACCTTCCCTTGGGGGAGATCAAACCCACCCTGGTTCTACAAGAAGAAACTAGGACAGAAGAACAATCCTTTAGGGAGGGACTCAGTCTAAAAGATCTAAGGCTAGGATTGATCATATCATTCAACCATACATTTAATTCAGACTGGGAGAGATCACAGTTTTGAATTTAACTGACAATTGGGGTTTAACAGTTGGCTTTCTCCACCCTTTAGGATCTAGATTTAACAATACCAAACCACCCACTTCTCAAGCTGGTTTCTACTCTTCTTAATGTTCTGTTTTCATTTTGAACCTCTGTACAGTTACACCTTCCTGGAACGGTTTTAAATTGCTTGCTTTAAGACAGGGATTATCTGAGTCCATGAATAGAATTCAGGAGTTCTGTGAACTTGGATGGGGAACTCCTTCTTTACTTTTACTCTCCTTTAACTAAAAGTTAGCATTTTTCTTCAGTTTTGAATGTAGGAAATTTTCTCCTCCTAAAAAATAGCACCAGAATTGTCAAATGAGTCAGGGGGTGGCAAGGCAAAGCTTAAGAATGAAATTTTATCTTTATTTCAATATAATAGATTGTCTTGTTAATCACATGCCATTTATTTTATGCACTTTTTTATGAGAAAGAGACCTATACATAGACAAAAATTAGGAATCCCTACTCTAAGTTCACTAAAACATACAATCAGTTCACAATCTTATGACATGTACTGTCTCTTCTTCTAAGGCAGCAGTTCACAACTCGTGGCTTGCAACTCCTTTGGTGGTCACCTAAGACCGTAGGAAAACACATATTTCTGATGGTCTTAGGAACCAAGACACCACTCCTCCATTCGCCCACATGCAGATACGCCCACATACGAGTATTAAGGGGTCGCGGCATTAGGAAGGTTGAGAACCACTGTTCTAAGGCAAACTACTTACCATAGTACAATTTAGAGCATTAAATTTCAATAAAAGCTTTGAAGATACTTCTTTGTATTTATCCCCTGGTTATTGTACAGAACATACTTATTTCTCCCTTCTACTTTCTCCCACTTGCACAATTTTCCTCCAATAGTCATAAATGTTTAATATTTGATTTTCACACACCCCCCAAAAAATTTAAATTTAATGTACTATTAGCATTTTATACATCACTTTCTTAGGTGCCAGGAGTCAACAATTCAATAAATTAAGCTATAACTTGTGGCTTTTGCTCATTTCCAAGTTATATTCACACTGAAAATTTGACAATTGGCTCTCTCCACCCTTTAGGAGCTAGATTTAACAATAACAAGCCACCCACCCCTCAAGCTGTCTTCCACTCTTCTTCATGTTCTGTTTTTGTAAAACTTTCTAATTCTTTCCAACAGGGACCATGGCGAATGCTGATCACAATCAGACCGTTGCGGCTATATTCATACTCATAGGATTTTCTGATTATCCAGATCTTCAAGTTCCTCTCTTCCTTGTGTTTTTGACCATTTATGTTGTAACTGTTGTGGGGAATCTGGGCATGATTATAGTCATCAAGATCAACCCCAAACTTCACACCCCCATGTACTTCTTCCTTAGCCACTTGTCCTTCGTGGATCTCTGTTACTCTACTGTAGTTACCCCCAAACTATTAGAGAATTTACTCGTGGAAGATAGAACAATCTCTATTAGAGCATGCATCACACAGTTCTTTTTTACTGCAACGTCCGTGGTGACAGAGACATTCATGTTGGCAGTGATGGCATATGACCGCTTTGTGGCCATTTGTAATCCCCTTCTATACACAGTTGTCATGTCTCAAAAACTCTGTGCATTGCTGGTTGCTGGGGCATATTCATGGGGAATAATATCTTCTTTGATATTCACATACTCTCTCCTTGTATTATCTTTTTGCGGGACTAATGTTATCAATAACTTCCTTTGTGAGTACTCTGTCATCCTCTCGGCTTCCTGCTCAGATAGGCATTTTAGTGAAATAATCCTTGTTATCTTTGCCAATTTCAACGAATTAAGCACACTTATAATCATTACCATGTCCTATCTTTTTATTTTTGTCACTGTTATGAAGATGCATTCAGCCAGCGGTAGGCGGAAAGCCTTTGCCACATGTGCCAACCACCTAACGGCTATCACCATCTTCCATGGGACCATTCTTTTTCTCTACTGTGTACCCACTTCCAAAAGCTCATGGCTCATAGTCAAAGTGACTTCTGTTTTTTATACAGTAGTGATCCCTATGCTTAACCCCATGATATATAGTTTGAGAAACAAAGACGTGAAGGAAACCCTTAGGAAATTAGTAGGAAAAAAGAGATTTTTTAGTTGAAATATGTATGTGTGTAGCATATACTTATATATGTACATATTTTCTCCCCTAATAAAACAGAAGTTATTTGTCACCAGGAACTATTTAGTGTTTATCTTCACATTGCTATCACCTAGTACAACCTTTCATATATGGTAGGTGCTTAATAAATTCTTGTTGGTTAATTGACTCTGTGCGTAGATGGTGCTAATCTAGCCAATGATAATTGTCCACATATTGATCAAGGATGATTCCACTGCCCTAAACATTCTAGCCCAAGGAGTAGAGTATAAAACAATGCTGTTGGTATTCTAGAGCACATCCTTCCCCTGTTGCACTATAAAATTTGTGAAGATGAACTTTGGAGTTAATCCAAGAAAAGAACTGAGACATTCCCAGCAGAGACATATCAGTAAGGTTAGTGAAACCTGTATAGAATCACTGACTTTAATATAATCAGATTTATTACTACAGAGTGTGGAGGGAATTCTTCATTCTTTTATAAGGATTTTAGAAGAAATAAGGCAGTTAGTTTTAGAAGTCTTACTTTCTCTTAAGGTCATTGAATGAAAGTAGGTTTCTGTGACCAAAGCTATTGGAGGAAAAAGATAAGTTATTGTACAAATTGAAATAATTTTGGAGGAAAAGAAAATTAATAAAGAAAGACAACTAGAAATGAAAGAGACCTTCATTATTGTTTAATGCAACTCCTTTATTTTGTGAATGGGGGAAGGGAGAGACTCTCTGGTCCAAATTATTGAAACAGCTTGCCCAAAATCATATAGATGGTAAGTGGCAGGGTCTCTGAATTCAGGTACAATATTCTTTTCACTAAACAATGGCGTCTCAATTGTTCATCAATCTGTCAAAGAATGGGCATTTATACAAGAGCCCTAGAATTTGCAATAGCACTCACATCAATGGTTCTGGTGATAGCCACAACCCAAGATAGCAACCCCTATGGTTAAGGGGCCAACCTTTCCCAACAACCATTAATTAATTGCCATTAGCAGGCAGGAGGGAGAGGAAGGGAGAGAATGCAGTATCAGGCAAGGTACAACTCTACCACAACCTCCACCATTATTTCCTACCAAGTCATTGGCCACCTGCATCTAGGCTAACTGCCTAGTGCAGGCAGTCCTTTTTAATGGGAGAAATAATTGTAGAGTAGGGTCTCATCTTTCTCATCATAACAAGCAATGACCCCTGACCGTTTGCCTCTTGTAGCAGCAAGTACCCTAGCATACCCAGGATGGCCTGCTCGCTTAGGTTCTTTGATCTACTTTTAAAGGAAGGACTTCAAAAAGGGGTTAAAAATCCTACTTTTAATTATATTCACTAGTTCAGGGGAAATACAAGAGGAGAAAATAGCACAAACACCTACAGACCAACAGACAGGGCTCCAGCTGAGTGAGCATAGCAATAATGCCATATACTTTATATCACTGGATTGAGAGAGCACAGACAACATCTGCATAATCAGAGAGCTTTTAACAAATGGCTAATCAGAGTCTCAACCAAGAAATCAAAAGGTCCTTCTCAAGAGCAAACCTCCAAAGCAAAATGCCACCCTCCCAGAATATATAACAAAGACTCAGCCCCTGACTGGCTTAGAGCCAGAAGGCATGAAACCTACTTGACTCAACACAACTCTTAATTATCAGAGTTGAAAGGAGTTTAATATTTCAGATGTTAACAATTTAGCCTGAGCCTAAACTGAAACTTAACTCCAAGAAGAAGAAAATAAATCCTGCCTTGCTTGTGCTAACACCACCTACAAGCTGGATAGGCACAAAAGCTTTTGGCGTGACATTCTCTCCCAGCCTCCACCCACCAGTGCTACTTTCAAGCAAAGCCTTAGTCATCATCCAGAGAGTCAGTTATTATAGATAAGAAACTGGCTATTTCATCAACTGATAAAAACTATTACTTACCATGGAGGTAAGACTGCATAGCTAAAAAGTGTTCAATGCCTGCTAGAGAGAAAAAAGTAACAATGTTCCACGAGATGCGCTAGGAAAATAGAATCACTATCAACAACTTAACAACCATCTCCCCTCAGACCATGCTGGACATAGTTCAGGATCCCAAATTTAATAGATTTTGGAATAATAATGATATTCAATCCAGTGTCTTCAGACTTCATCCTGGGAAGCAATGCCTATGGAGTGGCAATTGTTCATAAAGATATTATAACTACCAAAGACCCAAAAAAGAAAGTTCTTGTCACCAAAGTATCTGACACTGACAAATACTAACCATCAGAAACGGATATGATTCCATCCATGCAAATGTCATTAAAGAAGAAGGTTTGCCATCTTCTTTGCCATTTTATCCTTAAGATTATGGGAATTTTCCACCTGACATTTAAATGAAACCTTCCATATATGTTGTCTGCTCCATTGGAACAGAAGCTCCTAGAGGGAAGAGACTGTTCTATTTTTCTAATTATTTCTCCAGTACTTACAGTGATTTATATCCAGTAAGGATTTAAGAAATGCTTCATTCATTAATTTATCCTTGAAGCCTGAGAGAAAGAGAAAGAGAGAGAGACAGAGAGAGAAGGTTGAGATGTGGGGATCTTAAAACTTTATTAATCAATTTGAGCAAAGGAAAAAATGAAACTACTATCTTTCATAAATCTTACCTTGTATGAGGATCACTGAAAGGGGAAAATAATATTTATATGAAATCTTTTTAACCACAAAGGAGTACTGGATCTTAGAATTAACTACAAAGGGAAAGGAGTAGAGCAGATGGGGATAGTAAAGAACTTCTTATATTTCATTGAATCAGAAATCATGAACTGACATTTAAGGAGATGAGTAATTTTTGGAATCATTTATCCATTTTCAAAGAGGAGAAAGAACAAGAGAGAAGAGAGGAGAGATGAAAAAACAAACAGAGACAAAGACAGAAAGACAAGAGGGAGACAAAGAAAAACTGAGGCAGAGACAGAGAAAACAACAAAACACAAGAAAGAAAGAAAAAGAAAGAAAGATAGGAAGGAAGGAAGGAAGAAAAGAAAAGAAAGAAAATAACCATTCCAAGTTCATAAGGTATTTGCTGCATAAAAAAAAAATATATATATACAGGATAAATTAAAGACAAAAAAGAAAGTATTAATGGAGATCAGGAAAGGTTACTTGCAGAAGGTATGATTTTAACTGGCACTTTAAGGAAGCCAGAGAGGTCAGGTGAAGAACAGGAAGAAATTTCCAAGCATAGGGTAGTTAAGTGAAAATCTTCAGAGTCAGGAGTTGTTAGGTTTTATTTGAAGAGCAGCAAGGGAGAGAGTGCCATGTGTCACAGAGTATATTGGTCTTGGGATGGTGTGAGAGTAAGGTGTAAAGAGACTAAAAGTTAGGAGGGTGACATGTTATGAAGGGCTTTGAATTAAAAAAAAAAAAAAGATTCTATATTTGACCTTGGAAATAAAAGTGAGACACTACAATTTATTGAATAAGGAAAAATTTTATTCTGGATAACTGGATATATTTATATATTTCTGACTGGATGCAGTGAATATCTTGGTGTCTTTGATGTCTGACCAAGCATTACTCACTCAAAAATGTCTACTTTAGCTGCCTTTATGGCTATTGGAACAAATTGTTTTCATCCACCCATTCCACCTGGGAAGTATTCACAAGCCAACAACCCCTCTACCTTAATTCACTGACAGGTTTGAGACTTGTCAGTTACTCTCAACCTACTTTAACCCATCTGCTCAGATAACTACACCACAACTTTTTAGAGTCACAGGTAAGAGTCGAGTGGCAGGTCAGCATCAAAAGTAGATAAGCAGCTCCGAAAAAGTCTAAGAAAGCCCTTACACCAGAAGTGCTAGTCCTTCTGTAATACCCCATATACCCCTTCTCTCTCCATTTGGCATTTTTGTCAAAAGTTTGCTATTAACATATTTTCTAGAGTTTTCTTCTCTGATACTTATTATGACAACAGTTAAATTTCTAAATAAAAAGAAAAAGAAAAAGAAAAAGAAAAGTTCGTGTTGGTCTAATTTTCAATAATATATTTAAATAATCCTTGTTTAAAAATTTAGTATGTAAAATCACAAATTAAAGAAAGGCTACTGAGAGCAGATGTAGGATATATTTCATTGTGCCCCTGGACAGAAAAGTCTTAATACTCTTAACATATATTTTATATACATACATACATACATACATATATACATTATATATATATGCACATATACATATATACATACACATATTTCAGTAAACCTATGTATTTTATTTTATGTGTCTAAAAACCTTATTCAGAAAAGGATTCCATAGGCTACTTCAGACTCCCCAAGAAGGTTCAGAACATATAAGAAAAGTAATAAGAATTGATCTAAACCTTTTTAGACGGTAAGTTACAAGAGAGCAGGTGTGTTGCAAGATCATGTCTTAAGAAAATCTTATAACCATTCTTCTTGCACAGTGCAGTGCAAACAATAAGTGCTTAATATATGTATATATATACATACACATACATATATATGTATGTACATACATATAAATTTTCATTTAGCTGAACTGAAAGGAGCTGTACTTCCTTTAATTAAATTGAATTTTTTTCAAGTGTGAATTAATCAAATTGAATTTCCGCATGCTTCACTTTACTATGCAGAAATACTCTGACATGGTCCAGAATTCAGGGTAACCCAAAGAATATCTCCCTTATCCTTTTCACACATTAATCATACCTGCAACAGTGATTCAGATTAGCTCTCAATTACTCCTCCCACTTCCCAGTGGCAAATGATCAAAATGAAATATAATTTCATCACAATTTCCTATTATTTTCTTTTATCCTGGGATAGTTTGACATTAATTCTTGAAAACGAGATTTGAAACAACTTCATATGTTTAAGAAAAAAATACTCTTGGATATCATTTTTTCCATTTCCTTTTTTAACATTGTAAATGGATAATAATCCACAAACACAAACATCATGATATATGAAGTACAACTAAAAAAGGGTTAAATACAAAACCGTGAACTTCTTTTTCCTTTCATAGCTAACAAACTTCATAAGGCATGAATGTAGAACTACTTGTTCAGACATGATTTCAAAAAAATCTCATTCAGTACATGTGACACAGGGGACACAAGATTCTCTTTAATCATCTCTTTTGGGGCCCATGGTGAGGGAAATGTACAAAGTAGGAAATGCCTACAGAGACTTTGAGCAGCCCGATTCCCTAAGGTGTTCAAGGCAGATAAAAGCTCCAGAGCACTGTCACAAGACTCAATTTCTAGACATAGCAAAAACAATGATTGCCTTATGTTACATTTCATAATATTACAAATTATAGAGATCTGTCTATTCTGAATGAAAACCAATTGAGGCTTTTTTTTTCTTTTCTGATACACTACATAAGCTTACTAATTCATAATTCTGAGAATGTCTTTCTTGGGAGGAGTGTTTTGTTGTAATGAAATGGTTTTACCAACAGCCTAATCACCCACTGAACCAGGGGAAATAGGGAAAAAACTTAGCCAAGGGAGCACATCTTCAGGTAAGTCAATGGATGCAGACATTGTTGATCTTACCGTGCACAATAACACTTCTGAAAGCCCAAGATGTTTGATTGGCATCCCTGTGGCTGATACATGAGGAGGGTGCTTCCACACAAAAGGGGCATTTCCTAAGCTAAATGCCAGGTCTAATGGTTATAACTTTGTATTCTCCTAGCATGTATTACATGCATGGCATATTGCTAAGCCCTGGGAAGCAATAAGGTATCAAGCATACTCCCTGACATTAGGAGAATTAAAAGTTACTTATGATTAGAGAACGTTTATTCCCCTATTTTAAGAGTCTCACATTTCTTCAGTGTAAGTTACTTCCTTAACAACAAAAATCACAAGGTCTGCCTGAGATATAAATGTTTTGGGGGAGTCGTGTCCTACCCTGACTCCTTATTCCCCCAACAAAACACCTTACAAGAACCCCAGTAGTTCATTTATGCTCATACTTTACCACCATGAACACATAGAGCTTTTCTGACGATTATACACACACACATATGCACACACACGTGGAACTATATGTTCACAATCTATGGTTTTGACCTGGGAGGGCAAATCGGGTGTAGAAACTTCTGCCAAAAAGAATACAACAACAAATCTATGATTTAGTAAATAAATCCTAGTAACTTTCATGAAGCAATGAAAGAGTAAATTACTTCATTGTTGTTCAATTGTTTTACTCATATCCAACTCTTTGTGTCCCCATTTGGGGTTTTCTTGGCAGAGATACTGGAGTGCTTTGCCATTTCCTTCTCCAGCTCATTTTACAAAGGAGGAAACTGAGGCAAACAGTGTTAAGTGACTTGTTCAGGGTCATACAACTATTAAGTGTCTGAAGAGAGTTTTGAACTCAGGAAGATGAGTCTTCCTAAATTCAGGCCTGGCACTCTATGCACTGTGTCACCTAGTTGCCCTCGCTTAAAGGGCAAGAGAAAAAGAAAGGCAAAGTTTGGAGAGTCAGGGGCAGAGCTGGGTTGAAAATGAACATGAATATCCTGAAGACTTCTAAAAATAGAGGTTCCTACTAGAGTATGTAATAGTGGGTGACCTGAGGGAGAGGGGAAAGAAAAAGGAAAAAAAAAGCAAATTTACATGACAATTTTATTACATATTTAAAAGGAATAGAAATTTGAACACAATGGATTTGCTGTTCCATGTGCAATTCTCTTTTGTGTTTGCTGTTCTTTTTATACTATGTTATGGAAGTGCTTGTTTTATTCCAGAAATTACAAATAAATTTTTAAAAAGAACTTCATAGTAATCTCCTCTCAGAGGGTCACCAGATAGTTGACATTGGTTAAATTATTTAATCTGTCTCAGCCTGAGTTTCCTCATCTGTTAAAAAAAAATAAAGGTAATTGTGTAAAAAATCATCTAATTAGAATCAACGTTAAGGGGGAAAAAAGGAGAAAGAAAATAAGAGGAATCAATGGGAGTCTGAAAGATCAAGGAGAGGAGCTAGATAGGGATGTGAAGACATAAAAAGTAAAGGAAACATTGGAAACACAGGGCTGCAATGCTGGGGTAAGTATGATTACCAATATTACAATGACCAGAGTAGAACGATCAGTGCTATGTTTATGCTGAAAGAAAAAGTCATTTTTTTCTTCTATTGGGCTTATCCTGGTTTGGATTTCCCATATTTGGACAGCTCTCATCTACTTCTCAGATCCATTTGTATGTGTGTCTGTTGTGTTTGATTTTGCTTCTCTGAACTCTTCCCAATGCCACAGTCTATCATTTTTTCCTTTATTCAGCTTTAAATATTGACCAAGATTCAGCTTAAATAATAAATAAAAACAATGATGAATAGCATTTACTTAGTACTTCACAAGTTAGAAAAGCAATTCACATATGTGGTCTCAAATGATTCTCATAGTAACCTTATGAAATAAATATATTTTTTTTTATTATTCCCATTTTTCAGATGTGGAAAAAAAGGAGTCTGAGAGAGTAAGTGACTTATTCAGGATCACACAGCTAAATTTTGCATAATCCAGGATTGGAATTCGAGTCATTCATTCAATCTAAAACAAACAAAATTTAAAAAAAAAAATCAAAACTTCAACAACAACCAAAAAATGAAAAATTAATTTATACCTACTATGAATCAGACATAGTTCAGAGTGCTATTGACATAAAAAATCCTGGGACAGCCTTTCTCTCAAAGGGCTTATAGTCTAATGGAGGAGAAAACATTTAAGAATTGTGTTTAAAAAAAGTTAAATACAGGATAAACTGGTAATTATCAACAAAGAACGGGCTTGGGCATTAAGAAAGTTTTGAAAAAGGCATAATACAAAAGGCAAGATTTTCACTGTGACCTGAAGGAAGTCACGATGGAGACACAAAGAAGGAAAGCCCTGCAGGCATTACGGACAGCCAGTAAAAATGTCTAGAATAGGAAGATGGGAGGCCTTTTTCGTTGTTTTTCTTTTCTTTTAGTCTAACCTTAAGAAACAAAACAAGCATTTCCATAACATAGTACAATGGGAAAAAAAATACCAAAAAATATGATTGTACATGAAACTATAATGAAGAGCAAAAAGAACAGAATCACTAGATCACAGTATAGGTAGTTAGTATAAGCTGAAAAAAACCCACTGGGAAGATTGGGGTGGCAAGACAAGTGGGAGCAGTTACAATGGTCTTTGAACACAAAACAGTGGACAGTGTTAGATCATGGAGGTGATCGAGATGGATTAAATGCGGTGGTATGTGCAATGTGCATATTTGGACTGTAGGAAGATGATTTTGTCATGTGAGTGCAGGATGGATTAGAGAAGGGGCACACTTGTGGCAGGGAGACTATTACAATAGATTAGGCATAAGATGATGAAGGCCTGCATCAAGTTGGTGGTAATGTCAAAGGGAAGAAAATAGTATGTGTAACAAATATTATAGAGGTAAAATGAACATGCATTGACAAGAGAGTATATATGGAGGGTGTAAGAGAGAGTGAGCAGTCATGCAGTAAACCTAGATTGTAAACCTTGGTGCCTGCGAGGATGATCATGTCCCCAAGAGTCATTAGGAAGTTTGAAGGTTGGAAAAGGAAACAGATTAGTCCAACAATCATTGCGTGTAACCATGTGTCTGTGTGTATTCACACAGACACATACATACACACATACACAATTTTTATTATTGTTATTATTGCATGAGAACCCTAGAATTCCCCACCTGATACTTAAGCTATTGATTTTTAACAGGTGGACCTGTGAACTGTGAAGGCAGCAAACAGTTCGTTTCTCTCCCCTGCTGTCATCAGCTGTGGCACAGTGGCCTTGAAAGACCAGTCTGGGACTTGGCTGTTGTGTTTCTCCATGGGCTTTTTTCATTACATTTTTGAAGATGAACGGGTCTTATTTCTTAAACTATCTTTTCCATCATTCTGCCTCAGAGACTGAGATTAGTCAATTAACATTCATGTCCCTTGGTTTTTCTTTTCCTCAAATAATATTTTATAATGGAAATGCCAGTGGTAAGAGTGGCATATTTTAGCTTCACTGCGGAAGAATGTATAGAGAACCATTAATTCTGAAATATCCTAATCTGAGTCCTGCCTCTGACATATGCTTATCACATGATCCTTGGATCTACAACATCTCAGTGGCCCCTGAATATCCTCTAATTCTATAAAACACACTGAAAGAAAAAAAGGAAGGAAGGAAGGAAGGAAGGAAGGAAGGAAAGAAGGTAGGAAGGAAGGTAGGAAGGAAGGAAGGAAAAGAATAAGATCACTTCAGATTTTAGTAGCTAACTGAATCTACTTTTCTCCACAGGGAAAAAAATGCCCCATGGCCTAAGGTTTCTCAAGGTAGGAGAAATCACAGCAAGGCAAGTACACAATAATGCAGGCAAACTTTGTCTATTTCACACATTTACTAAGGGCTAGCCATATGGCTATTTTTTCTTATTTTTTGTTTGTTTGTTGTTTGGTTTGTTTATCCCCTCATCCACATGTTCTCTCCTGAGTTTGTTGAGATTAGGTGCCCCAATTAAAAAAAAAAAAAGCACTGGATTTGAAATTAGAAATCCTGGTTTTTAATCCTGACTACTGATTAGTTATTTTATTTTGAGAAAGTCACTTCCTTCCTGGACTCTAAGTTTCTTCTTTGGTAAAATGAGAACTAACACCATACATGATTGTAGTTAGAACAAACTGAAATAAAAAATTTCAGTGATTTTCAAATCATAAGACACTATACACTGTGTCCCAAAGACTTAATGCAGTTCTAAAAGAAGTAAGGATGATAAAAGGAAGGATCAGAAGATATATTTCTAAGAGACATTGTCTTCCAATTACAACATCTGATTAATGATAAATGTTCTCATTATTGTTAGGTTTCACAAAAGCCTTAGTTCCATTCTAAAGTTTAGTATCTTTAGTAACTTTAATGGCTTAGAATTACACTAAGCCTTCTGAGGCACCTATTAAAATATGAACAATTTTAATTAATTAAATGTTATAACTAGAAGGGAATGTTTTTTTTTAGACATGATCTTCTTTCTTGATCCTTCCTTTCAAGAACATTCTCCCAAATTTTCATTTCTTTTTCTACATTCCCAGAGGAATATCTCCAGGAATGTCAGATTTTTCACCTAAGATGTTGATTGGAATGCCAGAACTATGGAGGAATTCTGAGCATTTTGACTTATTTCATTCTCTGTTTCTTTATGATTTCCTTTGTCAACCAGAATTAATATTATTTGATAAAAGATTCCAAATATTTTTATTACTACAAAGTTACTTAAATATTTCAGATTTACTCTCTTAATTTCAGCTGTCCTGTGTTATCTGAGAAGATGACATATCTACCCCAGGGGATGTCTTCCTGCAACAGAAATGCAAAAGGGTTCCAAAGCCCACAGTCTGACTTGTACACCCTTTTCAACATTCCTTGGCTAAACCCATCATGGGACATTACTGGGAGAACCCTCTTGGTGCACCCAAGATTTACAAACTTATATTCAAAAGCTCTCCTATTTGATAGGAACCTACTGAAATTACCAAACTTCTGAAATCACTTCTCCAGCCAAATTCTGTTTCTTTCTGCAAGGTCACTCAAATGTGTAATCACAACATATCTACCTGGGGTCATTCCTCTTGCAAGCTGCCATACTTATCACTCCCAGGATAACCTCTTAGCCACCAAAGAATCAATTCCAACCTTGGAGATCTTTCTTAGTGAGCCTCCCTTTTCAGAACACATTTGGTATTTTTCAGTTGTTTAATTTATTTCCTATTCTCTGTGATCACATTTGGGGATTTTTTGGCAAAGATACTAGAATAGTTTGCCGTTTCTTTTTCTAGATCATTTTACAGATGGGCAAACTGAGGCAAATTGGTCTAAGTGACTTTCCCAAGGTCACATAGCTAGTAAGAGTCTGACGCCTGAGTACAATTCATATTTTTTTTTCTGACTTCAGGTCCATCCTTCTATTGAGCGCACCACCTAGGTACTCCATTCAGAATACACAATACTCCTATTTCTTCATTTTTCATTCTCAGTCCCATACAGCCCCAATATATGACTCTTCCTTTAATGAGTACCTTCCAGTTTCTTTAATACGC
>CM053592.1:182755754-182774660 GCA_028646515.1 Pseudochirops corinnae
TGTACAATGTGAAAGTATTTACAGATCCTATACATGATTGCACACCACCATGGGGGGGGGGGGAGGGAGGGGAAAAAATCTGAAACTCAAGTGATTGTGTAACCGAATCTTGTAAATTAAAAGTAAATGAGCAAATAAAAAAAGAAAAAAAAAAGAAATTTTATGGCCATAGCAACTGAAACTAAAAAAAACAGTGAGCAACCCATTTTTGCAGTTAAAAGTTTTGAAATTCTAAGGCAGTTCTTTAGTCCAGTGGTCTTTCTACAACTAAACTATTTTTCATCATGTCTTCCTTTGTCCCTCCCTCGTTTTTCTGTGCCTTTTCATTTTCATCTCCTGGCATCAATTTCCTCACTTCTATATATTGTCCCTTGTGTTTCCCATTAATGACCCAGAAAGCACCATTTTAGTGACCTATTAAGGTCTATCCCACTCATTAAATGAGGATCTAGTGATTTCAAACCCTGCCTTCTCTCATCCCAATCTCTCCTTAAAATTCCTAATCTCAGCTATCATAAGAAGGAAGACAATCTAATATGATTTAAGTCAGATAGAAATATAAATGAATGTTAGATAATTCAGTGGGATCATTGCATTTTAAAGACGTTTTCAGGTTTTAATTTTGTTAAGTTTGCATATGTGGGACTCTAAAAAGTAAAAAAAAAATATTCATATTAAAAATATTCAGGAGTGGAGTATCAGATGGGAATGGGGTCAGGAGGGAGATTTATGTGTGGGTATATGGAAAGGGGTACTGTTTCTTTTACCTATATTACCAGTGCTTTATGGTGGCTCTTGAAACAAGATGCCAGTGTTTATTGTTTTCATAAACACCACAATCAAAAAGAAGACCTTCTGTTTAACTTACTAACCAGTGAATCCACATGTTTAATTTGAAATGTATATATATATATATATATATATATATATGTATGTATGTATACACACATATGTAACATCATATATATGTATATAAAAATTAGATTTTCACCCACTATGTAACACATTGATTAAATTTATGTGGTTGGTCAGGAAAACCAAAATCATAGATCCGGCATCTCCATATTGAAATGATCTTTATCTCTATGTCTTCTCACCCTTTTATTCCTAATTTGAAATATTAAAAGGGATGCAATAGGAAAGATTTTTGAAGCCTGAAAAAAACTGAAATAAAAACCAAACCATAATTTTATTTCTTTACAATTGGTAGTAAAGCACTGCTTAGATTCTTCATTGTTGCACATCAGTCAGTTAACCAAAGAGTGTATGAAGAAGAACTGACCATTTTTCAGGGATAAATAATGTTTGACATTAATGATGTTGAGATGACCACATGTTTAGACTTCAACATGTTAGTCCCTCATGAGCTATATAATGGAGTAGAAATGATACCTAAAATAAATTATGTTGAACAAATCACAAATGATATTATTGTGAAAAATGTTATCAAATGGATACAAATAAGAAATAATCCATATGCTTTTCTTATTTATTAAAAATCTCAAAGAAAACTATCCAGACATGCATGAAATATATCATTTAAGCAATTGTGGGATGGTAAACAGTAAGTATTAGGAAATATAATTGCTTAAAATGATATTTAGTGCTGATTTAAAATTTTATAGAATACAAAATATCACCATGGTTATTGATTATTTATAAAAATGGACACAGCAGAGGAATAAGTCAAATGTTCTCTTGTAGTAAGGAGTCTCCCATGCAAGTATATGAAAAAGTCCAGAGAGACCTTTTCTTACAATGACATTCTGATTTTTACAGTCAAGGGAGAGATATTTTAAAAGGAGTTTGCTCATATAGTGGAGACTGATTGTATCAGAATAAAGTAGAAGAATTATTTTCTATCAGTGATGAAGTCCTTTAAATATTCCTGCTTTCAGAGGACACTGATGATCAAATTGAGTTCTACAACATCATAAAAAGTGACCTCAATGAGATACATAAACACATAACAGGTTAAAAGCTCAATGATTCACAGAAAAAAAAAATCAAGGAGCTAGAAAATACACATAGTCCAAATTATGATATTTTATTAGGTGGGCAGCCCATAAAATTGGTCTTAATTATATATCTGTATTTATACCTATATCTAATTTATATTCCTTTCTGTCATATATATAGCATATGTGTATATATAATAGATTTCTAAGATGTCTGTATTATTCAGTATCATTTCTAAAATTACCTTGTGTTTAAAAACTTTTTAATGTATTTATATTTATTAATTGTATATTTATGTTATGTGTATTTATATGATTTTATTTCTCCTCCAATGGAGTGTAAGCTCTTTCTGAGTAGGTATTGTTTCATTCCTTACATTTTTTTTTTGTTGTCGTTGTCCCACACCATGTCTGACTCTTCATGATACAGTCTTTGGGGTTCTTTTGGCAAATATACTAAAGTTGTTTGCCATTTCCTTTTTTAGTTGATTAATGCAAACAGAGGTTAAGTGACTTGCCCAGGAATGCACACCTGGTACAGGCTGGTTTTGAAATCATGTTTTCCTGACTCTAGACTCAATGCTCTGTTCACTGAATCACTAGCTACTTCCTAGGCAGACAAAAGTTGAGTTGCACAGGGTCACAAAGGTAGTAAGCGTCTGAGGCTAGATTTGAACTCATTCCTTCCTGATTCCAGGTCCAGAGGTCTGTTCATTGAATCTTCTAGCTACCTCATCTATATATTTTTATATACACATTTGTACATCTCTCTATTGTTCTTTGTGTATCAGTCTATGTCAGTCAATTTGTTGATGATAAGGGCTGTGGTAAGTGGGTTCTATGTATATGGAGAAATAATGAATTTAAGAGGAAGAGAATGAATTGGATCGCTTTGGGTTAATTGAAAAGCACTTTCCATGAATCTCTGGACTATTCTAATTGGCAGGGGTCAGATTATCATTGTATGAATATGATGGCAGAATATTCTTCTCATACCCTTTAGACCAAATATTTCAGAATTCAAAGTTTACTTTTTAAAAATCCATTATTTATATATTTTAGCATTTTTAAGCAAAAATTGAATTCTGCATTCTTTTTTTTCTCCAGTCCCTACCCCATCTATTGAGAAGGCAAGCAACATGATATTGATTATACATGTGAAATAATTAAGAAAATATTTACATATTATATCAAATAAGAAAATATGTGTGTATTTCAATCTGCACTCAGAATTCGGTAGTGTTCTCCTTTGAAGTGGATAACATTTTTCATCATGAATGTTTCAGAATTGTCTGGGATCATTATATTGATCACAGTAACAAATTGATATATGGTTAATATTTGGTTAATTATCATCATTACAATGTTACCCTTACTGTGTACAGTGTTCTCCTGGTTCTGTTCATTTTACTTTCCATCAGTTCATATAAGTCTTCTCAGTTTTTTTAAACCATTTGCTACTTACTACTTATATGATCTTTAACAAGTCATTTATTTTCTCTCTGTTTCTCCACCAAAGTAAAGAGAATGCTGTGTTATAATAGCACTAAAGGCCTTTTCTTTTCTAAATCTTTATCCTACAGCACTGTCAATCACAGCCCACATGTGTACACTGATGCATATATGTGTACTTATATGTATGCATGCAGACATGCAACCTGTCTAATCATGTAAACAATGTGTATATGTATAAGCATGTGTGGATATGTAGGTGTTCATATGTATGTGTGTACATATACACATGAATATGCATTTGCATGCATGTCATGAGAATAGAACACAATAAGAGTCCAGCTTATACCAACTTGGATTTCAAGGGGAAAATATTCTTATTATGCCTAGTTTTACCATGTTTTAGACAGAATACTAATCATTAAAAGCAAAACTACTTAAAATATAGGCAGGACAATCACTGGAACAAATTTGTTCTACAATATTTGAAAAAAAGTAGAACATCCTGGTGCTCTATAAAATTTAAGACTATAGTTGCTGGAGAAAACACTTGCTTTTCAATTAAAACTCTTGGGAAAATTGGAAGAAATAATCTGGTAGAGAGTTAAATTAAACCAACACTTTATAGCATATACTATAAAGTTTCAAATGGGTACATGACTTATAAGGGGGAAAGGGACAAACATTTATATTTACATACCATCTGTTATTTGCCAGGCACTGGACTAATAGATAGAAATAATTAGGTGTAAATATGAAAAAAAATATTTAGCAGAAAAAGAAAGATACTTTTAGATCTATAAATATAAGGAGAGTTCATTACAAAATAAGTTATAGGTAGAATCATAGAAGTTATAAAATAAAATTTTGATTAAATATTAAAAAAGAATTATACGAATTAAGCAAACTATACAATTAAACAGATTACATAATTACACAATGAATTAAATGATGAAAGCAAGTTAAGCTGCACAAACCAAATCAGTATAGTTAAATTAGGATGGAATTAATTAGTATAAATACTTTTCAGTAATTTTCTTTTTTTTCTTTTTTTTCCTTTAATTGTATTTATTTATTTTATTTTTTACATCATTCATTTCCATCAGATATTTTAGTTTGCATCATTCATTTCCATGAGATTTTGAGTTACATATTTTCTCCCCATCTTTCCCCTACCCACCGCCCCAAAACAGCCATCCCAGTGTAGTCTCCCTCCCCCAATCTATTCTCTCCTATGTCTTCCCCCCATCACCCCTCTGACTTTTCCGTAGGGCAGGATGGATCTCCCAACCACAGTGCCTGTGTATCTCAAATTCTAGTTGGATGTAGTTAATAATAATAATAATAATATTTGCATATAGATATATAGATATATATTTTTAACATTTGATTGTAGAACTTTAGATTCTAGATTCTTTCTCCCTCCCTCATCACCCACCCCCACTGGAAGGACAAGCAATCAAATACAGGCTGAACATGTGAAATTACGCAGAGCCTCTCCATAGTGAGCACACTGTGAGAGTCTGATTACATGTCCCTTCTTCCTATCCTGCCCCCCCCAACCACTTTCCACCCTGTCCCTGTCCCTCTAGAGAAATGTGAATATTCATCAGCCCTCCCCCCCACCCTGCCCTCCCCTCCACAGTAATTTTCTTTGATAAGTATAATTTTCAAAATATATTAAGTTTTATGAAAATATATGAGAACAAGTTATTCCTCAAATTTAAAATAGTCAAATAATGTAAATAGACAACTGTGAAAGCAATAAATTGAATCTATCAATAATCATATGAAATGATACAAAATGATCTAAATCACGAATATTTAAATAGCATAATATAAAGTAAACCTAAATTTTTACTTCATAACTATCATATTGGCAAAGATAATAAAAAACATTATAAAAACAAAAATATTTGAAAGACAAACAATTCTGATTAATTAAATGGTCAACTTTAGTTCTAGAACATTAGTGCTATAGCATGCTAAATATGTCCTGCTAGAGTACTGATGGATGAAATATGCAGAATGAGACATATTTTTGGATATGGCCAATTGAATTTTCTTATTAGGAAAAAAATTTCATTTTAAAAATTTCAGTTCCAAATTCTCTCCCTCACTGTTGTACCTTCTGTACCCATTGTGATGACAAGCATGTGAAATTATGTAAAACATCTATTGACAATGTGGAATTTTGATTGACATGACTAGGCATATAGTCACAAAGTATTTTTTAAAATTTATTTTGTAGTATTGTGTCTGATTTTTCTTTTTAATTGTAAGATTGTGTGGGTAGTAGAGGAAATTCATGATTGTTAATTAGAATAAAAAGTAAAATTAAATTAAAGTCATATAAAAATGACATGTTTTCTTTTCCATTTAAAATATTTACACAATGAAAGCTGAATTTCTCTAAATGAAGCTGATTTGTATTAGTTTGTTTCAGAGTCATTTCGTGTAGCTGATAGAATTTCAGGATCCTGTGGTATCATTCCCCAAATCAAGCTCTTTTTTGAATCAATGAGATACTTGTTTTCAAAGCAAATCAATTTCATGGAAAAGTGAATTATCAGCAATACGATGTCAATATCATAAATAACAAAAAGAAGAGGCACTATTTTCTAGGTAACAGAGAACTGAAGCAGGTGCTGAATCAACTGCTTTATTCTTAGTCAATATACTTAACAGGTTGTAATGGTAAGGGAATTTGAAGATCTTCCCTGCCCCTTAATAGACCCATGTTACTTGCTTCAAACTCTGGCCCAACCCACAGCTAAGTCACATAGTGGAAGGAACTTGGCAGATGGGTGGAGGAGGAAGAGATAGTGAGGTAGAGCTGAGAAGAGGTGGGAGAGAGCAGAGGTAGAGCAGCAAGTATGAGTGGTAGAGGGAGGAATTTTGCCTAGGGGAGCTTGTTTGTGGGGAGACCTAACAGAGGGAAGGCTTGGGGATGGTGGCACTCCCTGCCTTGGTAATGTTCTTTGTTACTTCTTTGTTACCATGGTGCAGCTGGCTTTCTGGTATCTAAATAAATATATTGGTTTCCTCTGAGGAAGAGAGTTTGTTATATTTTCTGATTCAACCCTGGAAATACATCTGCATATACATAGCGGCTGCTATGAGTATTACAGTGCGAAAAAGAAGTGTATGCTAGACAAACCACTCAATTAAAAATCAGGATATTAATGCTTTCAGCTGTTCAATATGATAATCTAACTTTGTGATATTGGGCACATTTCATTGTTGTTGTTATTGTTTTATCTCTCATTCTCTGAGACTTAGTTTATAAAAATAAAATGAAATTGTAAAAATGGGTAATGTCTCATCTACCAAGCTCTAATGATCTAATGGCATGGAGACAAGCATGATCAATGAGAAAAGGTTTTTCTGTATATCAGTTTCCTGAAGGCCTCCTTCACATCTTTGTTCCTCAAACTGTAAATGAGTGGGTTCAACATGGGGTTCACTACCGTATAAAAGACAGAGGCCACTTTGACTGTATGCCTTGAGTTTTTAGAATTGGGAACACAGTACAAGGAAAGTATGGTTCCATGGAAGATGGTGATGGCTGTCAGGTGGGAGGCACAAGTGGAGAAGGCTTTACGCCTCCCACTGGCTGAATTCATCTTTATTACAGTGATAAAAATAAAAGTGTAAGAGGCAAGGATGATAATGAGGGTACTCACCTCATTGAATGTAGCAAAACCAAAAAGCAGTAAGTGTGGGATATGGATATCTGAGGAGGAGACAGAAATGAGAGCAGTATACTCACAGAAAAAGTGATTGATGATTTTGTAGCCAGAGAAGGTTAATTTTAGGGCAAAGCATAAGAGTACAAAAGGACCAAACATGCCCCAGAGATAGGAGCCAGCCACCAGCAGGGCACAAAGTCTTTGAGACATGGCAACTGTGTAGAGAAGGGGATTGCAAATGGCCACAAAGCGGTCATAGGCCATCACAGCAAGCAGGAAGGACTCTGTAACTACTGCAGTACAAGATAAGAAATATTGTAGCATGCAACTAGAGTAAAAGATGCTTCTGTCTTCCATAACTAAATTCTCTAAAAGCTTGGGTGTAACAATGGAAGAGTAACAGAAATCCACAAAGGACAAATGGCTAAGGAAATAATACATGGGGGTATGCAATTTGGGGTTGATTCTGATGATTAAGATCATGCCCAGATTTCCAATGACTGTGATGATATACATAGCCAGAAATACCAGGAAAAGGAATACTTTGAGCTCTGGATAATCTGTGAATCCTAAGAGCATAAATGTGGTCACAGCACTCTGATTCCTGTCAGTGATCACCATGGCTCATGAAAAAGGAATCAGTGAATCAATCCTGTAGAGCATAACAGCGTGCAAAATAAAGTCAAAATTGTTCTGGACCCTTTTCTTGTTCCTATAGAGACAAGAAAGTGAGAAGAAATACATCTGGGGGTTAGACTTTCATATAGAAATAATTTATTTTCTAAACAACCATTATGCATATGCTTGGGTTAGCTGAATCTAGAGGGACAGAACTATCATTATCGTGAATAAAATAGAGAAAGAAGAGATCAGTGAATTGGGCATGCAATTAAAAAGGATGGAAAAAGAAGTTAAAAATTACCAAGTAAATGCCCAATTAGAAATTCTTAAAACCAAAAGAGAGATTAATAAAATTGAAATTAAGAACATTATTGGAATAATGAATAAATCTAAGAGCTGGTTTTATGAAAGAAAAACAAATAGATAAACCTTTGATTAATTTGATTTTAATAAAGAAAACCAAATTACCAGCATGAAAAGATGAAGAAGTAGTCCTACCAAATTCTATTTTTGATACAAATATGGTGTTGGTACCTACACTGGGAAGAGTCAAAACAGAGAAAAAAAAATTATAGACCAATTTACCCAATGAATATAGAGGCAAAAATTTTTGGTACAATATTAGCAAAGAATTACATGAATTGATGCAAAGTGAGAACATTGTAGAAAGTAACAGCAATATTGTATGATGATTTATTATTAATAACTTAACTATTCTTAGCAAATAAGTTAATTCTGTAGGATTTAGGATTAACATACTATCAATATCCAGAGAAAGAACTGGTAGATCCTCAATTCAGATCAAAGATACTTTTTCTTTATTTTCTTTGTTGGATTTTTTTTTTTTTTTGCCTCTGTTTTCTTCACAGAATGACTTACATGGAAATATGTTTTGCATTGGCACACATAACCTATATCAAATTGCTTGCCTTTTCAATGAGGGTAGAAGAGAGGAGGGAAGGAGAAAATTTGGAACTCAAAACTTGAAAAAAAATGTTAAAATTATTCTTTTACATGTACTTGCGAAAAATAAAACATTAGAATTTTTTAAAAACAAACAAAAAAATTAAGTCACAGACATCCCTGGTTAAAATCCATCCTATGTGAATCAGTGATTTTCAAGATCTTTTTTTTTTTTATTTCTTAAATTTATTTATTTGCTTTTAGTTTACAACATTCAGTTCCACAATCCCTTGAGTTCCAAATTTTCTCCCCCTTCCTTTTCCTTCCCCCATCCTCCCATGGCAGCAGGCAATGAAACATAGGTTCTACAAATACCTTCACATTAAACATTCGTCAGGTTGTAAAGAAGGATTATAACCAATGGAATGAACAAAGAGAAAGAAGGGGCAAAACAAAACAAAACACAAAAGAGAGAGAGCAAGCAGTTTGCTTCAATCTTCATTGACTGTGTAGTTCTTTCTCTGGATGTGGATATCCCTTTCCATCAGGAGTCTTTTGAACTTGTCTTCTAACCATGTCTTGCTGAGAGGAGTCCAGTCTGTCAAAGTTAATTGTCACACATATGATGTGTCTGTAATTGTATATAAAGTTCTCCTGGTTTTACTCTCTTCACTCAGCATCAGTTTCTATAAGTCTCTCCAGGTTATTATGAAGTCCATCTGCTCATCATTTCTTATAACACAATAGTATTCCATTACATTCATATACCACAACATGTTTAGCTGTTCCCAATTGATGGGCATCCCCTTGATTTCCAATTCTTTGCCACCACAAAAGAACTGCTATAAATGTTTTTGTACATAGGGGTTGAAGAGCTTTTCCAACTTGAAATTTGTGATCTAATGAAATAATACTTTCCTTTTGTATTCATGTTATCTCACTTTTGTATTTGTGTACCTATCAACAAGTACATAGAATCTGGCATGTAGCCTTCCGGCATAATGCTTTTGATTGGCTAATTGATAAAACTGCCCTATGCCCTGTATTGTATAAAATATCATGAAATTATGGAGTTCAATTTCGTTTGCTGCATCATTACCTCAATTGTCCAGGAGAAGTAAAAATAATAAGTTATTTTTTATGGAGTTTTCCCTCACATGACATTTTGTCATATCTCTGGGTCATTTACTCATTTGTGTTTGAAGTACAAGTATACATTAGTGTTTTTCTTCTTTCTCTTTCTCTTCTTACATTTCAAGTCTGTCACAAAACTTTCCTTTGGAAACCTTCCAAGTTGGTACTAACTTTGTCTTTGATCATACAACCAGTACTACATCTAACTAGTTGTATTCCTAGCTAGCCTATTTTCTCTACCTTTCACAAGACAAGCTTGAGAAAATTTATCAATTATTTTGCTAAAATGTATTAGTGATTTGGAGAGTTGCTATTCATTAAAACAAAAAAAAAATCAAGACGTCTTTCTATTCTTCTACAATACAGTATTTAAGGAGATATTTTTTGTCTCCTAATATTGAAATGCTAATAAATTTAATAAAAAACTGATTTTGAGCACAGATGCTCAGAGCGTTGATAATAAACAGTTCAAATCAGGTTTCAGGTTTGAAGCTGTTGAATAGCCAGGTTTTGTTCATAATATATTAACACTTCTGACCCCTGCCAGTTGTTTATTGTTTCATATATTAATGTCATTGGCCACAAAAAGTGTTGCGGATTTTTTTTTTTTAATTTGATAGGGTAAAGGAGGAAGAACACTCCATCACTGTTCACAAAATTCCTCCCCCACTCTTTGTAAGGTGATATCAGGAGGTTGACACTCTACATAGAGATCACAAGTGTTGATCCCTTCTTATAAAGATAGTAAATAAAGCTTATTTTATGCTCATAGGCTTTGTCTCCATTTCTGAAAAGTAGAAATAGAAGCAAGCATCAACTTCTAGACTTGGCTTATATGTTGTATTAATTTACTAATTTTTGATGAATTTTAAGCCAAGGAGATCACATGAATTCAAAACCCCTAATGAGACAGATCTCTGATCAATAAAAACTAATTACATTTTACAAAGGAAAGAAACCAGAAAGTATTAGTTCCAGGATCAACCAGTACGTGACTAATTGTGTTTTATCACTGGTAGTCAAACAAATTCCAAAATGCATAGTTCTATTGATGTGAACCCTTTTCTTCTAATCACCCTCCCTTGAAATCTACATTTTTGTTAGTTTGTTTTATTTTTCTCTATGTTTCACCTCATGTAGTCAGACTCTTTTCACATCCTGTTTTATACACTTCCACAGTGGCTCTCATATCTCCTCTCTACTCATTTGGCGACCATCCCAGTATGGACACTCATCACTACTCACATCAAGTATTTCAAAATCTTCCAAACTGATATTCCTCCCTCTATTTTCTTACCCCTCCAATCAGTGTTTTATACAGTTTCCAAAATAATCTTAGTGACACCATCCTGATTTAAAACAAAACAAAACAAACAAACAAAAAGCCTTTAGTGGTTCTCTATTATCTATAAAATGAAATGTAAATGTCTTAACCTAACATTCAAGGTCCTCTACAATCTAACTCTAGGATGCCTTCCTTCATGTCAGTACTGAAACCATAATGTTTTCTTTTTTAATTTCAAAAATGCTATTCCCAAACCTACTATTAACCTGTCCTATCTGCCAGTATTCATATAAAGCTTTCACTAGCCTTGGAAAAACTGTTACACTGGATTCAAAGTAAAGACCAAGATTTATTCAGTCTTTAAGAAATATACGTATTTTAGCGCAACGTGATGTGCAGTCTTTTTTATCTTCACTGTAATTTCCACTCCACTCTCAGGGATGAGTATTTTCTTTATCTTCACATTTCTCTAGAACATTTTTATCTATATTACTCTGTTGTCCCTATCCTACTCTATAATATGTTACAACATTTTTCTTTGCTATCCCTTCTAATCCAAAATGTATTTCTTTCCTACAAGGGGCTCTATCATATTTAATCATTGTAGCTACCACACCATAAAATACCTTGCACACGTATAAAATTTGGTTGATGCATGATTTGGAATAAACGGATAGGTGGATGAATGGATGAAGTTCCTGGATGTGTGAAATAAGAAAAGTAACATTTTACATTGACCCATGGAAAAGGAGATGAAAGACCATCTTTTTACCTGTTGGGGGGACAAGTGAGTCTCAGAATTCTTATGTCTGGATGCAAATTCTGGGGCTAGTTGTCTTGATCTCACATCTTTGTCTTTGGCCTTTGAGGCCTGAGCCCTAGTGAGGCTCTGTTAAGCTTTGGGCCATATAATCTACAATCTTCAAATCCTATGGGTCCACTTTCCAGAGCATGATTTCCTTGTCATCCCCAAAGAAAATTTACTGAAGATCATTATCTTGACTTTACTGGAGCTGATGAAATTCCCAAAGGTGAATAATTATGCTGAACATTCCAAAGTGATGCAATAAGAGGAAGTTGTAATTAAAAAAAATAAAAACTTTATTATTACTCGAGTTCCTCATCCCCCTTTACAAAGAAGTGAGCAGTTGGTCTGTGTAAACTGACAGAGTCATGTAGTAAGAGATGTTTGGGCTCAAATTCTTTCCTCTCTTATAAGAGCTACCTCTAAAAGGAATCATTTTGTAATATGAAGTGAATCCAAGAGACAAGTGAGGAATCATGGGATCAGATTCTATAGACTCATTACTTAATTATAAATACTATGTAATGTTTCCATTGTTGGACTTGGAGTCATGGAAAAAGCTTCAAATACTACCTCTGATATTTACAATCTGTATTAAGGTGAGTAATTTTCCATATTTTCTTAATCTGTATAATAATGATGGCAAGTCCCCTAAACCTATCTCACAGGATTGTTTGAAAATTAAGTTGTGGTTATGGACATAGGAAACATGGAATATAGCTATATAAATTACCTTCCCTTGCTTAAAAGTAAAACAGTGCTTTGACATTTACATTAAAATTAACAAGTATTTTTAATTAGTTAATATATATGAAGTACTGTACTAGGTAGTTATAATGCAAAGAAAAGAAAAACAGTGAGTCACTGGGCTTGAATGATTATGTTCTACTAGTTAAGCAGAAAAGTTCCTGTAGACCATTCTCAGAATATGCTTGTCCTAAGCAAAATTTCACAGAATCATAGACTATGTTTCCTCTTTAGCAGCATAAATTTCAGCTATTTAAATTTCTTCCCTTGTTTAAAAATAAAACAATGATTTGTCATTTACATTAAAATACATTAAAATCAACAAGTATTTTTAACATAGCTATTATATATGAAGTACTAGTTAAACAGAAAAGATCCTGGAGACCATTCTCAGGATAGGCTTGTCATAAGTGAGATTTCACAGAATCATAGGCTATGTTTGTTCATCTTTAGCAATTAAAGAGTTGGGCTTGTCAGTTCTTTACATCTGTTTGAGCTGTAAAATAGATGATATGGACAGTGCTACTAATCTACATTCACCATAGTAGTAGCACCATGCACAGATAATGGATAACTGTGAAAAGAGTTGGTAAAAGACTGTTACAATCCCAGATATTTTGTGAATTGCACATTCATCCCACAGAACATACACAAAGTAAAAGATTATCAGTTAGCAGTATTCCTCTTTAATGTTTTCATATGTTACTTATTTCTTAGATGAGAAAATGGAATGAGAAAAACATGACATAACATACATTAATTAACTGTCATTATTCCAAAAGGAAATTTAAACATCTCTAAGACATGGAATTGGAAGACAGGGAAGATACATTTGTTCTTGATTCATTCTGTCAGTGGGCACTTCACCTCTGATCCTTGTTGGGCTCAGCTCGTGGTTCTTAGATGAAGAAAGCCCAAAGTGAGATAGGATTCAAGGCAGAAAATTATATGGTACCAAACAGGACACAATCTCAGGGACCAATCGACCCTTCTCAGAACCTTTTGCTGGGAATGTGAAGATAAGAGAAGAGTGCCACCAAACTATACTAAGGTCACTTAGGAATTCTCCTTGACTCTATCCATCAGTGTCTATTTCAGCATCATAAGGAGATATGTAAACACAGGGCCAAAAGAAATAGTTATTGAGGTGTCAACATGACAATTTAATTGTATTGAATTTGATTAAAATAGAAAATATTTATTGATGATTATATGGCATAGATATGGGCACATGAGAAAAAAAATAAGCATCTGTTATCTGTAATTAAAATACTTCATTAAATAGCTTAATCTTTATTCTGTTCTACTCTGTTCTACCACTGACGATGTTCAAGGAATTCTGTCATGTGATTTGTAGGAGACAAGGACAAACAATATCATAATCACTGCTCTTAGTGATCTTAAGAGGAACCAGAGCCGAGACAGCAGAGTAAAGAATCATTCTACTAAAATCTCCCCACAGCACTTCATAACAACTCTAAAATGACATCTGAAGTATAATTTTGGAACTGCAGAACTGATAAAATTTCAAGTGAAATGATTTCCAACTCAAGACCAGTTAGGAAGACTGCAGGATTGGTATTTCAAGGTGTGACTCCATGTACTAGCAGATTTTCAAAAGAATGCTACTGTGAACAGCTTTTAAAGTTCTGATTACACAGTATAGTGAATGTTCCATTTATTCCATTATAAATCAAGGCAAGTGTTCACAACAAATCACAATATAATATCCGCAACATTACATCTTATCACAAAAAATCACAATATAGTGTTCACAACAGCTTAACATCAAAATGACTACATAGTTTTCTCTATAGTGGCCACAATATTTAGAACAAAGAACAAAAGAATAATAATCTGGTTTCCCTAAGGGGGGAAACCCTTCTTACTTAATCATTCAGTCATCTCACAATACAATAATCAATCTTCCACTCATGGGGCAATCATAGATTAACTTAATCAGTCACTTGTCTAGCAATCAGTCACTAAATACAATCATTAGAAAATTCCAAAACCCTCCACCCCTTGATGTCTAGTACACTTAAATTTCATCATTCATACAAGGGGAGGCCTTTTCTTCATCTTGACTCAAGGTGGTCTCTCAGATTCCCTGGATCCCCTTCCATGGTACTGTTGTACCCAAACCCAAATCCCAGGTCACTACATACCACCTGATTTGTGGTCCATCATTAAGCCCCTCTTTTATTTTTGTCTTTGTCCCTGTTTTATTTTAGCTGGAAACTGTCTAAGGCATATCTGGGCATATTGCTCAATGACTTGGCCTAACGCCAGAGGGCAGACACTCTTACCCTTTTTTCCCTGGGTCTTCGAGGCCTGCGCATTCCACAAAGTAGAGTCAGGAGCCAAAAGAGTTAGGGATATGCAGACAGCTTTATTGTTCTCTTCATCCATCCATATCCATATCCATCCATATTTCATTCCCGGGGCTTCTCCTTTTTTATCCCCCTACTGAGCCCCTTGGCAAATAGCCCACCTCCCCTGTAATCACCTCTGACGCCACAAGGGTTGGGTAAACATGAAAAGGAAGGACAGAGTTCACGTGTTTGGAACAGAGCATATCAACAAAATATCTGGGTTGCGAATGCAGAATAAGACAGGACACACTGACCCAGAGACATAACTGTCGTCATGACTTCTGTGTTTTGGTATCACTATCCTTCTTCATTCTCAGAACATTCTGGCGCTCATGCTCCCAGGCAAAACTACACATCCCCCAACAGCTCAAGGTGTTCCCTGACTCTGTCTCCCCTAATCAGTATTTCATATTTTCTCCTTGAATTTGATATTGTACCAGGTTCATTATGATGCAAGGATCTTATCTGAGTACCATCCTGTTCTGCCCTGATGACCAAGCGAGGTTTCCAACCCCTTTGCATGGAACATGACCTTGGCATGTTCTGGAAATTCCAGCCCCCTCTGACTACAACCTGGGGAATTCTAGTTCCCCTCATCCCATCCCTCTCCACCCTGTGCCCTCCACCCAATTAATGGTTGCACCTCTTTACCCTTGCAGCATACTCCCCTGAGTCATATAGATTTAACCAATGGCTGATCTTTGCTTCTGCATGTCATAGCTTCTGCTAGCCCCCCTCCCTATTATAATTTTGTGGTTTTTGGCCTATGTAAACCATGATCTGATTTTCCAAAAATTACTACTCATTTGAGTGCTGACCACTTGGGTAGTAGCGTGCTTAATCAATAAATCCACATCTAAATTTATCTTGAACCCAGGTCTTGGCTTGCTCTTTTTTCTCTGCACAACAGTCCCAACTCCTACCTGAATCCACCAAACAGTCATCTGGATTCAGAGGCAGACAGCTTCCAGGTTCTCATCCAGTCCTCTGGGCAGTTCTTATTACACACTGAAGTTCACAGGGACCAGCACATCTCAAACCCTTCACAACTTCTGTTGCCAGGAACTCAAGGATCAGCCAAGCCAAAAACAAACAAAGGCTTATCCAACTGGCAGCAACTTCAGCCTTCACCACTTTCTGGTCTGGAGAAAAGCTCCAACTCATCAGTTCTCAGTCAGCTTCCAGATGCTGGGACATCTCTCTCTCTCTCTCTGTCTCTTTCTCTTTCTCTTTCTCTGTGTGTGTTTCTGTCCCTCTCTCTCTCTGTCTCTTTGTCTCTCTCTCTCTCTCAGCTGGCTTCAGTTTCCACGATTCTTCCTTCACTAGGAGCTGTCCAGGAGGAAAATTCTTGATTCTTTCTGTCTGTCCTCTAGAGCTCTTCTTAAACACACACATGCACACACGCAGCTTTCTTGCACTTCCTTTCTCAGCCAAACCCTTACTGTTAAGTCAGCAACAGGAGACAGAGTTCATACCTTCTGTTTCTTTCACAGAAGTACTTAGTACTTAGCCCTTATGAAAGAGGCAGAGGGTGTGACCTCTCTCACCTGTTGCTGACATAACAGGAATTGTTTGGCTGAAACAGGAAGCCAGTGCTGTGTATGTATATAAGAAAATCCCCAGAGAGAGAGAGAGGGAGGTAGCATTTCTTTCAGCAACATCTGGAAGCTGGGCTGCTATACCTAACTGAGAACTGAGTTAGAGTTTTCTTGAGACCAGAATCTGGTGAAAGCTAAAGTTGCTGCTGGGTGGGCTGCCTGAAAGGCTGAAGTTGTTGATGACACCTGGAAGGCTGAGATTTCTTCTGGGTCCTAGGGCCAGCTGAACTGCTGGAGGACTGAAGCATGATCAGGATGATAATGATGAGGGAGAAGATGTTATTTCGTGGATTTCTAGGAAATCCTTTGAGGGTTCATTTAGTCTGAAATGAATTACTGGTCTCAAGCAATCTTTTGGCAGAGTTATAAAAGTTTATTGTTATGCTTTGCAGTGGGCAGGAAATGTTAAGGATAATCTGTGAGCTTATAGGAAACTGAGGCATACATTATAAAGCCATAAAGCTGTTGGAAGCTAATTATGCTAACTAGGTGAGTAAGGGTAGGATTAGGGAGGAGTTTAGTAGTAGTCAGTGCTTAAAGGGACATGCACTCCTTGTGGAAACTGCGCGTGTGTATTGCCCATAAATCACTGGGACATCCCCCTGGCAGGGGGTGCTACCAGGAGGTGTGGTTTTTGCCTTGACATGTCACTGGGTCACTTGTTGTCACGGCTGACTGAGATATGTCAAGTCTGTTACTCATCAAGGTCTTTTCTTTGACCATATGAATGTTGGGAGGGTAGGATTAATTGTTTCAGGAGGTGCCAAGTCTGGAAGCTAGACTGATTGGGGGCTTCAGGAGGTACCAAGTTGGGAGGGAGTTATCTCTCCGATAGTGTATTCAAGGATTTTGGGTGCAGCTGGCTACTTAGAACAAAGGGACTTGCATTTCTATAAACTAAAATGTTTGTTTGAATGCTTGGGTGATGTATTCATAGGTATGGCTAAACAATTAATAAACTGTAGGCAAGGCAGAGTGCTCGCTCAGTAAAAAGACTTTTAGGCTGCGGGAAGTATGATTTTATAATTTGGTTTCACAAACTGGTATTACAGACACACCGGAACACAAAAATATGATTTTACAAACTGAGGTTACATACAAAAACATTCCAGAACCCATCAGCAATACTTTGTTTCTGGCTTGGTTGATCTTTGAATTCCAGGGAACAGCAGTTGTGAAGGTTTTGAGATGTGCTGGACCTTGTGAACTTCAGCATGTAGAAGGAACTGCCTAGAGGACTGGACAAGGACTTGGGAGCTGTCTCCCTCTCAATCCAGGTGACTGTTTGGTGGATTCAGGTGGAGCAGCACCATGGAAGGCGATCCAGGGAATCTCAGAGACTACCCTAGTCAAGATGAAGAAAAGGCCTCTCTTTGGATATTAAATATGGTGATGAAATTGAAGTTAACTAAAGACTGAGGGGTGGAGATGGAGTCAAGATAGAGGCATAGAAGCAGGAGAACTCCGCAGCTCCCACCATAACCACCTCAAATACCAATAAAATATGACTCTAAACAAATTTTAGAGCTCTAGAACCCACAAAATTATAGAAAAACACATTTTCTGCTGGGGGCAGCCCAATAGGCAGAATAGGAAGGGCTCATTGCAGAGTGTGCTGAGAACCAAGCTCAGCCCAACCTGAAACCATGACTTAGCCCCAGGGTGGTCAGGACAAGCTGCAGGTGGAGCACTTCAGAGAGTAGATCACTAGCAGCTGTGACAGTTTCCAAACTTATCAACCCATAAGAAACAAAGACAAAGTAAAGGTCAGTGGAACTCATCTAAATCTGGAGGAGAAAAGTGGGTCCAGCTGTCCACCCCCAGGGCAAGAAAGCAACAGAAGCTGTGGCCCTGCAGCTGCCTCCACATGGCTGCTTCAGAGCTCGTGGCCTGCAAATTGCAGGGAAGCCAAGCAATCATTTAGAGGCTAAGTGCTCTTGCCTTAACCAGCCTGGATCTGGATCATGATCTTGGGTGGTGGTCCTGAGGTGCGTTTTTAGTGAGCCAAAGCTGGTGGGGGCTGCAGAGACTGTGCCTCCTAAAAGCTCTGGTAGCTGAGAAAACTGCAGCGATTTGGGACAGAGCTTTCCACTCTGAAAGCAGAGTTTTACTGTGGTTCAAAAATCAAATTAATTGACTGGCAATGTGAGCAGGCAAAGGAAGCAAAGCAAGCTCAGCAATCCAGGTTTAGATTCCATTTTGGGGGACAAAAAGGGTCAAAGCATGGAACAGGAGGAAGACAACACAGTCAGAACTCCTGCACTAAAAGCTTCCAAGAAAAATGTGGACTGGTTACAAGCCATAGAGGAGTTTAAGAAGGATTTTGAAAACCAAAT
>CM053592.1:182775160-182793096 GCA_028646515.1 Pseudochirops corinnae
TGGGCTGGGAATCTGTCACTCTCTGTCTCACAATGGGTTCTGTCACTCTTACATCCGCTCAAATTTACTTTTTAGTTCCCAAGGACGAAATTCTTGGGGAGCTTGTTCAAGTCACTGCTTACTCTCCGCCATCTTAGCTCCGCCTCCTGGTGTGGATTTCCAGAGGAATATTACTGTCAAGGTGTATGGAGCAGAACAGGAGGAAGCGCACCTTAGTGCTTTCAGTCCCCCCAGCTGTGAGGTACGAGTGGACCGACTGTGCTACAAACCAGCGGAGCAGTTCACTTTGCCAGAGTTTTGAAGGCGGGATTGTGCGAGAGAGCCAGGATCTTCAAGGCCTCTTGTCTACAAATCTTCACACAGTAACAGTGAACGATGGAGGGGTTGGTTCTCAGAATCTTTGCAGCTGATGAGGGAACATTTTTTTTTTTTTTGCTTTCTTTTTGGAAGGGGGAAGGCAAGGCAGTTGGGGATAAGTGACTTGTCCAAGGTCACTGGGCATGCTGTCTTCTCAGTAATCTCCGCAAGAACTCACTGAGTTGTGGAGACTGAAGGAAGCGTGAGGCAAAATGATAATCACTTAAACCTGGCTTTCTGAAGACCTAGAGTGAAGAAAACACGAAGGTGTGCAAGGAAACTTCAGAGTTATGCTGTGGAACTATATTTCTTTCAACGGTCATTATGTCGGTGCTTTCACCTGTCACTGATGGAATCTTTCTTGATACTTGCATAGAAGTTCCCCTTTTAAAAAGTAACATACGCTAAAAAATTAACGTTTTTGTGTCCAAGCAATTTTTAAAATACCGTATTATAATGGAAAAAAAGGTCATTTAAAAAAAACTTAAGAGTTTAATAATCCGTCCATCACTTAGGGTTATCACTTGGCTAATTGCTGGAATCAGATGTAACTGGTAATGCAGCAGTTGAAATGGGAGTTCTCAGGGGAAACAGTCTGTTTCTTGATAGCAAATTTAGTTTTCTTCCCTGGGAATGAAGTGCTAGCAAGTCATTCCTTATAGTTACTAAACAGTGAGTACAGATCTAGCAGGTAGCTAGAGAGGGGAGTTTGCACAGTTGGGATCTCTGTTTTTAAAAGTACATCTCTCATATTAGTAGTTACCCAGATTTGTAGCCTATATATTTCAACAGGCATACAGTACTGAGTGCTAATTTCATCTCTTTCTGTTGATAAGGGCCATGACCCTAGGTTAAGGAAAATCTTCCCATATCAGTTAAAAGCAAAGGACTCCTCAGGGTTTTGGTGATAATGGGGAAGTAATTTTCTAAAGAATAAGTTGGTGCCCTAAAAGAGCTAACTTCACTTGTCTATTTCTTGGGAGTATTAATATCATCATGGTTTACCTCAGGCCTAACTAATATTTACCTAAAATTGAGGCAATACCTAGAGCCAAATATCTGTCATATCTAAACTTTCATGACAATGACACTCTCTCAACTTTTGTATAAGCTCAAACCCAAATAAAAAGCAAGACATGTTTTAATGCCCTAAAAATAGCATGACAGAAGGGCATTAATTAATTAATTGATTGATTGATTAATTAAGCAGCATTAATTTAATTAGAAAAATAATGGAATATGTGCCTCCCCCATTTTCAGTGGCCTTTTCTTTAGTTGTGAATCATAATTACATGATATCAGTAAGTATCATAGTAAGGTCTATTAGGGGAAAATGCAGAATTCTTATTGTAGACAAAATTTTTTCAAACAACATTAGTCAAAATAGTCATAACATTTCAGTTTTCTATGTAAAATTTTAATATGAAGAAATAATTATAAAGTACAAAAATAAACATACAAACAAAACCCAGTAAATAGCCACAAAGTATTTATTAGAGCTGTTATATGAATGCTAGAAACAATCTTTTCTTCCACTAAAATGTGGTTTGATAAATCCTTTACGTCATTGACTTCTTGGTCTCAGTCACACTGAAAACTCCTAAGTTAATTTTTACCGTTGTACTAATACACAGTCTCCATTTTCAACAGAGTAAAATTGTAATGGCTGTTGGTCGCTATACTTTAGTTTCTCTGTCTTCCATCCAAAATTGGGAGAAAAAAAAGGTATGAGATAAATCTGCAAAGTGTAATCTTTTCATACCACTAAAAGTCATTGGCCTTCAGAATCCTAAATAATGTCCTTTGGTGAAATATATTGTAATTTATAATGAAGGACAAAACTTGATAATGGGTCTTACTGAATCTACTTTAGGGCTTTCATAGGACAATTGAAGTTCTGATCTTGAAACTGAGTAGATGAGACAGTAAGCCTTTCACCTTCTGAATTGCCAAGGTCTCTGTCAGGTAGAAGAGAAGGATGTATTTCTTTTAAAACTGACAACTAATTATAAAACCAATTGCACTTATGAAAAGAAATCCACAAGTTTATTCCTAAATTAACAGTAATGTAAGCACGTGTTTTTGTTTAACTTTTGAGCACCAAGTTGGCTTGATGCTTGTATGTTCTTTAATTGTATTAGATGACCCAAATAACTATTAGTGTTGAAAAACTCATCCATTATATAGACCATCGTGTTACTGCTCCATAATCTTCAGTACAGTTAGTGGGGTACGTACACAGGATGCATTGAGTCAATGTTTTGACCTAAGTGACCTCTTTGATGATGAGTTTTCATCCTGTTCTATTGATTATACTGTTTTAAACTGTTCCCCACTGAAATCATCAACATCCTTTGGTTTGTTTTTCATGTCCAACTGACAGAAGGAAAAGAATATTTACCAGCAAATCAGGAGACCCGAATTCTAGACCCCACTCTTCTGGGCAAATAGTTTCTTCTCTGGGCCTGTTTCCTCAGCTGTAAAATGAGGGGTTTGGGCTAGATGATCTCCAAGATCCTGTTCAACTCTGATTCAACTCTTCACTAAGATGCTCCATCAATGATATCAAGGGACTGTACAGCCATGGGATTGACTTGAATGAGTAAATGATTTAGCTTGTTAAGAAAACATGACAAACTTACTTCCAAAGATGTGTTCTGGTGAATAATGGACATCTTGATTAGGAACTGTTTAGTTTCTTTGAAGCTTTAGCTGGAGGCACAGCAATAGAGTCTGTGGTTTTCCTGCAATGTCACAATATGCTTTAACTCAAATATTTTCTATCAAAATAACTTTTGTAAAATCTGTTTTTATGCAACTTGTGTTAATAAATGTGATCTTTATTTTAGAATAAAAAAAAAAAGAAATCTATTCTTTCCGCAGTACTCTAGGAAATGTGTTCTTCACAGGTAAAAATGATCTAATTTTATCTTAAATGTTTCCCTTGGCCATTCCATCACTCTGTATTTTTTTTTTTCTTTTTAAGTTTGCTCAAACTATATCAACCAGCTTTTATCATCACTGATAATATTCTGTATGGCACCACAGGAAAACACTGGAAAGAATGGTTAGAAATTGAAGAGAGATAATGTAAGGTGAGGGATGGGGTAGTGTGCTGACATTCAGAACTACCCAAAAGTGGAATGGGCTCTCTTGGGACAAAGTAGCTTCTCCCTCACTTGACAATATCAAAAGCTGGCTGACCATTCGTCAGATATGTCGAAGAGGATAGTCTTGTTCAGGTTTAGATTGGATGTAATATCCTTCTATTATGCTTCTCAATTAAATTGTCTGGGTCTTCTGTGAGAATTGTCTAGTTAGTAGTAGAATAGAGACCACAATCAACTTCAATAATTTTTCCTGATACCTTTGACCTTTGTAAATTCTGTAAGTCTCCATGAAAAAGGGGCACTTTTTTTTGTTTAATTTTGTTGTTTTCATTTTACACACTCAATGGGTGCCTTAGTACTATGCAAAGAATAGGTATTTAATTCTTGTTTGTTGACTTTTTTTTGTTTCAGGACTGACTTTCTGATTGTTTTCCCCAGCAGGAATCATGGTGACCAGTGAGGGAAATCAGAGTTCTGTTGCAACATTTGTCCTCTTAGGCTTCTCAGATTACCCAGAACTTCAAATGGCACTTTTTCTGATATTCCTGACCATGTATTCTATAACTGTTGTGGGAAATCTAGGAATGATTGGTATTATCCGAATCAGCCCCAAACTTCACACACCCATGTACTTTTTCCTCAGCCATTTGTCTTTTGTGGATTTTTGTTATTCCTCCATCATTACTCCCAAGATGTTGGTAGACTTACTCCGAGAAGACCGAAGCATCTCCTTCTCTGGGTGTTTGGCACAGTATTTTTTCTTTTGTACATTTGTGGTGACTGAAGCCTTCCTGCTGTCAGTAATGGCCTATGATCGCTTTGTGGCTATTTGCAATCCTTTGCTATATACAGTTGCCATGTCCCAAAAGCTTTGTGCCTTATTGGTGTCTGGATCATATACATGGGGTGTAGTCTCTTCCCTCCTACTCACATGTTCTGTTATCCAGTTATCATTTCCTAGATCTAACACAATTAATCACTTTTTCTGTGAATTCTCATTGCTGCTTAACCTCTCTTCTTCTGATACTCATTTCAACCGGCTACTGCTTTTTGTCTCTGCCACTTTTAATGGAGTGAGCACACTTTTGATTATCCTGGCCTCTTATGCATTCATTTTTGTCACTGTTCTGAAGATGAATTCATCCAGCGGGCGTCGTAAAGCCTTCTCCACATGTGCCTCTCACCTAATGGCTATCACCATCTTTCATGGGACCATCATCTTCCTCTATTGTGTCCCCAGCTTCAAGAACACTCAGCTTACATTCAAAGTGGCTTCATTGTTTTATACAGTGGTAATCCCCATGCTCAATCCTCTAATTTACAGCCTGAGGAACAAAGATGTAAAAGAAGCACTCATCAAGCTAATGGACTTTAAATTTTTTCTTCATGAGCATATTTCCCATTAATTAGAAATTTCTCATGAGAAATCTATGGAAAACATCTCACACCTGATAAGCTTCAATTGGATAAATCACCTAAGTGAAAAGTTCACATAGATTAGAGAGTCACGGAAAAAAAAAATAGTTAATCAGATTAATAAATCAGGTAATATAGAAGTAAAGCTCATGACCAGGTACTAGATTAAGGAAAATGAATGGGTAATCTTGATAGATAAAATATTTTTTACATAAGATGTTCAATAAAGCTAAGATTAAAAAGAAAATAACTCACTGGGGAAATATTTCAACAATTTTTGCTGAATATGATTTCATTTCTTATATGGGTCTGTATGGATGTGTGTGTATATATGTGTGTGTATACACATACATATATACATATCCATGTATATAGATATAGAAGTTATTCAAAATTGCAAAAATAAAAACAATCCCCTATTGATAAATGTAAAATAAAATGAACAGTTTTCAAGAGAAGAACTCCAGGTTTTCTATATATGTATGAAAGAAATGTTTCTAAGAACGATCAATTACTAATATACAAATTCATGTAATAGTTGTTTAAAAGATGGTGATAAAAGCTAAGAAGCGAAGAGGCTGTGGGAAAATAGACATAGTCATGCATTGTTGATGGACCTGTTAATCTATACATATACTGAGGAAAGCAAATTGGAATTATTCAAAAAAAAGCTGAAAAACTGTATTCCACTTATGCCAGGTATTCCACTGCTAAGTACATACCTAAACAGATCAAAGAAAAAGAAAAATTTTTGGGTCCAAAAATTCATGATGTGCAAAGAAGTGAGTAAAAATCCTCTATCTAGCCCACTCTCTGTAACTAACTTCAGGACATATATATCATCCTCTTCAGACATTCAAGAGTATAACATAGTATAAGCATCTTGTGTCTTGCCTACTTACCTTCTTTGCTTTTTCCATCACCACCACCATCTCCGTTTTTACAAAATGAACACCTACTTAGCACTTTCTCTTCTTGTTTGAAAAAAAAAAGGACATGAACATCTAAACATTTATGACATTTTTCAAAACCTCTGAATGCATAGACCAAAATTCCCTTCTCTGCTCATCGTTCCCCTGGATAAGCTATATCTTCCTCTTTGAATGTAAGTTCTTTGAACACGGATTCTTTGGTTTTTGTTTTGTTTTTACTCCATAGCCTCAGAACTAAATTACATTTCTTTTTTTCATGGTGGGAGTAGAATATAGAAGGTAATTTGGAACTATAATCTCAAATACACACACAGAGTGGAGGAGGGGAAGGGAGACAGAGAACAGACAGAAACAGAAAGACAAAGACCAGAGATGGAGAGAGACAGAGAGACAGAGACAGAAAGTGAGACAGAGAAAGAGAAACAAACAGAGGAGAAAGGGTTCATTATCAAAACAAAAGGATACATTGAGAGGGTGAGGTGCGTAAATAAGCCAGATAATCCATCCACCATCTTTTAAAAAATGGAAAATGTGATGCCATGAGAATGACAAAATATGGAACTCTCTAGTGCCTGGAATACATTCACAGCTTTGGCTTAGCTGCTTCATTAGTACTGGAGTTACTTTTAATTGTGTTCTTCTCGTCCCCAGTAGCGTGAAGGACCCCTTCTGACCTTATGGGCTCATCTTCTAGAGTCATATCTGTTATTATTGGCAAAGATACTAGAGTGGTTTTCCATTTCCTTCTCCATTTCACTGGTGATTCCAGTGAATCACCTTTTATATTTTTTTTTGCTTTTTTTAAAAATTAATTAATTTATTTTTAGTTTTCAACGTTTGCTTTTATAAGATTTTGAGTTCTAATTTTCCCCCTTCCCTAAAGTGGCATGCAATCTGGTATAGGATATACATGTATGATCATATTAAACATATTTCCACATCAGTCCTCTTGTGAAAGAAGAATCAGAACAAAAGGGAAAAACCATGAGAAAGAATAAAACAAAAATAAAAGAAAGAGAAAATGGTATTCTCTAATCTGCATTCAGACTCCATAGATCTTTCTCTGGATGTAGATAGCATTTTCCATCATGAGTCTTTTGGAATTGTCTTAGATCAATCACTGCATTGCTCGGAAGAGCGAAATCTAACAAAGTCTGTTATTGTTGTACAGTATTATCCTGGCTCTGCTCACTTCACTCTGCATCAATTCATGCAAGCCTTTCCAGGTTTTTCTGAAGTCCCCCTACTCACATTTTCTCATGGAACAATAGTATTCCATTACATTCATATGCCAGAACTTGTTCAGCGCTTTCCCAATTTATAGGCTTCCCTTCAATTTCCGTTTCTTTGCTGCTACAAAAAGAGCTGCTATAAATATTTTTGTATACATGGGTCCTTTTACCCCTTTTTATGATCTCTTTGGGGTAAACCCCCAGTGCTGGTGCTGCTGGATCAAAGGGTATGCAAAGTTTTATAGCCCTTGGGGTATAGTTCCAAATTGCTGTCCAGAGTGGTTGGATCAGTTCACACCTCCAACATCTCCAAAATTTATCATTTTCCTGTTTTGTCATGTTAGTCAAACTGATATGTGTGATGTGGTACGTCAGAATTGTTTTAATTTGCATTACTCTATTAAATAGTGATTTAGAACATTTTTAGTGTTTTAATTTCTTCATCTAAAAACTGTCTATTCATATCCTTTAACCATTTATCCATTGTGGAGTAATTTATATTCTTATAGATTTCATTCAGTTCTCTATATATTTTAGAAATGAGGACTTTATCAGACACACTGACTGTAAAAATTGTTTCCCAACTTTCTGCTTCCGTTCTAATCTTGGTTACATTGGCTTGGTTGTAAAAAAAACAAAAACCCACCAACCCTTTTTAATATAATGTAATCAAAATCATTCACTTGGCATTTCATAATGTTCTCTATCCCTTATTTGGTCACAAAATTTTCTCTTTTCCATAGATCTGACCATAAACTATTCCTTGCTGTTCTACTTTGCCTAAGGATTAACCTTTTATCTCTAAACCACATACGCATTTTGACCTTACTTTGGTATATGTTGTAAGATGTTGATCTGAGTCTAGTTTCTGCCATACTGTTTTCCACTTTCTCCAGCAGTTTTTTTTTTTTTTGTCAAATAATCAGTTCTTTGTATCACCTTTAGTCAGAATTTTCTGCTGTGATCTGTCTATCATGGGTAACCTGAATGGCACAGGTCATAGTTTCATTGAGCTACACAAGCCCCCCCACCACGCAAAACATAGGAGGGGGAGTTTTTACTTAGTATTTCAATATTAGAAGACATATATCTTTACAAAAGAGCAGAAAGACATCTTTGATTTGTTTCTTATTTCAATGAATATCATATCTCTAAATCATTATGATATTTTAGCAAAATAATTGAAAAAATTTCTAAAGCTCTCCTTATGAAAGATAGAGAAAAATGGGCTAGTTGGGAGTACAGAGTGTTGTACTGGTTATATAATCAGAAAAAAAGTTATTAACAACTTAGAAGAAGGTCTCCAAAGGAGTTTTTTTTTTTTTTTGGTAACAATCCAGAAATCCAAATTGAATTTCAAGAAGAGAAAGAGATAGAAAGAATTACTGATGCATATTTATGTGGAATATGAAAATGAATAAAAGACCAATCAGAAGTGATTAGATGCACTTATTTAAGGGGAAACTTTATACCAACTAACCTATTATTTTGACTTCTCCTGGACAATTGGGTTAATGATGCAGCAAGCAAATTAGATCTCTAGGCTTTAATCATCTATCATACTGTAGAAGCCATAGGACAGCATTGTCATTCAGTCAAATAGAAAACATTTATTAAGCACCTTCTACATGCCAGTTTGTTGTAGATAAAGATACAAATACAAAAGTGAGACAGTAGTAATCCAAAAACAAAGTAGTAATCCAATTAGTTGATTAGGTCACATAATTCCCCTTCATTTACATATTGAAGGAGCAAAGATGGGAAAGACACCTTCAGAATATTGCTATATAGAAATGCCTTTTCTTGGTAATGTCTTTTGATCATCAGAGTCTGGTAGGTGAGATATCCAATTGCAATTTCATTTTTAAACTAAGGTTCACTCAGGAAAGTAACAACAGTGGCAAAAACACTTGCCCAAGATCACAAAGCGAGATTATCATAATGAACAATCAAAATTCCTGATTCTTAATTGAGTGATTTATCCAGTATACCTTATTGTTTCTTCCTACATTTCTGTACCTGGTAAGAACATTGCCTAAAAATAAATCTCTTGACTCAGCAAATGCTCTAATACACTCTCCACTCTCCTTTTTGTATTTATGATATTGATGATAATTCATTTTTTCCCATGGAAAGGATTTACTTTGAATACAAGTGTCCTTGTATTCAAAGAACTTGATTTGGGTAATCATATAAAAGGATTCTGATATCCTATCAACTATAAGACACGACCCTGAAACAGACTAATACAAATAAGCTGCATGGATGGAAATATAGCTTATGTCACATGGACATTTTAAAAGGAATTTGAAAAATCATTTCACTTTATGTACCTTTATTTTTCAATTAACCATCATGAATTTTCTTTCTGACCTACTTAGTCTTCCAGTTGGAAAAGAAATACATACACATGTAATAATAAAAACAAACAATACTTTGTAAAAATATGTCTAGTGATGCCAATCAAAATTCCATGTTGTGGAAATATTTGGTAGGATTTCACATGTATAACTGATATCATATCTCTTATGCTATCAATGTTTTGGGGAGCTACGGGAGGGAAAGATGGAATTCAGAACTCAAAATTTTTTTAAAAAGAATGTTAATTTTAATGAAAGAAATTCATACTGATCATAACCAAAAATATGTGCCTCATTCTACATCTTTATTTTATTACCGTCTAAAAGGGCATGTTTTGCATGCTTTATCATTAATGCTTTGGAATTGAAGTTGGCCATTAAATTGGTCAGAATTGTCAAGTCTTTCAAATTTGTTTGCTTTCATAATTTTTATCCTTTTTTGCCAATCTGGCGTTTATGATGTGAAAAAACTGTGTTTTGAAAAAAAGTATATTGCTCTAAACATTGGGTGGCTGATGGTACCCATTTACATAACTTGACCGCTTATCAGTTGAGCAATGACCCTTGTTCTTATATAGTCTAACACATTTTGAAAATTATATTTATCATAGAAAACTCCTAAAAAGAGTTTTATCCCAATTAATTGGTTCCGTTCTAATATTTACTGCATTTGGCCATCTTTTTTTTTTTTTAATATGTCATCATTTAAAAAATTACTTCTATGATCTTATCACTTATTTGCTAATGAACTCCTTCAGCACGTATAGATAAAAAGGCAACTTTCTTTTCTGCTGGATTTTTTTTTTTAATATATTCACCTAATTATTTGTACCTATTAGTCCAGTGCCTGGAACATGGTAGAGTCTATATAAAAGTTTATTCCCTTCCTCCATATAAGTCATATGCCTATTTGAAACAACTAAATACATGAAGCGGAGCTTCAGTTTAATTTTAATGTCTGCCAGGTTATATTTTCCAGAAGTTTTTAGCTGAATGGTAAACGTTTTCCCCAGTAACTAGAATCTTGGTTTAAATGGAATCCTAGGTTGTTATATTTGTTTTTAATGCCGTGGAATACATTTGTTCCAGGATTGTCCACACTGTATTTTAAACAGAACTCTTTTTGATGACCACTGATCTATAACAGCCTCTGACAAAATTGTGACTTACCAGGATATCTCTCCCTTGAAAATTAAGTATAAGCTTGGCCTCGACTTTGTTCTCTTCTCTTCATATGTATGTACAAGAATGAACATGTGTACATGTAAACACATATACACTTGAATGTTTATGTATATGCATGTTTACAGATACACTATGTCTATATGTGTAATTACATAGGTAATGTTTTACATACACATGCATGTGTAAGTGCATACATATGGACTACAATTGACAGTGCTATAGGATAAGGATTTAGAGAAGAAAAAGACATCAGAGATCTTATAACCCAGCATTTGATAGGGAAAAAAATAAAGAAAGGGAAAATGATTTGCTAAAGATCATATATCAGTAATATATATATGATATATATCAGTAATAAATGGATAATTATAAAATTCAGCGAATACATATGTAAATTGATGCAAAGTGAAGTGAGCAGAACCAGGAGAGCTTTGTATTTAGTAACAGTTATATTTATAATTATCAACTGTGAAACATTTAACTACTCTATTTAATAAAATGATCTAAGACAATTCTGAAGGATTCAGGATGAAAAATGCAATCCATGTCAAGAGAAAGAATTGTTTAACTCTGAGTGCAGACTGAAGTACACATGTATACACATGCATACACATATGTGTATATGCATATGTGCATACAGGTGTATGTATATGTGTATATGTATATATTAATATTTTCTATATAGATAATACACACATTTTCTGAATGTTTTTATATGTCCACTTGATTAAATATAACTTGGTTCTCAAAAGGTGAACAGGGACTAGAGGGAGGAGGAAAATTCAAAGCTCAATTTTTTAATGTCAAAAATAAATAATAAATTTTTTAAAAAATCTGAATTATTTAGGACTTTGACTAAGGCATGTGGGAAGAACAAGCTGCCCCAGATTTACACAACTGCAATCTGATCCCTGCCAACTTCAAGAATCTAGAGTCATTGAAAGTGCTTCTTAATTACCTCAATGCAAAATTTGTAAACCTTAATTCTATATGTGTGTGTCTGTGTGTGTTTGTGTCTGTGTGTGGAGTTGTTACTATTGTTAATGGAAAATGTGTAGACCATGAGCCATAATGTTTCCTTCACGTGCATATGAACAACTCCATCCTGGAAATTCACCCATGCCTGATTTATGGTAGAGAAAGACTTCATGGTGCAAATACCACCTAGAGTGCCTATGTTTGAAACAAGCATTCTTCACTTGTAGTTATTTGTTTATAACCATTTTTCAAATGGTTATAAATTTATATATTATTTATAAATATATTTCATAATATAAAGGGGATCTGTGATTTTTTTTAAAATGAAGTCATCACAAGTAAGCCAACTGTAGACATACTTCATTTTCCCAATCATAGGAATCATCTGAACATAGGGATACTTAAGCATCATTGTCATCATCATCATCATCTTACAAGTATTTACAATCACATGCTTTGTGCTAAGCCCTAAGTTTGGACATAGCGTGTAAATATAAAGAATGAAACAATTCTTGCTCACAAAGAACTTACATTCTATTGGAGTAGAAAAAATGCATACAAATATGTATAACATAAAAATAAATGCATTTAAAGTATTTAAGCACAATATACCTTGTAAGGTGATGAGGAGGAGGAGGAGAAGGAGGAGTGGTTAAAAGTTTCAAATACTATAGATAGGATTAGAATGCAAAAAGACCAAGAAAACCAATAAGGGGACACTTATAAGGTAACTGGAGACAAGTTAAAATTGAGTGATAAGGTCTTTAGCCAGAATTCAAAACCGGATGCATGAATGAGAAGAGAAGCAGTGGAACTTATAAATGTAGATAAGGAGGGAGATAAAGCAAGAATAATTGTTTTGTTGTTATGTTTTTTGTCTTGTTTTGAAGCAATGGGGAAAGTTTGAAAAAAAAATGGGGAGTGAGACCGCTGCTATAGATTAATTCTAAGAGCCACTCTAGCTCTAAATATTTGCTATAATTATCTGATGGCCCTGGAAATCAGCACATACAGCAAAAAGAGAACTGGACTGGGATCAAATAGACTTGGGTTTGGATTCTGGCCTGAACATTTATTAGCTCTGTGATGTTAGCCAAGTTATGTAAGCCATGAAGGTTAGGTTCCTCATCTGTATAATGGGGAATAACAATTACTGACCAGTCTTCCTAGTAAGGTCATTGTAAAAAGCAATTGAGATAATTTATATACTTGAGCATTAGGTAGCACAAATAACTATAAGTGTAAAGAATCATTAATACTAGGGTATAAATTAAACAAGTAAATAATAACCCTCTTCTTCCTCCTTGGACTTCAGGATCCCTCTTGTTTTTTCCTCTATCAGAATGACAGCAGAGACAGTTCACTACTTTTAATTGCTTACCTGTGGCCCATGGAGAATAATGGAGCAGAGAGTAGATTCTCCAGGGCCTTTACCCCAGAGGACACCACAGATATAAGATTCCTAGTACCATGCCCACATTCAACTTTAAGAGGCAGGAAAGTGGTTTGCCTCCCTTCAGAAGGTAGGTTTGCTTAAATGGTGTTGTTTGAGTCTTCTTGCAAAATAGTCTATTTTTTAAAGGAAAAGTAAAATGAAAAGGCGAAATGTCTCTCTATTTCCTCTTGGAAAGTCTTCTAAGATATTCTCTTAAAAAGCCTAGCTCTCTGTAACCCATACTTATTTACAGAGAAGCAATGAAATATTCTAAATATATCCCAGCCCTGGCAAGGTTTGTCCAGAAGCAGGATCAGTAGAGACAACATGTAATGGACAGAGCTGCTAGCTTTAGGCCCTTGGGTAAGCCCATTTGCCTTCTGATGTCTCAGTTTCCTCATGGAAGATATAGAAGTAGAATGTCCTCTAAATCTTCTTCTACCTCAAAATTTCATTTTTCTCTATATGCTTCTGCGACAGTGGAAGTAACAAAATATTATACAAATGTGTCAAGAACCTGTGGATTTTAAAAGATATATATTTTTTTCCTGATTAGCATTTGAATGGAGGGATGAGACAATTTGAGTAATGGATAGAATTTGATCAGTAGGACAGCTAAATGGTGAATTGCCTAATATTTGTAATTTTGCTGTTTCTCCCAAATAAAACAGGTTCATTATTGTCAGAGAACATGTGAAGATAATACACTGAACAGAAAACATCCTCTTAAAAGCTATTCTTTTTCCTTCCTTCCTTTCTTTTTTCCTTCCTTCCTTCTTTCCTTCTTTCTTTCTTTCTTCCTTCCTTCCTTCCTTTCTTTCTTGGAATCAAATCTTTCCTTAATACAGTTGGAAAAGCTAGATTACAGCATGAAGAACTAACTTGGTACCCTATTATAATAAATTCAAGGTGGGTCAAAGAGTTAAACAAAAACATATGTAACACTACAAAGCAGAGTGACTTTTTTATCAATTGTGAAGGGAGGGGGAGATACAAAATGTAGCTTTAAAAGTTCCCAAACAAGGTCTATTACACTCTTATAATATCATAAAAGATTCTATAACATATCATAGAAATAACTGTTCATTAATCCACTGAATATAAGCATTAATGAAGTTTAAAAATGAAAAGAATACTCAGTAGGAAACTCCTTTTCTTAGGGAATTGAATGGTTGTTTATTTCTCACTTTTGTTTGTTGTGGCAGTTACCTTCCCCTACATATATGACTTGTCGCTGTATATGAGAGGATTTCCTTAGAACAGCTGAAAAACTAAAATGTTTGCAAAACAAATTTTACAGCATCTATCATCAAATCTCCTTATAGTTGTGTTGGCTCAAACCACAAAGCAATTATAAGTTCTGATATTGAGAAGGAAAGCCCAGGAATAAATGTGGAAATGATAGTTTCGATTAAAACAGAACACTAATGAATAGGTATATCGGGAGGTTTTGAGTAGAAAGGTATCATAGAATAGAAGAGGACTTTAGGTCTCTCTTCAATGACACTATCCTCTGTCTGGAGTAACCTCCATTGAAAGTCAAAACTGAAAACATCCATTTGACAATTAGCAGCAATCTGAAATAAAGGGAAAACTTGACTGGACTTCAGAAGATCTTATTTCAAGCAAGAAGCCTCTCCTTGAAGACAGTCCTTTCCTTCCCATTGCCACACAATTTCCTCCTCTGCAGCATAAAATGATCAATACATCCTTCATGAAACTCATTTTAATTCACAGAGCATGCCTAGTTTTCTCAGCCGAATTAAAGTTTTTGAAAGCTGGGACTGTTTTGATCTTGTCTTTGTGTCTCCAGTGCCTATAATGTCAAACACAGAGTATGGCTAAATAAAAGTTAGTTGAGTTGACTGTCTCTAAGAGGTACCTCTTTAAAGGAATAGAATCTTTTGGACTCAAAGGTGTTTTGTGTGAATACTTGGTTCCTTGGTTATATATCTGCCCTTAGAGTGGCTGGAACTCCAGCTGAATATTTCAGAAGAGTGGAAGCCTGTAACCCTGGTGTGACATCAAACCATACTTCAAAAAAGTGTGAAGGGATAGAACTCCCAGACTTAATCAACACAACAGATCAAAGAGCACAGCTACCCTCCTCTCATTTCATAGGTGAGTAAGCTGAAGCCCAGAGAGGTGGAAGCATTTACCTCAGATTATACAGGAATATATCATTCCTGGACCATGGTACATGCTTAATATTTAAGATCAGATAGATATAAAAAGGTAGAAAATGAGAAAGTTTCTTTTCCAAATACGACATTTTACAGTGGACAAAACTGAACCTCAAAGGAATTAGTGTCTTATCTATGGTTATGGATCCATGTTCTTTGGTTCTAAATGGTATACTGGTTTTCAGTTAAGTGAAGGACCCTAGTTGAAATGAGTTAAAAAGAAATATTCAAGACTTGATGCTTGGTCTTCCCAACCCAAATTCAGTGACTACTCTTCACTAGATCACATAGCAAAAAATTACTGAACAAAGATTCTGCCAATGAAAGAAAGACATGGACTGGAAAAAGGTTGTAATCCAGTACCTGAACAAAAATCAAAAGTTCTCTTGTAGGCATTATCTCCAGAATTGTGTTCTATCCCTCCTCTGTGCACTTAGAATGGACTTTCAGTATAGAATAATTATGAAGCTATCTTGGTAATATCCTACCAGTTTAAAAAAGTGGAAGAAATACTGATTCTTGAGTCAGATAACTTTGATTGCTTAACTATGTGTGTGGCAATAAGTCAGTCTTTCAACATCCTTGAGTCTCACTTTTCTGATCTATATAATAAGGCAGTTCAACTAGAAGTTACCTGAGGTCTCTCATAGATTATGATCTGGAATTCTTGATGTAAATTAAGTTTATTTCCCTCAGGAAACCTGACCAGAAATGATACCATTTTGCTAAGGAAGACAGTGAGAGTTCAGGAAATAGCCCTGTTCTTCAGACTGTACCCCCAGGAAGCACTCCCCCCCTCAACTTGTCAGTATCACAAAAGGAAGAAATCCTTTTTTATTCATTCATTCATTTAATATGGAAACATTATTTACTATATATGTACTATGTGTGAATCATTAAGTAATAGAAATAACAAGAAAAAAACAACAAAAAATCCTATGTTGCCAAGAAAATTATATTCTTCTGGAGAGATAATTTCATATTTGCTTGATTTTGTATGCATCTTATGTCTTGTTTGAAGAAAGATTTGATCATTATTTTTTTTTCATCTTTGGGGCATTTGCCCATAAGACAAGAAAGTAGTGACTTTGAGTTTCAGACCTATCATTTGCTATTTGTTTGGCCTTAGACCTTCCCCAATTTGGCCTCAAGATCCACCACTGTAAAATATGAGGGTTAAACTAAAGCACCTCAAGGGTTCTTTGTGACTCTCATTCCTAAAATGTTAGAGTCAGCTGGCTCCATGTGTGGTGGGTTTCTGGCAGACATTTTTCCTCAGAAGCTGCCTGCATACTGAGGGCATGAGAGCTGGTGAGCTACACCTGTTTAATATACTTAGGACCCAATCTTCCAAAGGGCCAAACCCAGAGGTCACCTTTAGTAACAAAAACTCGGGATTTGAAGTCCTGGCCTTAAAACCCAGTTCTACTTTGTGACATCCCAAGGATCAATTTCCTCAATTTGTAAAATGATTAGGTTGAAATGTTCTTTATAGACTCTTTCAGCTTCATACCCATTTATCCAATAAATGCACAATAAATCTACTACTCAGGGCACCCTAATAGAAATTTACCTATTCTTAATAGGAGTCCCCCCTTATTTGCAACAGAAATCTTCTTCCCTAAAACATCTACCTATTGCTTCAATCCAATTATTCACTAAATAAGAGCCCTTCTAGTTCTGACTTGTATGAAGCTAGGTCTGATGCAAACCATATGAGCACTTCAAGAGCAGAAGAATTGGTTCTACATGAGAATATTTGCAAACATCTTAAACTTTCAGGATAATGAGGCTCTCTGTCAATCCTCTTTTCATCCTAAGCCTCTATCCAGTGGTGCATAGATAAATGTCTAACAACATCTCCAATAAAATAAAATAATTTATTCTCAACATATTTTAAGTGCAATCTGCATCATTAATATTTACTCCAAGTCCCTTTCCTCCCATAAGCATCACTTCGCTTTTTTACATAAAAGAAAGCAACCTGTTTCATAGTTTTGATGTTGCAGTCATTTTCTCAGTGGTATGATATATCCGAGCCACAGTCATGGCCCTCTTACACTGCCATTAATCCTAATCTCAGATCCACCTGGAAAGAATTATGTACCTTAGCTGAACTATTAAATAAAATTATTTAATATCACCACTATAGTCCACACATGGTGTTCAGTTTTAGGTGGTAAAAACAAAGGGCTGAAATGTGAGCTTTAATAAAACTGAGAAGGAAAACAGTAACAATGAATAATAAGTAAAGATAATAAAAATGGCAATAAAAATGATAGTGAAATTATGCATTTGAAATCTCGTTGGGGTCGATGAGACAAAAAAATAAATCAACACTGGACTGAGAGGAGATTCCTTTTTTCATGGAAAGAATGGAGAAATCTGAATAAAAGTATAGTACGATTGGATGCTCAGTAACATTAGCACAGTACATCATCTACTTGGTCATAAGTCACAAAGAAATGAATTCAGATCCAGGCTCAGGCAGCTACTGATTGTTTCAACCTAGGCAAGTCATTTCCCTTTTGCCTGTCTCACTGTCTTCATTTGTAAGATAACCCCTATCTCCCAGTTTTCAGGGGCTGATAAAATGAGATATTTACAAATATTTACCAAAACTTCATGTGTTCTGTGAATGCTCATTATTATTGTTGTTTTAATTTTTACTATTACTAATCATTATTATTACTTTTGATTTCATAAATTGTTGAAAGGTAAGATTTCAGAGATTAATAATTCCATGTC
>CM053592.1:182793596-182811659 GCA_028646515.1 Pseudochirops corinnae
AACACCCTCTTAATCATTTATTCCTCTTCACAGTGTTTCTCCATCCTTCACTGTTACCTTCCTGATCTCCACACCCTTCCTCCCAGCTGTCCAAATATCCTACTTTAGAGAAACCCATTCCTTCTACAATGCTTTCTGAAATGTCCTTTTTAACTTTTTAAACTTCATTTTAAAATGCTTTAAATGTTTCTATTGACCATTCCATCACTCTGTGATTTCTTTTCTTTTGAGGTTTTCCCAAATTCTATATATCATCCAATAAAATTCTGGGACCTATTCTCATCATAGATGTTGTTCTGCATGACACCATAGGGGAGGTCATATAAGGTGGGAGGGGGTGCTATGTAACATTTATAGCCACCTCCAATTGGAAAAGACTGGCTTGTGAGGTAGTAACTTCTCACTTCCTGGACATTATCAAGGCTGATCCCTTGTCAGATATGTCAAAGAGGATAGTCTTCATCAGGTTTAGATTAGATGCCAGTCAATAGTAGATTAGAGACCCCAATCAACATCAGTAACTCTTCCCAAGATATTCCACCCATTAAACTCCCAGCTCTCTAAAAGCAGAAAATTTGGGGGAGGGTATAATTTTGCATTGCTTTTACTTTGTACTGTCAATGACTACCATTGTAGCATGAAAAGAATGGGTATTTAGTATTTTTTAATACCCTTTAATTTTTTTTTTTTTCAGCAAGGACTTTCTGATTCTTTTCACCAGCATGAACCATGAAGACCAGTGAAGGAAATCATAGTTCTGTGGCAACATTTCTCCTCTTGGGTTTCTCAGATTACCCAGACCTTCAAGTGCCCCTTTTCTTGGTGTTCCTGACTGTATATTCTATAACTGTCATGGGAAATCTAGGAATGATTGCCATCATCCAAATCAATCCCAAACTTCATACCCCCATGTACTTTTTCCTCAGCCATTTGTCCTTTGTGGATTTTTGTTATTCCTCTGTCATTGCTCCCAAGATGTTAGTTGATTTACTCTTAGAGGACAGAAACATCTCCTTCTCTGGGTGTTTGGCACAATTTTTTTTCTTTTGTACTTTTGTAGTGACTGAGTCATTCCTGCTGGCAGTAATGGCCTATGATCGCTTTGTGGCCATTTGCAATCCTTTGCTATATACAGTTGCCATGTCCCAGAAGCTTTGTGCCCTGTTGGTATTTGGATCATACACATGGGGTACAGTCTGTTCCCTGTTACTCACATGTTCTGCTGTCCAATTATCATTTCATGGTTCAAACACAATTAATCACTTTTTCTGTGAGTTCTCTTCACTTCTTACTCTCTCTTATTCTGATACACGTTTGAACCAGATGCTGCTTTTCATCTCTGCCACTTTTAATGAAGTGAGCACGCTTTTAATTATCCTGGCCTCTTATGCATTCATTTTTATCACTGTTCTGAAGATGAATTCATCTAGTGGGCGTCGTAAAGCCTTCTCCACATGTGCCTCTCACCTAATGGCTATCACCATCTTTCATGGGACCATCCTCTTTCTATACTGTGTTCCTAACTCCAAGAACTCTCGGAACACAGTCAAAGTAGCTTCTGTGTTTTATACAGTGGTAATCCCCATGCTCAATCCTCTAATCTACAGCCTGAGGAACAAAGATGTAAAAGAAACAGTCATCAAATTAATGGACATTAAAACTTCTCCTTGAAGATATCTCCTAATAATTAAAATTTTCTAATGACAAACATATAGACCACACCACACACCTGATATGCTCCATTTGGATAACTAACCTAGGTGAAAAAAATTTAGAGAAATATGGAATATATTGCTTATTAGATCACTATAGAAGAAAATTCCAGGACGAAACAGTACATAAAGATGATTAAGAGTCATAAATTGATAATTTGATTTAATAAAATTAAAACATTTTGAAAAAAATATTAAATAAATTACTATTGGAAAGGAATTTTTTAAGTAATGGCAACACATTTCATTGATTCACTCTCATTTATGATTTAATTTTACAAAATTAAAGCCATTCCACAATTACTAAATGGAAAATTATATAAACAGTTCTCAAGGGAAGAAGCCCAGATTATCTTTCAATATATTAGCAAATCATATCTACCATCTCTCAACTAGAAACATTGAAAATAAAGAAGTTCTAAGAATCAACTGCCCATCTATCAGATTACTAAGCATGACCCCCCCAAAAGAACAATATTGAAGAAACAGTTGACAAATAGATGTAGTACTGCACTGTTGATGGACCAATGAGTGATTATGGAAGGAAGGATATTTGGAATTGTACCTAAAAATGTGAAAAACAGTATTTTCCCTTTGACCTACCTCTTCTACTGCTTGGCATACATCTCAAAAGATCAAAGAAATAGAAAAGTCTCTGTACAGAAAAGTAGAAACTAAAGGGATATGTATGAAATAAAAAATGGTGAAATAAATTCTTACATATGAATGTAATGAAATAAAAGCTGTGGTAAGAAATGAGGACATACATAATTTCAACAAGCCATAGAAAATCTCATATAAGCTAATGCAGATTTCGAGAGAACTAGAATCAATATTATGACAATGAAAACTTTTGAAGTAGTTTGTAGACTGAAATAATCAAGGAAGATCCAGTTATAAAATAACAAGAGAATTCAAACTACCAACAGCATAGATTGTTGTCAGAACTATGATACTTATAATGACTGTCTGTGATAATTATAACGACTATATGTGTTTTCAGAGGATCAGTGATGAAACCTTCTATCAGTCTCCTGACAGTGATGATAGAATTAGAGCGCAAAATGAAAAGCATATATTATTTTTTGCAAGCAATCCATGAGGAAATTTGTTGGGCTAGACATTGAATATTTGTTACAAGGAATCTTTTCTTTCCCTCTTTTCTCAAAGATGTGCAGGATGAAAGGGAGAAAGAGAAAGTAGCATTTTGTTAACTAAAAATATGCAGGGGTCCTGCAAATATAGAATATTGCACACACTTTGAGATGATGTCATTATATTATTAGTTTTGCTTTAATAATTTTTTCTTAAATGGGAGATATTAAAGAGAAGGGATAATCTTGAAATGTATTTAAAGTAAAAACATAACATCAATATTTTTTAAAGAGAGAATAATGCATTCTCTGAATGGACATGGCCATTGATTTTTCAATGAACTTTATAACTACAGTATGTTTTAGACGTAATTGTTTGGTACTTGAAACACTTTTTTCAAAAGACAAAAACCAAAAGATAAATGATAGTTAGATGCTCTACAAGGGGCATAGTGTAACTATAAGTAATAACATTATGGAGTACATGAGCTTCACTGGCCTACCTGGAATCATTATCCATTTTTGATTAGGGAAATCAGTTGAAAGAATGACATATATCTGGTCTAAGCTTAAGGGCAGAGCTCCTCCTTTAATATTACACACCAGCAGTACACATGGGGGAGACACAGTTCTATATTGTATTTGTAGGTTTGTATGTTTGAGGATGTGTGGGGGGTATTTTTCTCCCAGAATTTCTCATTCTTATTATCTTCAGACCTCATAAATATTGAGTAGGATGCTCTAGATATAAATCCTCCTATTTAGGCTTTACTGCAGCTGTTTTCATGGGTGAGTAAAAGTATGATCTTCTTATTTTCATAACAATTGTTTCTGAAAAAGAAATCTGAAAGTTTGAGATACATAATAGTGACTTATTTGCCTGACATTATTAGGAGAAAATAAACTAATTTTTTTAAATGAACAAATAAAAAAGACCTTTTGCTTTTTGAACTTATATTGTTGTTATTGTCTAAATCTTTATTTGATGGAAATATTTGGAAAGGATTTTGTACACTAACCCAAAAAGAGAACATGGTTTAACAACACTTTATTGATTTCACTTCATTAGAACAATTAAATATTTTCTGATACTTTACAGATTATGTAGAGGTACTGAAATGAGATGCTGGGAATTCCAAATAAAGTTTGATGTTATGAATATTGATCAAAATGAGTTCTGATTGAATATTGTAATGTTTACATTTGTAAAATTATGGTTCAGGATATGCAATATGATTGCCTTCAGTCTGTAATATGTCTGTGTAGCAGTAAGCACCCTAGCACACCCAGGATGGCTGCTAGCACAGGTTCTTAGCTCTGCTTTTCTAAAGGAAAGCAACTCACAATGGGTTAACAATCTTACTTTAATCAATCAAACATATATTATTTACCTAGTTCAGGGGAAAAAGTCAGCGCCCTGAACTTCAGAGAATACAAGCAGAAGTTACAACAGAAAATAACATAATTCAGCAGACAGGGCTTCCAGCTGTCTGACCATTACATCCATACCTAGTTAATTACCAGAGAGGGAAGCACCAACATCTGGGTTTTCAAAGCCGGGGGGGTTCAATGGCTGCCCAGAGAATCACCTGGTCAAATCACACAACTATTCCCAAAGTAAGCCTCAAAGCAAAATCTAACATCAGGGTGTATATATAGCCTTATCCTGGGTAAGAGTATGTCCCAAACCTCTTGACCCACCGTCCAATCACAGAGTAAAAGGTATGGGCATTCCCAAAAACCAAGCCAATACAAGGGGATCTTTAAATTCCATTAGCATTACAGGTTGTGTAACAGAAAAATAAATTAAGGAAACAAATGCTTGCCTCGTAGTCATTTTGTTGACCACAATAAAAATTCTCATTCTTCCTTGTTTCCATCTTATATGACTTTTTAAAATGAAAATTTAAGTGATTATTTCACTATCAGCCACCGTTTAGTGTGGTGATTGATCCACCTCACTGTACCCTGATGTAATGATACTGGAATTTGAAGATCTTCCATGAACTTGATGATGTAGCAGGAAGGGGTGGAGCAAAAGAAAGCCAGAGCCAAGCTTGTGTCTGTGCCGTGGTGATTGAAAGCTGCGGTTGCAGTTTTTCTTTGTGACTGCCAGAATCTCTGCTAAGGACTCCTGTTGAGGACTGCTAGGGACGAGAACTGCTGAGGGGCTGGAACTGCTGGGGACAAGCTGGCTGGATGCTGAGCAGTGTTGAGAATGAGGAGAGGAGGATCTCTGCCTAAGGTAGCATGTCCTGTTTTGAAGGCTTGAGGATGTGGATGTTTACTACATTAACTACATGTGCCAACTTTATAACTACTGTGTTGTCTCTCACTTTCTGCTTTTGGGACTCAGTTTTCTGGTATTTAAATAAATGTTCTAGCTATATTTCTCATGTAGAGAACCTGTTACATTTTGTGATTAATAACCATATCAGCATACTTATAGTTACTGTAGGCATTGTGAATATTGTATTGTTGATACACCTGATTAAACAAAATTTGAAATGTTTCATTCATTGTCAAACTGGAAACTGTCAAAAATATAGCAAAGCAAAGAATTGAAGGAGTTTCTTTCATTATATATGAGTATGATTTGAAGAAGAATGAAATGTTTCACTTAAAGAAGTGAAGATCATTGAGTGATATGACAACAAACAGTATTATCTAAATAAAGACCCAAAGCATAATACATTTACATTGGTATGTCCTTGAGTCCAGTAACTTTTTTTGGCTTTTCTTCATATCACAACAACTTATCCCAGTGCCCGATACATCATATGCACTAATAAATTCTTGTTGATTTGAGTTACCATTCTCCTCTATAAGTAGACCCAGATAATCTAGGAATTTTGCAAGTTATCTGTTCATGCTCTCCCACAATATAACTGCCAGGAACAGACCTTCTAGATCTAGACTTTCTTAGACCCTGTCCAACACCAAATCTTGTAGGAGTGAATTCACATAACTTCCAGACTTCTCTCAGGGTCTAGGAAGTCATGATGGGTAAAGAAGTAAAGAATATTCTAACCTACTACATGTAACTGATTGCAGGACATATTTATCACCAAATCTAGAAACTCATGAGTATAAGAGGGTGTAAGCATCATACATCTTGTCTTCTGACCTACTGTTCTTTTATCATCACCAACACCATCTCCCTCTGTATACACATGCACTTCTACCTACCACTTTCTTTTTTTGTTTAGAAACAATGAACCTGTCGATGCAATCATTGCTACTGAAAAGGTCATGGAAATCTCATCATTTATGGCCTTTCACAATCTCTGTGAGTTCTTGGTCATTACTCCCTTACAAATATGTAAGATCCTTGAAGGCAATGATAGTTCAAAATTTTCCACAGATTTTTTTTTAATTCCATAGCCTCAGAATTCATTTACTTTTTTTTTTTTTTTACTGTGAGGGTAGTTTGTTGAGGTCCATTCAGAAGTGTAACACTGTACACCCACTCAGGTTCTAAAAGAATCCAAAGTCCAACATGCAATTTGTCACAAGTCTAAGTATACGAAAATCACCTCTAGAGCATTTGCCAGTAAGATTTGAGGAGCAGACTGGAACTATTGACCTTTGTATAGGATTTCCAAAAATCTCAGTCAAATGTTGAGTTAATGAATCTTAATGCTGCAGTAAGATTTTTGAGACACTTTTTGTATTCATCCTGTTTTTGTCCCAACATTCTGCAGGGACAACATTTGGCTAATCCTAACCTTATACCCTCTTAAATACATTCCATGCATGGTGGTAGAAATGGAACCTATCACTACTGATGTTGAGGAGAAAGCAAGTGAGAAGTATAATATTTTGTAGATTTTATTAGTAGCCTAAGAGTATTAGGGGTGATGATGTTGGTAGCAATACCAGGACTAACAGTAGCAATAAAATGACTATGGTAATGACAACGTCAATGATGACAACAACAACAATAGTGTTTATAAACTGCCTTAAGTTTTGCAAAGCCCTTTTAGAAATAATGTTGTTTTATTCTCATAAGACCCCAAAGAGGCAGGTGCTATTATTATTCCCTTTTCACAAATAAGTAAACCAAGATTCATAAAAGTTAAGTAACTTGCAAAGTCGCCTAACTACTAAGTAAAATAAATAAGATTTAAATAGTCATGTCTCTCCTGACTCAAAATTCAGTTAATTTTTCATTACGTTGCATTGAAAATAAAAGTTGCCTTAGCGATGTAACTATGGTGAGAGAGACAGAGGCACACAGATTGAGATATAAAGACAGTGAGAGTCACAGAGAGAAGGGATATAGATATACCTGTATAGATATAGATAGATATATGTCTGTTCTCTCTGTATCGCTCTCTGTGTATGTCTCTTTGTCTCTGCCTCTCTGTCTGTGTGTCTCTGTCTCTCTCCATCTCTCTGTGTCTCTGTGTCTCTGTCTCCTTTAATCATGCCCATAATTTATCAAAAGAGTTTAGAGCAGTGGTTCTCAACCTATGGGTTATGTTCAACTTATAACAATGAAAGACATTCTGCATAGCAGATATTTACATTATGATTCATAACAGTAGCAAAATTACAGTTATGAAGTAGCAAGGAAAATAATTTTATGATTGGGGGTCACCACAGCATGAAGAACTATATTAAAGGGTCATGGCATTGGGAAGGTTAAGAACCACTGGTTTAGATTAAAGGAATTGTTTTGAAAAAAAAATCTGCTTTTTATTTTATCTATCTATCATATCTCTAGGTAGCTATCATTCCTTCAATTATAGGCAAGACTTTTAGGCTCACTAAAAGTAAAAATGTTGGCAAGTAGGTGACCCATTGGACAGAGTGCCAGGCCTGGAGTCAGGAAGATTTATCTTAATTATTTCAAATCTTGCCTTGGATACTTACTAGCTGTGTGACTCTGGACAAGTCATTTGACATTGTTTGCTTCAGTTTTGTCTGTAAAGTGAGCTGGAGAAGGAAATGCTCAACTACTACAGTATCTTTGCCAAGAAAACCCCAAATGAGGCCATGGAGAGTCAGATATGACTGAAAATGACCGAACAATAAAAAAGTAAAACTCTCCTGAATGTTTTAAATATTATACAGTCTGATAAGTATGGCCAGATTTTGAAGTCTGACAAGAACTTCTTATTTGGTATAGCCTTGATTTTTTAAAATAAATTTTATCTGTAAAATTATCCATTTCCTCCCCAAACAATTCAGACTTCGAATACTCTAATCTTTGCATTGTAATACCCATAAGGCATCATTTTTCTTGATCTATTTGTTTGCTTTCTTTCAGCTATTTTTCTTCAGAATCACTATCATTTGCTGTAATTTTCATTTTATTTATATATGTTTGTCTTTTTCCTGGTCTTTTTAAGCTTCCAAGCTTAAGACACATACTCTACACGATGGAGGAATAAGTAATGACTCCCATTTACTTGGAAAGTTTTTGTTTATTTTCTCTGAAATTGTTTTGAGGTAATAATCTTCTAGTTCTTGATATTTGTGTATTTCTTTGGGTGTTTAATTAATTTTTCCTTTTTTTAATTTCTAAAGATTGATCTTATTTTATTCTTATCTTAAATGATCCTTCATACCTTTAACTTCTCCAGATCAACAACTGTTACATTATCTTTAATAGTCATCAAAGTGTATTATTTAACAGCTAATTTTTACAAAATATTTTTCCTCAGAGTAATGTTCCTATTTAAAAGCCATATGACAAAAATCTTAATCAAAAGGAAAGAAATGTGCATAATATAACACTGAGCATGGCACAAGAGGAATAGAAAATAAAGATGGAAAGACAAAACTGATCTGGTTTCATCTGCGCAAGGTCAGATTATCTGAGTGAGTCTATTTTCAGTTGAATTACACAATCATTACCAATTGTGTCAGAAAATAAAATGAAATCAATGTTTTTTATCCTTTGTAATTTACATATCTGTGTGCATATTGTAATCCCAAAATATAAATAGCTCTCTCCCTCAGTTGTGTCATTTCTAAAATGGGAACAAAGACATTGTAATCAATACAAAGAAGCGTGATGGAAACAAACATATTTTGCAAACTTAGAAGTTGTATTTGAATGGAACCATAATTATCATTCCAGTGTTGAAATCAGGTATAGTGAGCAAGAGAATTTGGAGTTTGAGAATGCTAGGAAAGAGAAATATTCAGTGTGATTTCCATATAATTGAAACAATTGATCCAAACAGACAAGAGCATGAATTGAAATAGTAAGTCTTTGTCATCGTGTCTAAAAGGTCAAAAAAGTCAAATGCTCACCTACATCATGCATATATCATGGAATTTGAACATTTTTCCCCAGGGAGACAATGACATAAAAATTTTGATCCAGGTGCCCAGAGAGGGTGTGCATTTGTTTTGATTAATAGTTTCCAACCCACAGAGATTCATTATTCCAGAGCATATTTGGGGGACATAGTTCCCAGGGGAAAAAATAAATTATAAAATCCCTTGCATTGAGCATATAGACAAGTTTTTATGAATGAGAAAATCAGTCCTCTCTCTCTGTCCTTCATACTGTTTATGCAGTTTCAGCGTGTCTTGCTAGGTAAAAAAAAAAAAAATGGAGTGTATGCAATTCTTTTTATTAGAAATAATTTAAAAATTCACTGCAGAAGGAGAAATGCTCTAATTGTGCTCTCATTCTAGAGTTCTGCTTCCTGAGATTGTATTCCCCCTCTTTTCTTATTGAATCTATCTGTGAAGATTTCTTTTATACTATAATGAACTGGAAATGGACATTAGGTAATAACAATTCTGTTATTAATGGCAATATTCAATAATACTCTTAACAATGGGAAACATTCATATGCTTATAGAACTTCAAGGTTTGTCAATTGCTTCATATGTGGCATCTCATAACTCCTATTTTCTGTCCCTTAAGGGAAGAAGATATGATTAGAGGTAATAGGTCTAGACTATTGAAGAAACTATCAGAAAAAGGCCCCATTCACAACTGAAATATATTCCAGCTAAATGCATACCTGGGTCAGATCTGGATATGTGTGCAATGGCTTGTCCATATCTTTATCCCAGGTTTCTCTTTGTTCCCAGCAAGATGTAGGCACTTGACTTTTTAAACTGTGCATGTGCAGACAGACCTACAACCTGAATCTCCTTCTGCTCACCCTTCAGATGATGCTATATATTTTCTGTTAGCTCTTCCCTTGGAAACATCACAAGAACTGTCCTTCATTATCCAACAAGCCAGCTACCTCTGCCTACTGGTTAGCACATTGCATTGATTCTTAAAAATATAGTATAAGCAGGTAACTGTTCCCAGTATTGCTACTTATATGAGCTAAACTATTGTGAACTGGAAAATGTTACTTCAAATATCCCAGCCTTATTCTTCAAGTATAAAATGAAGGAATTAGACAATTAACTTCTAAAGGCCCTTTCCATTCTAAAAATATCAGTTCCTGATTCTCTTTGAATCAGAGAAATCAAGAGACATATCCTGTTAATCTCTGCTACTATTCTTGTTTTACTCTCAAACCATATTATATTCAGGAAAAGGGAAGATTCACTTTTCTAATATGAGAGATTCCCTCCACTTTCCAAAGTGGTTTTATGCTTGTACTGGCATATGCTGGTCCGTTACCTCCTTCAGAGCTAGATGACTAAATCAATGTTCCCTCACTGGATGAGAGACTGAGGGAGGAACTTATGGGGTGGGGGGCATGACATTAAGTCTTCTTGGAATGTGTTTGCATTTTACCAAAACAGAATTTATAGGTAACTGACTCCCAAAAGGAAAGTCTTTGTTGGTCATTATCTCTCCTTGATTTTGCAGTTCCAACACATAAGAAGACTATATGTAACTATAATCTTAAAGAAGCTTAACCTCTAAAAGTTATTATAGCACAATTAAAATGTATGGAGTGGGTTATGCTCACACATGAGAATAGCTTTGAGGACAAAAGAGATCATTTCTTATTTCTTTTTATCAAGTGTCACAAGAAACCTATGAAATCGATATGGTAAGCATTGCTATCTCCTTTTTGTACAATATCAATCTGGGGTTCAGACAGCTTAAAAGCCTTGCATATGATCCATCTAATGATAAATGCTACAGGTAGGATTAGAAACGGGGGTTTCACTGAAGGGTGTAGTCTAGACACTAAATGGACTTGAAAGACTTTTCCAACTCTAAATCTTGTCATCAATGCACTAAGGATCCTCTTTCTTTTATTATTTCCTGGATAGCCTCAAGTTACTTTATGTAAGTAACCAACAGTGATGTACATACATACACACATGCTCACACAGATAAAGAATTTGTATATAGGATGAATGAGTGTGGCATCATATAACTGGCTGGAAAAAAACTTGTCTTCCCGACTTTTGCTGAATGAAATAAACTGAACTCACTGTGGATGCTAAGTTAGTCAAAATTCCATCTATCTGATCTCAGAGTTGTTCAAAGGCTATAAAGCAAAAGTATGGAAATTGTTGATGGAAAAATCATTTATATTTTTTTTATTTTATTGAATGCATAAGGTATGGCTCATAAGTAAATTTTATTTTTTAATTTGTTAAAATAAATGGTGATTTGTGGGTTTGTGTGTATGTGTGTGTGTATGTGTGTGTGAGAGAGACAGAGACAGAGACAGACAGACACAGACACAGAGACAGACACAGACACAGAGAAAGACAGAGACAGAGAGACAGAGAGACACACACACACAGAGAAAGAGAGAGAAAGAGAGAGAGAGAGAGAGAGAGAGAGAGAGAGAGAGAGAGAGAGAGAGAGAGAGAGATTGCTTTGTTTCTTTAGGATGGACACAAACTATAGAGACTAGGTTGCACATATGATCTGAGCTTGTACCAAGTTCATACTATATGTAGTAATGCAGTCTGAGAATGTGTGCATTCATTTTGACTATTACTTTGCAAACCACTGATAGCCCCAAAGAGGTGTATACCATATAGGTAACATGTGTGATCACTATATTGTCTGTGTTCTGGATGTTGTATTTATCTGTATCACACGTTGATCTGTACAATATCTGTCATCATGGATTTTGATTGATCAGGATGGTATCTCTGCATGGTGTGTATAAACATGATTATATTTCTATGATATTTAAAGGACATACATCAAGGTAATAAATACATATCTAGACATATATTTTTCCTGTTAAGCTTGGATTAACTTTGATTCTAATATTGTTTCCTAGGAGATGGCTAAAACGTATTCTTGGACCATACCAAAGAAGGATTCCCCATTTTGCCTTATTCATCTTTCAATATACTGAAATAATGGAAGAGGAGGAAAATTGCTCTGCAATTACTGAATTTGTGCTCCTAGGATTTTCAGATCATCCAGAACTCCGATTTTTCCTCTTCCTGATGTTCCTGGTGATCTATGCCATCACAGTTTTGGGGAATCTTGGTATGATTATCCTGATCAAGATCAGCCCCCGCCTCCATACCCCTATGTATTTCTTTCTCAGCCACATGTCCTTCACTGATTTCTGCTATTCTACTGTCATTGTACCCAAAATGCTGATCAATATATTAACAGAAGACCGGATCATCTCTTTCCTAGGCTGCATTGTACAGTTCTATTTGTTCTGCACCTGTGTGGTCACTGAAGTCATATTGCTGGCAGTGATGGCCTATGATCGCTTTGTGGCCATTTGTAACCCATTGTTGTACATGACTGCTATGTCCCAGAAGCTTTGCATCCAGTTGGTCTGTGGTTCGTATATTTGTGGTACAGTGTGTTCTCTGATCCATACATGTTTAGCTCTTAAGATATCTTCTTATAGATCCAACATCATTAATCACTTTTTCTGTGATATCCCTCCACTCTTGTCTCTGTCCTGCTCTGATGTCTCCATCAATGAACTGCTACTTTTCACAGTGTCCAGTTTCAATGAGATCAGCACCATCATTATCATCCTCACCTCATACATGTTTATCCTCATCACCATTCTGAGAATCCGCTCTTCTGAGGGTCGGTGCAAAGCCTTCTCCACCTGTGCCTCCCACCTCACTGCGATTGTGGTTTTCCATGCCACAATCCTTTTCATTTATTGCCGACCAGGAACTGGAAATACCCTAGATTCAGACAAAGTCGCTACTGTGTTTTATACTGTAGTGATACCAATGCTAAATCCTCTCATCTATAGTTTGAGGAACAAGGATGTAAAAGATGCCCTCAGGAAAGTGATAGATTGTGAAATGATGTTTCCATGTCCCAAACTGGGGGGAAGTAGAAGACATTAAGAATTTCTATCAATATCAATGAATTGTTTTAGCCTCGTAATCAGAGCTTTTCCTTGTGAAGTCACATACTAGGGTACTTTTTCGTATGGTCCTGGAATTATATTTGGCTTAAAGAATAAGCAAAAAAAAAAAATCAATGTGGAATATTATATAAAATGTCATATTTGCGTCCATAAAGTCTGGATTCTAATTCTTCTTTATATCCTTACTTGCTGTGTTACTGAACAAGTTACATATTATCTCTGATCTAGAATTTCTTCATCTTTAAAAAGGGGCTAATAACAGTTGACTTGACTTCTAGTCAACACAATTTAAATAACATATGTATATATTAAGAACTTTGAAAACTTCAATATCCATTATCATTATATTCATTATTCTTCTTATCTTCTTCCTCCTCCTCCTTCTCATTACTAATAGTGATATAAATAGGGGTGGGTAGGTGGTGCAGCAAGTGGAGGACTGGCCCTGGAGTCAGGAGGACCAGAGGTCCAGTCTGGCCTCAGACATTTGGCACATTTACTAGGCTTGTGACTTTGGGCAAGTCACTTAACCCCAACTGCCCTCCAAAAAGCAAAAAAAAAAAAAAAAAAAAAGCAAAAATAATAGTGATATACATAGACATGATCTCTTGATGTTTCAATCAGTCCCTTTCAGTTTATTCACCTCATTACTGGTAACTTCTCAATCCCTGGACATTATCAAGCAAAAGCTGGCTGACCACTTGTCAGATATGTCAAAGATACTCTTGTTCAGGTTTAGATTCAATGCAAGTCAGTAATAGACTAGAGACCCCAATCAACATCAGTAACTCTTCCCAAGATATTCCAACTATATGAATACCCATTAAACTCCTAGCTCCCTGAAAGCAGAGAATTTGGGAGGTGGGTTTAATTTTTTGTTGTTTTTATTTTGTACTCTCATTGGGTACGTCAACAATTTTTTAAAGAGGGAAAAATACATGCACCGAATGACCACGGCCATTGATTTTTCAATAAACTTTATATCTACAGTATGTTTTAGAAATAATTGTTTGCAAAATTTTTTTTCCAAAAAAACCTGAAAGATAAATGATAGATGCTTTACAAAATGCATAGTATATCTACGAGTAATAACATTATGAAGTACATGAGCTTCATTGGTCTACCTGAAAACATTATCCATTTGTAGTGAGGGAAATCAGTTGATAGAATGACATACATTAAATGACATACATGTGGACCAAGCTTAAGGGCAGAGCTCCTTCTTTAATATCACTGACTTGCAGCACACATTGGGAAGACACAATGCTCTATTGTATTTGTATGTTTGCATGTTTGTGTATGTGTGTTGAGTGTATTTTTCCCAGAATTCCTCATTCTTAGTATCTTCAGACCTCATGAATATTGAGTAGGATGATCTAGACATAATTTTTCCTATCTGGGTTTTACTGCAGCTGTTGTAGTGGGTGGATAAAAGTATGATCTTCTTATTTTAATAACAACTGTTTTCCAAAAAGAAATATGAAACTTTGGGATAGACAATAGCGACTTATTTGCCTGACATTATTAGGGGGAAAAAAACCTAAATGTCCAGGAAAACTGATTTTTTAATGAATAAATAAAAAAGACTTTTTGTCGTTTGAAATTGTATTATTATTATTATTGTCTAAATTTATTTTGATGGAAATATTTGTAAAGGATTTTGTACACTAACCCAAAAAGTGAACATGATTTAATAAGGTTTTATTGATTTTGCTTCATTAGGACAATTAAATATATTCTGTTACTTTATGGATCATATGGAACAGCAGTTCTCAACCTGTGGGTCGCGACCCCTTTGGGAGTCAAATAGGGTAGCCTAAGACCATTGGAAAACACATATTTCTGATGGTCTTAGTAAGCAAGATACTGTTCCTCTATCCATCTCCAGGTAGGGCCACCCACATGCAGATATGCCCACATAGGAGTATTACAGGGTTGCGGCATTAGGAAGGTTGAGAACCACTGACATAGAGGTACTGAAATGAGACTCTTCAACTTCCAAATATAATTTGATGTTCTGAACATTTTTATAAATGACTTCTTATTGTATCATACAATATTTCCTTTTGTAAAATCATGTTTCAGGATATGCAATATGATTGTTTTCAGTCAGTCTATAACATGGCTGTCTTACATTAAAATAAATTAAGGAAACAAATTCTTGCCTCATAGTCATTTTGTTGACCTCAATAGAAATGCTTCCTTTTTCCCATCTTATATGATTTTTTTAAAATGAAAATTCAATTAATTATTTCAGTATTAGCAATGAATTAGTGTTGTGATTGATCCACTACACTCTACAAGGATTAGAGAAAATTCTACATGTTTCATTCATTGTCAAACTGGAAACTGTCAAAAAATATAGCAAAGAGAAGAGCTGAAGGACTTATGTTCATGCCATATGAGAATGATTTGAAGGAGGGAATGTTTTACTTAGAAAAATGAAGCTTAGTGAGTGATGTCACAGTAAAGAAACAGTATTATCTTGTCAAAGGCTCAAAGTATAATGCATTTAGATGGGTATATACTTGAGTCCAGGGCCTTTTTTTTTTGCCTTTCCTATTATCCCAGGGCCTGGAACATCACATGCACTAATAAATTCTTTTGATTTGAGTTACCATTCTCCTTTACAACCAGACCTAGCTAATATAGCACATTTGCAAGTTATTTGTTCTTGCTCTCCCATAATATAACTACCAGGAACAGACACTCTGGATCTAAACTTTCTGAGACCCTGACCAACACCAAATCTTGTAGGAGTGAATCCACATAACTTTTACATTTCTCTCAGGGTCTAAGAAGTCTTGATGTGGGGCAGAGCCAAGATGGTGGAGTAGAAGCACAAACTTGGAGTGAGCTCTGGCTCCTATCACTTCCAGGACATATAAAAAAAATGACTCTAAATAAATTTTAGAGGCACAGAACACACAAAGTGATAGAGAGAAACAAATCTTCTGCTGAAGGCAGGCTGGCAGGCAGACAGGAAGTTTCTATCACAGTGCTCTAGAAGCTGAGGGTAGTCCTGGTGCAGCACAAGGGTCTAGCCACAGGGCTGCCCTGATCAGTGGCAGCTAGAGCAGACTTCAGGAAAGTGATTCAGCAGAACCTGTGGCAGTTTCCAGACTTCTCAACCCATAAACACCAAAGAGAAAAAAAGGTCAGCAATAAACTCTGTTGGAACCAGGTGACCTACAAGTGTGGTCTGGCCCCTGTCCTCAGGGTGAGAAGTGATTGAGTTGCTGGGGCTGCAGCCCCTGCACGTGGCTGCCTCCAAAGCTCCTGGCCTGCAGATGACAGGGGGACCAAGCAAATGTCCAGAGGGTAATTGATCTTTATTAACCTCCTTGGATCTGTGTTGCTGTCTTCAGTGGTGGTCCTGGTGTGCCAGGGTGCCAGTGTGGTGTCTGTAGAGAGGGAACCCTCCTCCAACCTCTGACAACATTTGTGAAAACCTCAGTGATTTGGGACAAAACTCTCTCCATTTTTGAAGCAGAGTTCTTCTTTGGCAAAGGACTCAAAAACTAAGCAATTGGCTAGCAAGATAAGCAAGCAGAAGAAGCACAATCAGACCATAAAATCCTTTTTGGGGTACAAAAAGGATCAAAGCATAGAGATGGAGAAAGACAATGAAGTCTGAACTCCTGTATTAAAAGCTTCCAAGAAAAATATGAGCTGGTTACAGGCCATGGAGGAGGTCAAGAAGGATTTTGAAAATCAAGTAAAAGAAGTGGAAGGAAAATTGGGAAGAGAAATGAGAATGATGCAAAAAATCATGAAGAGAAAGTCAACAGCCTGCAAAAGGAGACCTCCCAAAAAATACTGAAGAAAATAACACCTTAAAAAATAGATTAACTCAAATGGCAGAAGAGGCCCAAAAAGCCAATGAACAGAAGAATGCCTTAAAAAGCCCAATTTCCCAGACAGAAAACGAATTTCAACAACTCAACCATGAGAATAAATCCTTCAAAATTAGATTGGAGCAAATGGAAGCTAATGACTTTATGAGAAATCAAGATACTATACAAGAGATCTAAACAAATGAAAAAACAGAAGGCAATGTGAAACATCTCTTTGGAAAAACCACTGACCTGGAAAATAGATCCAGGAGAGATAACCTAAAAATTATTGGACTACCTGAAAAAAGCCATGACAAAAAAAAAGAGCCTAGAAATCATCCTTCAAGAAATTCTCAAGGAAAACTGCCCTGGTATTCTAGAACCAGAAGGCAAAATAGGAATTGAAAGAATTCACTAATCACCTCTTGAAAAATATCCCAGAAAGAAAACTCCTAGGAATGCTATAGCCAAATTCCAGAGTTCCCCGGTCAAGGAGAAAACATTACAAGCACCCAGGAAGAAAAAAAATTGAGTGTTGTGGGAACACAAGCAGGATAACAAAAGATATAGCAGCTTCTACATTAAGGAATTGAAGGGTTTAGAGTATTATATTCCAGAGGTCAAAGGAGTTAGGATTAATACCAAGAATCACCTACTCAGCAAAACTGAGTATAACATTTCAGGGGAAAATATGGTCATTCAATGAGGTGGAGGAGTTCAGGCATTCTTGATGAAAAAACAGAGCTAACAGAAAATTTGACTTCCAAAAACAAGAAGCAAGTGAAGCAAGTGAAGCATGAGAAGGTAAAGAGGGAAAAGAAATCATAAGGAACTTATTAAAGTTGAATTATTTACATTGATATATGGAAAAATAATAATAGTAAGTCATGAGACTTTTCTCAGTATGAGGATAATTGAAGGGAATATATATGTATCTATATATATGCACATATATAGATACATACATATATGTTTATATGGATGTTTATGTATATGTTTATATAGCAGAGTGTATTTGTGTATAAATACATATATGAATGCCTATATATGTATACATGCATACATAGACAGAGGGCACAGGATCAGTTCAATAGTAAGGGATGATATCTAAAAAATAAAATTAAGAGGTGAGAGAGGAATATAATGAGAGAAG
>CM053592.1:182812159-182830580 GCA_028646515.1 Pseudochirops corinnae
TGCATACCATTCTCTGGAATGCTTTATCTCCCTGAAGCATCCTGTGGCTTATTTACCTACTTCCATATATACTCATGCCCTTGCATTCAATAAACGAGACTTGATCAGAAAGCCTGTCTTGTCTCCATTCTTCGTGTTTCTTGTCCCCCGTCCCTCTTTCTCTTCTAGGGTCCACGTTGTGCCCCGCAGGCCGGGGCAAAACTTGTCAACACAGGAGAGAAATTGCAACTCCTTCCCTTTTTTTCTAATGTGGGATGCTCTGAATGTGGAATACTGATACTAAATTATCAGTCTCAGTTGATTTTTTTAGTTAGATTTTAGGACCTGTTTTTTTTTTTTTTTCTGTCCTCTTATTCTTTGTCAAAAGAATGATTCACTAGAAAATATATAAAATCTCACTAACTTAAGAAAAAAAGTGTTAATAATAAAATAGCTTATGATAGTGAAATTATGATTCATTACAATATTCTGTAAAGACAATTTGAGATGATAGTTTATTATAAGCTAGACTATTTATGTAATGTGTAATTTGAAAGCTAAAATTAAAGCATAATACAGAATGTGATCAAATAGGAGTAAAGACACAAACAGAGGAAAGGAAGACAAGGGGAATTAAGCTAAGATCTGGGTCATAAAAATAGCCAATTTTTTCTAGAAATGAAACTTTGTGCAATACAGTGAGAAGAGGAAACTTGATAATTATCACCTTGTGAGAGGTATAAGATGGCATTCTCAAGGACAAGAAAACAATCTCTTTGACTCTCACTAAAATGTCTTTATTAGAATGACATATCAAGACCAGATGGTGAAAATATAAGAAAGGTCTAAGCATAAGCAACTTCCACAAACAATATGCTATAGCAGCCCATTTCTGTACAATAATTTAAAAGGGCAATAATAAAAAATTCCATTCAATTTCTTTTTAGTAGCCAAAACAAAAGTAACTTGACTTAAATTTTGGAGGCTATGAATATAGAATATTACATATACTTTCAGGTGAAGCTCAAATGATTATTTATTCATTTATTGATTTTGTTTAACTGTTTAATGTAAATATTGATAAAGATACACAGATAATTTAGACATATATGAATCTACACACATATACTCAAATATATATGTGCACATATAGCTATTATATTTATAATAAGGCATTAATATTTTTAATGAACAAATTGGGGAAAATGTACCAAAATTTCATAATAATGGTTTTTTGAAATGAGATTTGATCTATATTTGACAGATTTGGTAAAAACTACAATGCTATGTTAATTATCAAAAAGACAAACTTAAAACTAGTGCTGATGATTTTTTTAAGTTACAAATAATATTTGCTTCATTATAGCAAAATGATGCCTTACTGACTTTCTAATGATACTGTTCCACCTTTTTTTTGTGCTAACTTTGATAAAAAGAAAAATACTGTTTGATAAATAGATAAATTCTTAGGATTAATATCTTTAATAATATTTCATTTGCTTATGTTTTTTCTCACATCTGTGCCGGGTAAGATAACATATGGAAGTGTTATAATTCATATCTTACATGAGAGGAAATTGATGATCAGAGATGTAAAGACACTTGCCCAGGGTCACACAAGGGGGAAAGGAATAAGCATTTACAAGTACTTACCATGTGCCAGGCACTGTGTTAAATACTTTATAAGTATAATCTTATTTACCCTAGGAGGTAGGTACTGTCATTATCCCTATTTCACAGTTGTAGAAACTGAGGCTGACATGGTTAAGAAACTTGCCCAGTCAGTCAGAGCCTGATGCCAGATTTGAATTCAGGTTGACCCAGCATTCTATTCATTGCTCCTCTGAAATGCCCCTGAAGGATAAAAGTAATCATAATGTTTATTGTGCATATCTAGAAGTCAAGAGGGAGACTGATCTCTTAGTCTTCTAACCCCAGTGCTCTTTCCATGGTGATAACATGCCATTAACATATGTTTAGAGCACAAGATCTGGCATAAGAAGACTGGGCTTCTCATTATAAAGTAAAAAGTGGCATGGGACAGGAACTATTCCCACTCAGTAGAGCTGGATATATAGTCACTCACTTTTATGACTTCTCAAGTCAAAAGTCTTTTTGCAAAGGTTTGTCCTCTTTGTATGGAAAGAACCAGCACAGATTTGTATTCTTATGTGACTGATATCCACATCCAGAGAGATGACTGGAGGTAGATTTCAAAAATACATTAATCAAAGACAGAAGCAATTGAATAGCTTTATCCCACACAAACAGGTAAGTAGGAAATAACTTTCATTCTTTGATGTGTGAGATGTTTCCTAGGAATATCTAATCTTTCTAGGTAACTAGAAGAAGCATGACATTGGGATAGAGAGCTGATCAGGAAAACATGGCACACACTGGCTATGTGACCTTAAGTAACTCATTTCATTTATCCATCATTTGAGCAGCTCTTTAAGACTATAAATTGTTTGTTTTTGTTTTTGCTTTTTGTTTTTGTTCTTGTTGTTTTTTAACCAATCAAAACTTTTAGGTCATTTATTTGGTGTTACAATCCCATAACTACCTAACATAATGCTTGGAAAATTGTAGTCACTTAATGTTTGTTTAGCTGACTTTGACAATACAAACTCAAATCCATTCTTAAAATTTCCATAGGTTGTCCAATCTCCTAGATTACTTTGAAGGTGAGGAGTACAGCATTGAATTTAATCTGTAATTAAAGAATTTCTCTCTGTCTTTCTATGCTCTTTCTGACATTCCTTCTCAGGTGGCTTCTGTGCCTCCACATAATTTGCGTTGTTTCACTGAATTCTAGAAATTTAATTTTTGCAAGACTATACATTATAGAGAGCACATTTGCATGGGAAGAGTTTCCTCATCTTGGAATTGTTTGTAAATCACCAATTCAGTGCCTATGACTAAAAGGTGTCTAAGCTCCTTTCTAAATAAAAATCCCATGATCTTGACTCAAGAATGAAGATTTAGCAAAGTGAATGCTATCTTTTACATCAAGCCATGATAAGAATACATTGAAGATTCAAAGCATCATCCTTTTTTTGATATTTGTGTAGACACACACACATTTTAAATCTTATCAATTGTATGGGAATATGTTTGGGGAAGCACTTTGAAAAGCAACTTTTTAGTAAAGGGCTCACAAAGGATTTTCTGTAAATAGTCCTAATAAGAAAAGTTTGATTACCAAAAGTAATACAACATCAATAAAGATTGGGGGATATCAGCAACAATTAGTCTTTTAAAATTTTTGATGGGATTTGATATAATTATATTTTTAATTAGAGGATTTTTTATTTTGATTACTTTTTTATTAACAAATATACGTTTTTCTCTCTTCTGCCTATTGTCCATTATTATTGGAAATTTAAAGTGGCAAGAATTTATGGTGAATGCCCAAACCTACATTTCTTTTTTCCCCTTCTCACATAACAGCATCCTGGTAAAAGAGATCAAGCACTACCTTAGTTTCCAGGTGACTGCTGAATGTTTTGTCCTTGAGTTTGTCATTGTCGTAGTTTTGGGATATTTCTCCCTCACATAATTCATAAAATCATTTGTGGCTTAAAGACCATTGAGGCAAATAACCTCCCCTAATAGCTGCCACTAGTTTTGTAAAGCAAAAGCTTTGTAAATGCTTTCTCCTTAATTTTTTTTTAAGAAATTGTATTGTGTTAAGTGCTATGGCTAAAAAGACAAAAAATGATTTTTCATTAGCTTATATTAAACCTATCATGAATTTTCACACCTAGCATCACGATTTTATAAGAATGACAGAAATTATGAATTTCTTTCACAGAAGCAGAAACCAGTGCACTGAGAAATTCATTGTCTTGCTCAGTGAAGCAACAATTTCATGACAGACTAGGTGAGAATTCAGCTATCTTGGTTTCATGACATATTCCTTCCAACCAGGCACAGAAGCTGGGGGAGCTGATAAGTGTTGAGGTTTAAGATTTAGTGGTGCTTGAGACCCCAAAATACCAAAACGCTGGGTCCTGCCAAATGAATGCAACTCAAATCTTCTCTCAGCCAAAGTAAAGCCAAGTTTATTAAAGATTTGCCATAATGAGTATTGGACAAGTGTTCTAGAATCATCTGACATAGAATGACTCCACCCTACTTTCTTCTCCAGCTCCTTCATGGGAAGCAAGGTGGGTTTTACATACAGAAAGATGGTGGGAGGATTTAGAGGTGGTATAAAGGAGGAGTTTGGGAGGGTCTTCAGGAGGTCAGATTCCAGCCATAAGAGATTAAGGGTAGGAAGTAGATGGAGGCTACCACAAGATGGCAGACAATGGATAGTTTAAGGGTAACAGCTTTGGGTAAGGATATTTTGGGAACATCTAGAGTGGGGAGTTGCTGGACAATGGAAAGGCTTGGCTAGTAACAGAGATTTGGGCTGAGCTATAATGAAAGGCTTATGGCCTCAGGCAAATGCCTCAGCTGGGAAGATTCAAGAAGAGCTAAAGGGGGTTCCCAGAGCTTGTACCTCATCAATAACAACATAAGAAATGACACAGATGTAACTGATCATAGCACATTCTCTGGTAACTGAGGGAACCCATTTGCCTAGAGAGGGGATCTACTCTAAAGAATTTTTCATAAGATTGGACATTTAGCAACAGAGTACTTGGTTCCCTGACAGTCTTACTTTCAGTGACCTTACCCAACTAGGGCCTAAACTTCCCTTATTGTCCTTTCCTAGCCTAACCACAGCAGGGGGAAACAGAACTGTCATCAACTCCCAAGTCTCTTATCTCTACTCCCTGAGCGAATTTGCAGGATTTCTTTCTCCCATTTCTCCCATGACTGAAAGTCCAATGCCTGTTACACTGGAAGGGTTGTGATGAATTCACAGAAAGGATTTATTGACACTTACCTCAATGTGTTACCTCTCCCAGCAGATCTTCAAATAGGATAGAGAGACTGATTCATGTAAGAAGGGATATAATGGAATTTTGTTCTGCTCCCACAAAAGTTATTAGAAGATAATCAACAGCTGTGCAGAAGCTCTTGCTTATCTTACTTTACTAAAACCCTGGCCTTCCCAGAACTATATCAATGGCCAGAGGGAACTAGAAAGGTGGGGATGTGGCCCACAGCTGGGACCTTGGAAGAGAAGAAGTTAGGACCTGGTCAGTTCTCAAGTCTCCTCACTACCATGGCTCTGTAATCTATATAGAATCTGCATATATTAAGGCAATGTAGAATATATAGAAGGAAATAAAGTGAAGAGTAGGAGCATTTCGACTAACCTTTGAGAAATTTGACTATAAAGAGAGGGAGTGTAGAATATATAAATATATGTATATATATATATATATATATATACACACACATACACATAAATACACACACACACACACACGGAAATAAAGTGAGGAATTTGAAGAATTTAACTAGCCCTAAGTCTACCTGGAAGGATAGAAATTGTAGACCCTCATTCCTGCATCTGTATGGGGGTGGGTGTGTCCACAGTGAACACCACAGTGGCTACCTTGCTGGAAGCATAAATAAACCTCTTCCTCTGCATACTCTGCTTCTGAGTTCTTACAGTGAGAAGGGGTTTGTCTTTCTAAGGGTCCTCAAAAAGGGAAGGGATGTGCAGTGGAAGCTTGTCCTAGGCTAACTCCCTGACTCTACCTCGAAGTCCTGAGATACCTGATGAGGTACAGGCTCTGGGAACCCCCCTTCAGCTCTCCTTGAATCTTCCCACTAGGGCATTTGCCTGAGGCCATGGGCCTTAAGCTGTGGCTCTGCCCAAGCATTTGTCTGAGCCCTCCTTTGTCCTGCAAAATCTCACCCTTGGTCCTCCCAAAATATCTATACCCAAATCTGATACAACCTTGAACTGGCCTAGCCTGCCATTGTCTGTTATCTCCAAGTAGCCTCCAGCAACTTCCCACCTTTAATCACTCATTACTAGAGTCTGACCTCATCTGACTCCTCTTGACAACCCTCCCTAAACTCCTTCTCTAGAACAACCCTTCCTCCCACAACCTTTCTGTATATCAGAGCCCATCTGGCCTCCATGAGAGGAGGAAGGCCAGAGAATGTATTCTAGCACAGACTTACCCTGTGTCACATGATTCTGGTCCTCTTGCCTAATGTAAGATACCAAGGCCCCTTGAGAGTCTAGCCAATATGGGGGACTTCTAATAAACTTTGCTTTTTTTGGCTGAGAGAAGACTTGAGTCAAATTCATTTGGCAGGATTCGGCATGTTGGTATTTTGGGGTCTTGAGCACCCCTGACCCTATAGCTCAACATTTTATGTTTCCCAACCCCTAACCCCATACCTCATTTTATGGTAACCTCTTCAATACCCACAGCTATGTGGGTCTTCCTAAGTGCCCTCAGGGAAGCAGTGGGCAGTAGAAGCTTCAGGCTTATTCCTTGACCCTACCTGGAATGTCTTGTGAACCCCCAAAGCATGCGCACTTCATGCAAGAAAAATCTATTAAGCAACATAAAACTCTAGGGAGAAACAGGATTAAAATTCCACCTGTGGTTCTTATTGGCAATCACTTAAATCATTTATAATGATGAGGGGGTCATTTAACATTTGTAATCCTTAGTTTCCTTATCCATAAAATGGGTCAAATAACCTGAAGGGAAGGGCAGATAGGTGGATAGACTGTTGACTCTGGAGACTGAAAAGATTGATCTTTGAGAATTCCCATCCAGCTTCAGGCACTTACTAGCTCTGTGATCCCTGGAAATTGTTTAACTCTGTTTGTCTCAGTTCTTCATCTGTAAATTGAGTTGAAGAAGGAAATGACATTATCTTTGTCTTTGCCATATCATTACCATTATCTTTGCTATTAAAACAAATAAAACTCTAAATAGGGTCTCAAAGAGTTGGACAGAACTGGGAATGATTGAAATAAACCTAACCTGGGTAATTCACAAAATGGTTGTGAGGATTAAAGCAGGAAAGATAAGCATTATCCAAATAACAAAGAGCTATGTAAATGTCAGTCCTTATCATTAATCTCTTAATTCCTTTAAGAATTACTCTCTAAATGAAAAAAAAAATGTGGCATCAATTAGTAGACATATTTGGAGAAAAAATAATTTTCTAAGAGTTCTTCAAACAACTGAATTTGGACAAACTACTTCACCTAATCTGCATTTACTAAGCTCTACTATAGAACCAGATAAAAGAAAACAAAGAGATGTGAAGATCATTCCTAGGCATGGGGGTGGGAAGGGGAGGGGAGCTGGGGGGGGCAGTAAGAAGTGCTTATCAGGGTTCCCATTTTACAGAAAGGAGGTCCCAGCTCTGTCAATGATTCTTTTAGTGATTTCACCACTTGCCAACGATTCTAAAACGGTGACAGTTGGGGAAGCAATGTATTATCTGTTATTGCTCTTTACAATTCAGGTTTTGGGTATTGAAATATTTTCAAGTGAAAATTAAGGAAGAAAGGAAAAAAAAAACATTTACTAGTTAGTTTCAAAAGATATGGAAAAGAAATCCATGAACTGATACAGAATGAAGTGAACAGAACTAGAACAGTTTATACAATGACAACATTGTAGAGGAAAAAAATGTTGAAAGATTTTAGAACTCTGATACAATGGAACACTATAAGAATAGATGGCTGAAGATGAAGCACACTGCCTGTTGATTGTCTAGTGGTTCCCACCTCCAGTGAATTTGACTTGAGTCTTCTTTCAGCCAAAGACAAGGATTATTAGAGCACTGGTTAGGGTGGGCTAGCTTTTAGGAATCCAAACTATTGGGCAAATATTTAAGGAATCTGAGAATTTGTGACTCTTCTATGGACAAGCTGACCAGATTGAAACTGAGTATTTGTATCACTAATGCAACCAGGCCAAACTCTTAAAGAATCTGAACACTTTAATGGAGGCAAGATGGATCTTTGATACAGAAGACTGTGGGAACAGATAAGGGGTCTAGATGGAGTTAAGGAGTGGTGGTCTAGTTTGGGGCCAGCTGCAGACAATGACAGCCAGGATGAAAGGGCAATTAAAAGGAATATACTGAAATGAGCATCAGGTGAACATCAGGGTCATGTGGGAGAGTTCAGGGGAAATTTGGGTGGAGAAGATTTCCAGGGCCTTTACCCCATCATCACCCACCTCCTACCAGTAGGGTTGATGAAGTGCAGGCTCTGAAAACATTCTTGAGCTCTCCTTGAATCCTTGAGGTACAGGCTCTGGGAACCCCCTTGAACTCTGATTGAATCTTCCCACTTGATGAGGCATTTGCCATAAGCCTTTCATTGTAGCTAGGCCCAAATCTCTTACTCTTACTAGCCTAGTTCTCCATTGTCCATCTGCTTCCCACCCTTGAGCCTATCAAAATATCAATCCACCCTTGAACTGGCCTAGCCCACCATTGTCTGTTGGCTCCAGGTAGCCTCCAGCAACTTCCTACCCTTAAACACTCATTGACCTCATTTCTCTGCCCAAAGACCCTCCCCAAACTCCTCCTTTGGACCACCCCTAAATTATAAGACCCCATCTTGCCTCCATGAAAAAGAAAGCAGAATTATGTAGGGCAGACTCATTCTGTGTCAGATGATTCTGGTCTACTTGTCCAGTACAAGTGTCACAGATACCAAGGTTCCTCAAGTGTCTACCCATTATGGTGAATCTCTAATAAACTTTGCTTTTCTTTGGCTGAGAAAAGGCTTGAGTCAAATTTATTTGGTAGCTCCTGGCATGTTGGTATTTTGGGGTCTTGAGCACCCCTAAACTTTAAACCTCAACATTTTATGTTTTCCTGACCTCAACACTAAGTGCTTTCTAAGTATTTTGTCATGTGTTTTTTTTTTTCCTCTGGGATGTAGGCACCAGTATTATCCCTATTTTAAAGTAGGGAAAAATGAGGCAGAAAAACATTAAATGACTTGCCAAGAGTCACAGAATTATTAAATATCTGAGGCTAGATTGAACTGAGATCTTTTTTTTTGGGAGGGCAGTTAGGGTTAAGTGACTTGCCCAAGGTCACATGGCTAGTTTTTGTGTTAAGTGTGTGAGTTTGAATTTGAACTCAGGTCCCCCTGACTCTAGGGCCTGTGCTCTATTGACTGTGCCACTTAGCCCCCCCCCTTTGAACTGAGATCTCGATTATTAAAGGCCCTGCACTATACATTGTGCCGACTAGTTGCCTCTAGGCAGGAGAAAGGGAAGTAAGGAGAAACTGATACATCTTATTGATTTATTGATTCTCTTCTCATAGAAATAGAATCCCTGTTCTCCTGGCCTTGATTAGATTCTGAGATACTTCCTCAGAGCCCAAGGACTCACCTTTTGTATAGGTGGCAATTAATTCATTAAGACTTCAAGGCAACGAAAAGAATAATTATGTCATTAATTTTATTTGTGAAATGATTTTTTAATGTTTTATCTTCCAAGAACCACTTTTCAGATTGTAAAGCACAGTATAAATACGGTAAATAGATTATCACTTAAAAATGGTAAAACCTGTGACTCAGTTTGCTGCAAAGCTTAATTCAGCCTCCACTTTCTGCAGGAGGCCATTGCCAGTCTTCCTAACATCCCGTCTGCTAGTGTCCACCCCTCCTCAAGAGTTTATATTTATTGTAGTTTACATGTAGTTATAGATAAATATTGTCTTCCTGATAAAAGATATTCTCCTTGCCAACCTGGACTTACTCATTTTTGGCTTTACATCCCCACATCCCAGCATAGGGTCTGGTACAGAGTAGGGACTTAATAAATCTCCATTGAATACTATATATGTGTGTGTATTCATATACATGTATATATGTGTATATATACATGCATGTATATATGTATGTGTGTATGTATGCGTGTATGTGTATATATGTGTATATATAAGTATGTATTTGTGCATGTGTGCACGTATGTGTATATATATATTTATGTGTGTATATATGGCACTGTGCACTACCAATATCAAGTAACCATCAATGTGTCTATATATTTATATTTATTCTCGGTAAGCAAGTCAATTTGTTTATGGTTATTAAGGAAACATGTCAAGTGGACTTGGAGAAATATAGAAGAAATATCTATATGTATCACCTCTGTCTATATACATACATATGTGAAGATATATGCATCCACGTGAGTATGTAATGTGTAGATCTACACCTTTCTGTTGATATAAACATGTTTATATTGTGTGTGTGTGTGTGTATCAACTGATAGCTCTGTATAAAAAGATAAATAGCTGTAAGTGGGTATTTTCTATGTAAATATAGATTTCTATATGTAGATACAGATATTTACAAAATAGAGAGGGATGGCCACTCATTATCATATATATATATATATATATATATATGTATATATGTGTGTGTACATTAAATATTATTTTAAAAGTCAATTTAAATAAATATAGATTGATGACAGCTAGATAGCTGCACATAGTGATAAAATATATGTATTAGGGTAACTATAGATCTAGACAAAGACAATCATAGATAATATAAAGAAAGGGAAATGAGAGAGAGGCAAGAGAGAGAAGAAGAGGAAGAGAGAGCGATAAGGTGATAATAGCCACAAAACAGAACTTCTTTGTGAATAACAGAAGTGGTAGTTTTTAGCTGACGACAGGCTGTTGGATGTGGCTTGTAGCATAAGAGATTTGCATAGGGCTTAGTATATATGATATAAAAAGTCAAAAGAACACTATAATGGACTATGGGATATTAGACCCGAAAATGTCATTTGAATAGAAAATATTTAAATTGGAAAGCATCTTATAACACTGAATATAGAATGCTATAATTGAAACTTAGCTTGGAGAATATATTGTTGAACACTTTTAATTGAAAGTAGAAGAAACTAAAGTCCACAAAGTTTAAATGACCATTCACTGTTTCCACAGATGGAACATACAGAAATAATGACAAGGGTAAATTTTACTAACGTGGTAGGATTTATTCTCCTTGGATTTTCGGATAACCCTTACATACAAGGGTTTCTGTTTGGGATTTTCTTAATCATCTACGTGAGCATTCTTGTAGGAAATGGCCTCATCATTGTCATAACCAAGACTGATTCAGCTCTCCAAACACCGATGTATTTTTTCCTTGGGAACTTTTCATTTTTGGAAATTTGTTACACCTCAGTCACCCTCCCCAAAATGCTGATGGATCTTTGTACCAAGCATAGAAATATTTCCTTCCTAGGATGTGCTGTGCAACTTTGTTTCTTCCTTATTTTTGGAGTCACTGAATGTTTTCTCTTGACTGTCATGGCCTATGACCGCTATGTGGCTATTTGCAAGCCTCTCTACTATCCTCTCATAATGAACCACAGAGTTTGTGTCCACTTGGTGATTGCCTCTTGGATTGGTTCAATTCCTGGTCAGATAGGACAGACATATCAGATTTTCTCTCTTCCCTTCTGTGGTTCGAACAAACTCAATCATGCTTTCTGTGACATCACTCCAGTGCTGGAGGTGGCCTGTGGGGACATCTCTGTGAATGAATCTGCTGTTTATGCAGGCACTGTGTTCTTTGCTGTGCTTCCCTTTCTGTTGATACTTACATCCTACATCAGAATCATCACAAGCATCCTGAAATTGCAATCAGCCAGGGGGAGGCACAGAGCCTTTTCCACTTGTTCCTCCCATCTCATAACAGTTTCATTATTCTTTGGATCTGGTATAATTATGTATTTGCGACCCAAGTCCAGTCATTTTGCAGGAACAGATAAAATGCTTTCTCTTTTCTACAATATGGTGACACCAATGTTCAACCCCCTAATATATAGTCTGAGAAATAAGGATGTCATTGTAGCAATGAAAAAATTTCTACCTACCTAGTCTTGTGAAACAGTTAAATAGAAATTCCATTTCTTTTCCATTTGTCTCATGATTCTATTATTTTTCAAAGGACTACTTTCATTTTTTTTCTGTTATCTGTCCTTGAAAACTTTTATCATTTCCAGTTAGTAATCTCTAATTATGGAATATTCCATTCCTATTTCCAGAATTGTCATATGTGCCTACATACCATTAAAATGTGAATTCCATTTGTGTTTAGTGTTTTCCTATAAGAGTACTATCTACCTTCTTGAAGAAAAATATCCAACTAATGTTATTGTTTAGTAATCAAAATAAGATCATGTAAAATGTACTGTACATGCAATCAAGTTAACAAGTATTTACTGATTGGTAAAAGCTAGGCATTATACTAAGTTCTAGTGGTACAGAGGAATGTCAAAAGACAGCTCATGCTAACAAGAAGCACACAACTTAATAGATTCTGTTATGTGATGCTGTATAATCATGCTAGACAGATCATTAAGATATCTTCTGCCACTATCTCCTCATTTTCTATTTTCTCACATAAAAGGACATTCGTTGAAAGTTTCCTCTTTTTTCCTCATTGTCATCTCACATCGAGACATTTTTTTAAAATTCAGATGTAATAGCAAGCATCCTAGCACACCCAGGATGGCCTTCTAGCACAGATTCTTTTGATCTGCTTTATAAAGGAAAGAAAGTTTCAAAGGGGTTAATAATCCTACTTTAATTACAGAAAAAGAAGTAAGTATAGAAAATACAAGCAGAGAAATTAGCATAAAGACCAAAGAAAGGACTTCAGCTGTCTGAACATAGCAATATTGCTACATACTTTATATACATCACCGGACTGAGGAGCACAGATATCTAAGCAGTCTGGGGGCTCTGGCTACTCAGAACCTTGACCAGGAAATCAAAAGACCTGACAAACAGACACCTAAAGCAAAATGACAGCCTCCCAGAATACATAACAGAGATTGGGCCCCTATTGGCTCAGAGCCAGAAAGCGTGAAATCCATTTGACTCAACACAGCTGTGAATTATCATGGTTCAAAGGAGATTAATCCTTCAGATGTTTACAATTTAGCCTGAGCCTAGGAAACTGAACTTGAAAAAGAAAACAACAAAAATCCCACCTTTCTTGTGCTTAGACCAGACCACCTGTGACCTCCCCCATCCCCAGACCCATCTTCCTAAGGAGTTTGACCAAGTCCGCAGACGGAGGCTTTAGGCCTCTGACTTCTCTCTTCATCTTGAAACCTTCTCAGACCAAACCCCTTCAAATGACCAGTTTCTGCTTCTTGGCCAGACTGCCCTGGACTACTCCTGCAAACAGAAAGTTGTTCGTCCTTGGCTTCGGCAGAACTCAACAGCACTGCCTAACCACCAGACTGGAACCTGAGGTAGCACCATGACCAGAAAAGTCACCTCCTTCCCTCAGCGTGTTTCTCTCTAGGCATTGATGATATTTTTGAACTCAGCCATCCCTGACTAGCATAATCAGACCTCATGGTACTATTTCCAATGCAGTATTCTTTACCCTGAGCTCTCATAATACAACACTGGTACCCCATCCCCCGTTGGTTGCTCCCTTACTTCCACTTGCCGCTGCTTTCCTGCCTTCTAGTTATGTGCTGTCTTTCCCCATTCGATTGTAAACAACTTGAGGGCAGGTGCTGTCCTTCTTTTTATGCAATACATCTCCAGTGCTTAGCATAGTACCTGGTACCTAGTAGGTACTTAATAAAAGTTCATTTGATTGAAGCAGATAGGTGACATGGTGACTAGAATGCTGGGCCTGGAGTCAGGAAGACCTGAGTTCAAATCTGGCCACAGATACTTGCTTGTTATGTTAATGTAGTCAAGTAACATACTTAGGCTCAGTTTATTCATCTGTAAAATGAAGTTAATGATAGCAACTAATTGCATGTTTATTGTGAAGATAAAATGAAATATTCACCAAATGCTTTGCAAACCTTAAAGTGTTATATAAATGTTAGTTATTATAATAGTTCTTTTGAGAAAAAATGTATATGAATATTTATGAGCAACAACTTCTTTAGCATTTCTCCAACTGATGGGCATCCCCTCAATTTCCAATTCTTGGCCACTACAAAAAGAACTGCTATGCATACCTTTGTATATGTGGGTCTTTCTTCACATTTGCATGATCTCTTTGGGATACAGCCATAGAAATGGTATTGCTGTATCAAAGGGTATGCATATTTTAATAGCACTTTGGTCATAGTTCCAAATTGCTCTTCAAAATGGTTGGATCAACTCACAACTCCACCAACAATGCATTAGTGTTCCAGTTTTCCCCCATTTTCTCCAGCATTCATAATTGTCCTGCTTTGTCATGTCAGTCAATATGACAGGTGTGATGTGGTACTGAAATGTATTTTCTCATAAAGTACTGAGAATTAGAAGAACTATTTACTAGAGCTAAGATTTCAGGCAAAACCTTTACAAAAAAATCTTTCAGATATTAATGCAAATGGGCAAATGGGACAATGATCAAGACAATCATAATGAACAATAAAAAACCTTTAGTCAACAATATTTTAAAACATGTCTGTCTAAACACACCAAACATAAAATGTTACTATAGACTGTAGGTATTTTGAATATCTTTTTTTTTAATATAGGAAGGAAAAGCTTTGGAGATTACTTTACATGAAATTAAATGATATGGCTATAATTATTAAAACTAGAAGGTAATGATTTAAAATAGAAGATGACAATATTAGAATATGCTGTTATCAAGACCTACAATTAATGCATTCATCAACCTTTTGGTAAAAAAATGTATGTAATATATATTGCTTTTTGTGAGACCTTGTGAGACTTGAATTTTTGGGAAAAAGTGAAAAGGATTTGGTTTAATATTAGTTTATATCAAGATCACATATTATAATTCATTTTAAATGGCTAAATAAAATCTAGATTTAACTCACCATCTATTTTAAGAGATAAATAAATGTTACACATTTAAAAACTGTGAATAAGGTAAGAACTTATGAACCATGGAAGGTTAAATATAATTATAAATAGGTAAAATAGTAGTCGTTGATTTTATAGAAGCAAAAAAAATTGCTCAACAGAATAAATTCAGTTAGAATAAAAAGGGAAAATTGGAATTTGGGACAAATAATGCACCAAGTATGGCTGTTCAAAACTTGACTTTGAAAGTCTACAGGAAATTGAAATAGAATTATAACAATAAAATACATTTATTAATAGACTAGTGGTCAAATAATATGAAGAATTTTCAAGGGGAATGGAAACTATAAGCAATTACTTGAAAAAAATTAAAATCTTGGACAATAAGCAAAATACAATTTAAACAAATCCAAAGTATTGCCTTTTTAAGTTGGCAAAAATGGTAAAAGTTAGGAGAAACAAAATGGCAGAGGTTAGGAAAAGACAGACATACTCTTAGTGGAGGAAGGAATTGGTTCAGCTTTTCTGGAATGCAATTTGAATTATTTGAAATAAAATCATTATACTTATCATGCCTTTTGAATCAGCAAGTCCAGGAATGACCCTTTGGAGGTTAATGACAGAAAGATAGGTTACATTCATCTAAAATATTCATAATAGTACTATTTGTAATAGAAAAAAAAAAGGTTATAAACAATGTACCTAATGATTGGGTAGAAAAGAACAGAATGGAATAGAATAGAATGGAATGGAATGGAATGGAATGGAATGGAATAGAAGAATAGAATAGAATAGAAAAGAATAGAATGAGGCACAACGAATGTCAAAGATAAAGATTTCAGAGAAGCATGGAAATATTTCTAGGCTAGATATGGTGAAAAGCATGTTAGTGATAGAATAACAGAATCTGAGTTCAAATCCTCTGTGACCATGGGCAAATCATTGAACTTCTCTTGCTCTTTGGAAAATAAGATGATTTGTTAAGATAATGTCTAAGGTTATTTCCCAGTCTCTGATTATACACCTACTTTTGTCTGACCTGTGATAGAACATTCCAATCTCACATTGGTCTGATCAGTCACAGTCAGACACAGTGTAACTTGACTCTAGCATAGTGATGTCATTATGGTCCTCCTCAAAAATGAAGGACAACAACCAACCAAGCAACCAACCAATGAATATAGGGGTGTGTGTGTGTGTGTGTGTATGTGTATTGTGTATATATGTATGTGTGTATATATGAGTATACATGACACACGTAGATAAAATGGCTACATCACTGAAATTAAAGGTAACAGAAAAATGACAAAACTCAGGTGAGTAATGAGAAGTAAATGAAAAGACCTGTCCTTAAATAAATACATTTTTCTCTCATAAAGCAGATCTAGCACTATTTTCCACATAGAGAAATGCTACAGAGAAAACAGCATGTGATCAATGGTGTTCTGGCTTACTGTTTCTAAGAGGTGACCTAAATAATTCAATCCAATATCATTAATATGTTGTTCTTTTGTCATTCTTCACTTGAGTCCGTCTCTCTCCATGACTCCATTTAGAGTTTTCTTGGATACTAGTGTGGTTTGTCATTTCTTTCTTCAACACATTTTACAAATGAGGAAACTGAAGCAAATAAGGTTAAGAGCCTTGCCTATGTCATACAGTTAGTAAATACCTGAAGCTGGATTTGAACTCAGAAATATGAGTCTTCCTGACTTCACGTCCAACACTCCGTGCACTGCGCAACCTAGCTTTCCAATATCAATAATAGCAACCCACAACTATAGTTTAAACAAAGATTTCCTCCCTGTTTAACTGGAAAATGAGTAGTACATACACATATTAGGGATATGTGATATAACTGATACAGGGAATTCTTGGATGAAAAAACTCTAGTAATGCAGCTCAACACCCTAAGTGCTCTGAGCACCTTAAATGAAGAGACTTACCCAGGGTAAATAGTATATATTTGAGATGAAATTAGTGTGTCTTTCTGGTTTTGAGCCTTACTCTAAATTGTTATTCCATATTGCTTATTTTGCAAATATTACCATTTTTTTTACATGAAAATTTGAGCTTGGTCTCAATTTTTTTTGGGGGGGGTTGTGTTTTATTTTGTTTTCTATTATTTTTGCCAGGGTTTACAGATAATAAATTGCACAACCAAGACTGGGACTAACATCTACTTATCATCCCAGGGTTCTTTGTAATATACCCTATTGACTCATTATTGCTTTTTAGAAGCTAGAAGCTGGCAAAAGAATATGTGGACTCTCAGGAAAAAATAAAAAGAAATAGTGTTGGGGAAAAGAGTTTTCCCTAAAGAGCATAGAAGGACAGAAATATTATTTAAATATTTTGAAGGATTAGCACGTATTTTTCTTTTCCAGAAAAAAAAGAATGTCATATGTGTGTGGAGGAAGAAACAGACATCTTAATGTATAACTCATTAGCATCTGTCTGCCTAGACAGATATGCAAATAGATGCTATTTATAAAATATTTATCAAGAGAAGCAGTTGAAGATTGGTTTAATCCATCCAAAAAAGGTAAGTGGAAACATATTTACTGGCAAAATCTTCTCTCAAGAAGTGTATGAGAGGGGTGACTAGGTGGTGCAGTGAGTAGAGCACTGGACCTGGAGTCATGCGGACCTAAGTTCAAATCTGGCCTCAGAAACTTAACACTTACTAGCTGTGTGACCTTGGGCAAGTCACTTAATCCCAACTGCCTTGCCTTCTCCCCTCAAAAATAAAAGCCCTAAAATTAAAAGAAAAGAAGTGTATGAGTGTGACTAGACAGTCTATAAACCTCCTACAAGCTCTAAGACTAATGAACATTTTTAATCAAAGATGAAGATTTAGTAAACCAAACAAGATGATGCTTGGAAAGCTGTGGCATTTTTTGGGAGTGAAAAAGATCACTCTACCTCAGAAAATACTTGTAGTTTTCAGAATTTAATAGCTTTCTGATAAAACTGAATCATGGTCTAGAAATGACTTGAAAAACAAAATTTGTTTGAGAATGCAAGATCTTATTATGTGAATATTTATAGTAGTCAAAATTTGAGAAAAATTATTAAATATAGCAAAGTGATAAACACTTTGGAAAGGATATAAAGGACCAATGATATTTAAATCACAGGATCAGAGCCTAAGAGGTTGCCTTTTCAACCCTTTTGTTTTCTAGATGAGAAAATGGAGTCTAAGTGAATCCCAACTTCATAGAACAAATCCCCTTTATAAAATAATTTGCTCAGTAAACTTAGACTCAACCAAAAGACCATGTCCAAGGACCTAGAAGGTCACATGTGGCCACAAAGTTGCAGGTTCCCCAGCCCTGGTATGGAATATTATCCCTCGGGGATGGAGCCAAGATGGTGGAGAAGAAGCACAAAGTTGGTGTGGGTCCAGCTCCAAACAATTCCAATACCTGTAAAAAAAATGACTCTAAACAAAATTTAAAGCTACAGAACACACAAAGTAACAGAGAGAAACAAATCTGCTGAAGACAGCCTGCAGGCAGACAAGAAAGGTCTATCACAGCTTGGTGGGAGGCAAGTGCAGTCCTGTAAGAGTTGCAGGGTCCAGCCCCAGAAAGGTCCCTACCAGCAGTGGCCAGAGCAGTCTTCAGGAGAGTGCATAACCAGCAGCTATGGTGGCTTCCAGACTTCTCAATGCATAAATGTCAAAGAGAAAGTAAAATGTCAG
>CM053592.1:182831080-182862932 GCA_028646515.1 Pseudochirops corinnae
CAGAAAGCATATGAGTAATAGGTGAGATTGAGAGGGAAAGGATATCATAGCAAATGACCTAACATTTTTTCTTTAAAGTATGAGAAAAGTTTCTCAATTTGAGAGAGTGGAAGGAGGAGGGTGAAATATTGGAAGATTTAGGACAGAAAAACTTTTGAAGAGCCACTGTGGGGAGTGGGTTAATGTGTTGATAACAGATGTAAACATAGTAGGATTTCCTAGCAGCAATGACGGCTCAGTTGATATTATGCAATAAAAATTAGTAATGGAACCAGTCAGAATGGTTGCATAATTTTTCCAGCTTAATTCTACAGCACTACTTTCTACCTTCATTGTTCTCCTCCAATTTATCACTCCAGTTAAATTTTGGAGATTTCCCTTTTTATGCAGAAAAAAAAAAATCCTCTTCAGCATAGTACAAAAAAATGCATTTAAAAGAAAAAAAAAATCACCACAGTATTTTACACTAATTTCATCCATTCCTCTTACTGTAGTTCTGATCTATTGATTATTGATGTTTTCAATAGTTGAAGGGAAGGTAAACGAGGATTCATATGAGCAGAAACTTATGGATAAGGGGATAAAAATGAAATTATATTACAGAAAAAAATCAGTAAGACAAAAAAATTAGACTTGGTTTTTAATATGTTTCTTTTTAGTCTAGTTGATAATACTTTAAAATATTTAACTACTTTGTATTGAAATTATAATAATTTATAATATGCATTTCTTCATTTCACTAGAGTTCCCTGAACATAATTTAACATTTTTCTTCATGTCTTTAAACTATTTTGTGTGTAGATAACTTATTGGAAGGAAGAAAGGGAAGACGGAAGGACACAAGGAAGAAAGAAAAGGAAGAAGGAAGGAAGAAAAACATGAGTATTTATTAGACATACACTGTAAGATACTTTGCTGTTTGTTTTGCAATCTTTTTTTTTTTTCCATTTTATTTTAACAAAAACCCTGGGAGGTTGTGCTATTATCTCTATTATCATTTGAAGAACTGAGGGACACACATCTAGTAAGTGTTTGTGGTCATATCTGAACTCCACTCATCCTTACTCCAGGACCAGCATTCAATCCACTTGACTTAATCTAGGAGGACTGTTTCTCCTTGAACTTTTGCCTTCTGACCTCTGTGGTCATCTTCCATATCAGACTCCCACAGTGGCTCTCAGACCATCAAATTTCTGATTGTCAAGTTCCCAAAGGTAACAAATGACATCTAGTATGTCTTTTCAGGAGCTAACACTAGTTGCTGTGCACTACATTTAGTTTTTTACTCTAATGTTCAGAAATCATCAGAGAACCATTAAATGACTAATTATTAAAGGTAAGTTTGGGTGGTGATTACCATTTGGGTGACATTTTAATATTGAATTGGGGATCAACATCACAAGTCACTCTGAAGGGACAAGGGAGTCCATATACACCATTATGGAAAGAGTTATGGGTTATGATATAGTTCAAAGGTGTTTCCACTATTAACTATTTGAAAGGAGAATAATGTAATTGTTCGTAGAAAGCGCACTGATAGTTAGATATGCAACCAGAAAAGAAAGTATACATTAGAGCAGCAGTTCTCAACCTGTGGGTCATGACCCCTTTGAGGGTCGAACAACACTTTCACAGGGGTTGCCTAAGACCATTGGAAAACACATATTTCTGATGGTCTTAGGAACTGATACACTGCTCCTCTATCTGTCTCCAGGCAGGTCCTCCCACATGCAGATACACCCACATACAACTATTAAGGAGTCTGACATTAGGAAGGTTGAGAACCAATGCATTAGAGTGAGAGACAGCCAGTGGACTGCACATGTTCCACTGTTGTACATACTGTACAGATATCCAATCTAAATTTTACGTGCAATGCAAAAAGAAGTTATCTTTTTCCTGAGACAATCACATTGGGTAGATTACATATAAAGATTTATGAGCAAAAAAGGACACAAGTTTATGAGGAAAAAAGGATACAAGTTTCACAGGATAAGAAAGTGTAGATATTCTGTGATTTGAGCATTCTAGGGAAGAAAACTTACCACAAAAATCAATTAATCAATGAGTATTTATTAAGCAACCTCTATAGAGTGGGTATTGTGCTAGGCAGGAGAGATATAAAAACAAAAATTAAATGGTCTCTGTATTCAAAGAACTTAGATACTTACATTTTGTTTACATGAGCACGTTTAAATCTTAACATGAAATTTATTATCAGTAACATTGTCATTATCATAATTATCACCACCATTATTTTAAATCAATGAAAGTCATTAGCAGTTGAGGAATAAAGGAAGCATTCATAAAGGAGATGGTATTTAATCTGAACTCTGAAAGAAGCTTGGGTTGTAAGAGTTAAAGCTGAGAAGTGAAGGACTTCTCGCCATGGGATACTTGCTGTTCAAAGGCATAGAGAGAAGAAATTAAAATGTGTACTAAGCCTGAAAACTTGGGAATTTGAAGAGTTTCAAATGTCAAAGATACCATTTTGTATTTGATTCTTAAATTAATGAGATTCTACTTGATCAGAAATGATTTATAAAACCTGTGTTTAGGACAGAGCTCAAGTTCATTGTGATTGGAACTTATTGAAGATAGGTAATTGTGACATGACCAGCTCCTTTCCCCTGTTAAGTTTTTATTATCAGTTAAACATGTTTATTTAGTCACTCGTAGTCTTGGGTCTTTCTCCTTGAAAGATAAATGTAAACAATATGCCATTGAAATAGTATGACTTTCTCACCATTTTTACTTAATATTAGCTCATCTACTCAGGTAAAGGTCAACATATTCCTTTGTTAGTCTTGCCCTTGCCTCCAGCTGACTTTAAAAAGAAACAAACATATACACAGACTCCAACCATAGTAAACAAAGAAATTAAGCCATGTATTTCACTGCCCTTAAAATTCATCATCAAATTCACCTCATTGTGGACCTTAGTGGTGCTCCATTATTAAAAAAAAAAAAATACCTTTCGTTGCTTGTGTATGTATGTATATGTGTATGTATCTTACTTTGGTTGCATAGATGACTCCTTTTATATTCACTTTCATTAGCTATATTGACAGCATTTAATGTTTTGCCACCCTATCAAAGTAATTTCTCTTTCTGTCTTGTGAATTATAAATTTGATGCAAAATAAAACAGCTCTGAGGTACCACCTCACACTTAGCTGATTGGCTAATGTGACAAAAAAGCAAAATGATAAATGTGTAGATGTGGGAAAATTAGAACACTGATATACTGTTGGTGGAGTTGTGAACTCATCCAACCATTCTGTAGAGCAATTTGGAACTATGCTCTAAGGGCTATAAAACTGTGCATACCCCTCAATCCTGTAATACCACTAATATGTCTCTATCCCAAAGAGATCACAAAAAAGAAAAAAGAACCCCCATATACATAAATATTTATAGCAGCTCTTTTTGTGGTGAGAAAGAATAGGAAATTGGAGAATTGAAGAATTGATGAATAAAATGTGGCATATGACTATAATGGAATACTATTGTATTATAAGAAATGATGAGCAGGCAGATTTCAGAAAAACCTGAACTTACATGAACTCATGCTGAGTGAAGTTATAAGAGCCAAGAGAAAATTATACACAGTAACAGCAACATGTGTGATGACCAATATTGAGAGACCTGACTCTTCTCAGTAATAGGATGAAATAAGACACTTCCAAAAGACTCATGATGGAAAACGCTATCCACATCCAGAAAACAAAACAAAACAAAACAAAACTATGGAGTCTGAATGCAGATCAAAGCATGCTATTTTATTTTTTTTCTTTCTCAAGTTTTTTTTTTTCCACTTTTTGTTCTGATTGTTCTTTCACAACATGAATAATGTGGAAATATGTACAAGGTGATTTTCCACGTAAAATCTATATCAGATTGCTTGTTGTCTTGGGGAGGGAGGAAGGGAAAGAGGGAGGGAGAAAAAAAATTGGAACTCAAAATCTTGTGAAAGTGAATGTTGAAAACTATCTTTACAGGTAATCAGGAAAAATGAAATACTATTAACTGGGGAAAAATTGTAAATTTAAAATTTTTTTGTCATTTTTTTGGACTACTTTCCTTTAAAAAGAAAATAATCATCAAATATTAGTTTCCTTTTCTCTGAAAACTTTGAAATCGGTTCTTCATAAATACAGTGTGCATCTCAGAATACAGATGACTTTTCTTTCCTTATAGATCAAAATCTCTGTCATTTAGTGTTCAGCATTGATATTGTTCAAACTATTTCAGTTTCAGTAAACGGCAAACAAGTCCTCCCTCTTGGTCAGGAAAAATAAAAAGAATAGCAGTTCATCTTTTTGTTTTTCCTAACTTTTTTTTTCAGTCTTAGGAACTATTTTTATTTTTCTTAATTTAATACTTAATTTTCCCTCAATTACACATACAACAATAATTCCCCCATCTTTGAAATATGAAAATATAATTATAACAAGTAAAAGTTTTTTGATTCTTTTTTTTTTTTTGCAGAGAGAAAGAATTAGGAGTAAAATTTATAAATCAGATCACAGACTGGGTATGAGTACAGTTTGGTAACAACTAATTGAATTCATTTATCTGAGCATAAGATTTTGAGTTCCATTTTTTTTTCTCTAGTGAAGGATTTTTTGTTACTGTCAACATTGAACCTTATCTAAAAACTCCCCAGCATGTATTCCCCCCCACCCAGGTTGCCATATTTCATCACGTGACTACACATTATCAATTCAGAATACAGATAATTCTCTATATTTTGGAGACTGTCTGCTGATTTCTTTTGGCAGAGAGTTTCCTCATGAGACGTTCTTTTCCATTAGTGGAAGACAGATTAAGGGCAAATGAAAAGATAAGCCCAGTATATTCTACTTATTTGGTTTCTTTGAGTAATATAAGCATGGACTAGGATAAATGCCACTGCTTTCTCTTTACAGCCAATTAGTGCAGTGAAGAGAGCACTGGACCTGGAGTCAGGAAGTGCACCTCCGACCTCAGACACTTCCTTGTTGTGTCATTCTGGGCAAATAACCTATTTTCTGTTTGCCTCAGTTTCCTTAGTTGAAAAATAGAGATAATAATGTTATCTATTTTTCCAGAGAGGATGAAATGAGATATTTGTTAGGTTCTTAGCAGAGTGTCTGGAACATGGTTAATGTTTAATAAAAGCTTGTTTCCTTCCATCCTTACTGGGGGGAATATTACTTCATTGGAATATCTTCCTTCTGGTGCTTCTTGAATGAGGTTGTAGTAATTAAACAGCAGCACACTAAAGCCCGAGGCACAGATTATCATGCTTGTGTATGCTAGAAGGCTTCCTTTCCCAAGCCCCTAATTTTACAGGTGAAGAAATCAAAACCTAGCAAAGTTAAGGGACTTCTCCAAGATGATAAGGGTAGTGCATTTCAGAACTGAATTCAAACTTGGTTCTCATGATTCTAAGTTTAACTACATCACTCTCTCCCTTAGAAAATATGAAGACATGAAGTCGAATCTAAATATCTTGTCATTTTTATTCCTTGTTTTGTCATACAACTGTTCTCCCTCTAATTCTTTGATGTTAGGCTCTCTGGCCCTAGTTTAGCGGCAGAATTTAATTTATGTTGCAGAAAAATAGGCAAGTATTAAGCTCATGAAATAAAATACAACTATGTAATATAGAGGTTCCGTGTGTGTGTTTGTATGTGTGTGTGTGCGCGTGTGTATGTGTGTGATGTACTCTTTTTTGTCAGTTTATATAATCTAAGGTCAATGCTTTTTAACTTTTATATGTGGATGTATATGTGTGTGTGTGTGTGTGCGTGTGTGTATATATATATATATATATGATTTAAAATTATGTCAATTATATTTAAATATATTTCTATCTATCTACCTATCTGGCTGTCTTCTTTCTGCCCTTTACTATCCCCAGTGCTAGTCCAAGCATCATATTTTACAGAAAGTTACTTTTCAAAGTAATACAAAGCAGCAAACAATTTACAATTCAGACTCAGAACTAAGGAATATTTTACAATGTTTTCATATACATTAGATAATTTTCCCTTGACATTGGTATTTATTTTTTAAGTATTTTTTTAGTGTTATAGTTAGTTGTGTCTCTAGTCATTCTATCCTTTGGAAAAACGGAAGACCAATGGAGCCACTGAACTCTCTCACAGTTGAGTTTCTTGTTCGTTGTCACTTTCCTAAGCAGGGGCCTGTATAGAGGTGATTATTTTTTAAAATACGCTAACTATATATTCATTCCTTAGAAAGAAAATCCTTTAATAAACTATATACAAGGAAAAAGTGTTTTTAAATTTAAGGATCAATTTAAGAGTGATTCTTGACTTTAAAATGGACCTTCCAATTATAGAAATACTCAAAAGGATATTGCGACACTAATAGATCCTATTATTTTGATCCCCGAAAAATGGAGTCTCAAGAATTAGACTCTTAGACTTCTGGGATTGGTCCATGCAGAAGTTTGATTTCTTCTACTTTCATAATAAATATTAAAAAAAATAAAAAGAATTCAAGATAATTATTTTTAAAGGTACGCGCTTTTCTCCCCAGGAATATCAATAGGATAAAATGTAATTGCTGCCGAGGTCATCAGAGAGTTTACAAGGAAGGAAAGAAAGTCTGTAAAAGTTCAGTGGGATTCATTATGCAGAGCAGAAATGAAGAAGAAATGAAATGTATTTTGGTAACAACTTCATTATTTTGTCTGCCTGTGAAAGTGATTCTTGCTGTCATATCCCCAGTAGTATTGCTTATTCTAAATTCTCATTAGATTTAAATTAATGAGCATAGAAAAAAAGCTAGTTAATAACTCCAAGGGGGAAAATTTGAAGGGTAGGTATGCATCAGAAGTCTTTCATGACAGCTCCTTTTACAAAGCAAAAAGAGCAAGGCAGACCAGATTACATATATCTTTGAAGTTTTGAAAACATTATGAGACCTCAAGACATTGATTTAACAAAATTTTAAAAATGGAGATTAAAAATCCAAGTTTAAATTCCAAAATTTACCCTTGAAGATTCAGTGTCTATTCTAACATTTCTCCATTATCAGAAAAGTGGGTACTTAGAAAGGAACTGTTTAGTGATGCCTCCTATTTCACCAGAATAGAACCAGCAGAGAGAAGGATTGCATAGAAGCATTTAAGAGGTTTCACACAGCTTGAGTTATTGCTTTCACAATTCTTAGATATCAGAGCTAACATATAATTATGCATCTGGGAAATGGTGTGCTACAGTAGGAAGCGTGCTGGCTCAGGAGTCAGGGGATTTATACTCTTGCTTTCGAATTCTTGCTACCTATACTTGATCTACATGCACACACATATGCATGTATACACATGTGTGTATATATATATATATATATATATAGAGAGAGAGAGAGAGAGAGAGAGAGAGAGAGATATGTATATATATATATATATAATGTATGTAGGTACACACACATATCTGTATGTATGCATACCTACATAAATGTCTGTATATATAAATGTACATACATGTGTATATACATACATATCAATATATTATTGTATATTTTTGAAAATAAAGATCTTTTGTTGTTTTCTTTCCAAATTCATGGACCCCCTGAAATTGATCTATGGACACCACCTTCCTCCCTGTGGATCACAGGTTAAGAATCCCTACTCTAATTCTTTATCATGGTATTAATGTGGTTTGGAAATGTCTAAAGCCATAGAAGTAGATTATAATAACTGATCAAGCTTACCTAATAGAACTGAAAAAAATGTTTTGAGTATAAGTCTATCAATAGAACAATAGTCAATAAATTGATGAAGGGCAGCTTAGCTAATAAAATAGGTTTAATGTCAAAAATCAACAAGGCTAAATCTTGGGCAACACCTTGTGTTCATAACAAATAAAGAATAGAATAAAATCAATGCAAGGATTCTTAAAAGTTTCTTGTGCATGAGTATAAAAAAGTGTGGAAGCTCTCAATATGAATCTGCTCCTTCAACACACACACACACTCTCAGATTAAAAAAAACAACAAATATTAATTGAGTTTAATTCCATGTAAGACAACAATTTTTTTTTTGGGGGGGGAGTCCTTCAAAGACCTTGCAATACAGTAGGATAGATAAAGCTTTCAAATTATTGCATTCATATTAACATACACTGTGAACTTTGTAAAAGGAAGGTATACACAAATGTTATTCGGGTTCAGAGGTTAGCTATCAGATCTTGTGGAGGGGATTCAAGGAAGATTTCATGAAGAAGGCAACCACAGTGAAGATATACCTACCTCAATACTCATTTTTGAAAGATGACTATGATTTTAATGAGAAAACAAACAAAAAGATGGACAAAATGAATGTTCTTTCTAAATGCTTAAAAAATACAAATGAATTTCAAAGAAAAAAACCACAATTTTAAAAAATCTCAATTTCTATTTTTTATAGGGAAGAAGATTATATTGCTTTTGTCAAGTGATAGGGAGAAGAAAGAGAGATCAAGAAAAATTTGATATGATCATTTGATTGCCACAACAGCCCTCTGAAGTAGGTGATATTATATTCTCTATTTTAAAGGTGAGGAAATTGAGGGTGTTAAAGGTAATGTGACTGGTATGAGTTACATCCACAGCAAGTACCTGAGGCAGAGTTTAATTTCAGGGATTCAGGTTCCATGTACCTCCCACTGAACTAGGATGAAATTATAAATATAAGTGTAAAGTCAGAACATGGGGAAAAGAGGAGAACTATTAGAGAAAGTATATTCATATTTGTATTATGAATTATGGAACTTAGAATCCTTCAATCACCCCAAAACTCTTGGACACGAGATCTTGAAGTTTGTTATAAGCCATAATGCAAAGGGGATAAACTCTGAATCCCGTAAGAGACAAATGAACAAAAAAAACCCCTGCATTTCACAATAATTGTTAGAAATCACTGTTCTCTCTGAGAGCATTGTTAGAGTGAGAAATATAGAACTGAAAATATCTGAGTGACAAAATACAAAAGAAAAAGGACATAGTTGTTTCTAATTGAGTACTGGTTATTATCACAATCATACTCAGATTCCTTTGCATAAAAAGAAAATAAATGGGAAGTTTAAAAAAAAAAAGAAAAAAGTTTTTAAGCTCTAAATGATCGTTGAAACAAACAAGAAAAAACTCATCTATCCTGGCCATGTTCTTTTTCTCTTTCTTTCCTGATTCCCTTCTTCCTTCCTTCCTTCCTTCCTTCCTTCCTTCCTTCCTTCCTTCCTTCCTCCCTTCCTCCCTCCCGTCCTTCCTTCCTTCTTTCCTTCCTTCCTTTTCTCCTTTTCCTTCCTTCCTTCCTTCCTTCCTTCCTTCCTTCCTTCCTTCCTTCCTTCCTTCCTTCCTTCTTTCCTTCTTTCCTTCCTTCTTTTCTTTCTTTCTAGCTCTATAGCAGAGTAGATGATGTGCTAGACTTGGAGTTAGGAAGATTCTGAATTCAAATCCTGTCCTCCCACTCACTAGCCATGCAATTTAGGCATAGTCATTTAACCTGTCTCAAGGTCAATTTCCCCATCTGTTTTACAGTGTGCAATTAATGGTACTAACCTCAAATTGCTGTAGTGCATTACTAATATGGAAATATGTTAGAATGACTACACATGTATAACCTATATCAAATTGCTTGCTTTCTCAATGAGGAGGGAGAGAAAGAAGGATGTGGAGAGTTAATAATAACTGAGGAAACAATCCAAGCAAAAGTAATTTATTGGCTAGGCAGTCAGAAGAAATAAGTCCGTGGACTCCCCAGTCAGGTCAAACCCCCCAAATATAGAGTTGGATTTTTTACACATGAAAAACAATTGATCAAATCAAACCAATAAAATTGATAATAAATAATCAATAAGTTATATTTATTATTATAAAAAATATTATAATAAATAATAAATAAAAGTGATAATAAAATCAAGCAAGATACAAACCAAGATGCCCAATCAAGTAATATAACTTCTTTCTGCAGGAAAGAATAAGGGGTTTCCAAACTGGCAGGGGCAGGGCTAAGTTTCCGGGTCCTCTATTCATAAGAGGAAAAGATGTTGATTGAATGTATCTACATGTATGTATGGAACAATATATGGATTATATAATCTAATTTCCCCTGGATGAATAACAGAAAAGATTTAGGAGAATACATGTGGAAACACAAGATGTAGGCAGTGCTCATGAGAGAATATTTGATTGGTTCTCATGATTCTCATATTAAACCAATTCCATTTTGCACATGCTCTTCACTTTTTTTAAATCAATTCCCCCATTCTGTTTAAGGTGGAGGGATCAGCCCACTCCTCATTAATCACTTATCTAAAAAAAAAAAAAATCAAGATTCACTATATCTTCATAATCAAAATCAGAATTGTATAACAAGAAGAGACTACTAAGCGTCACTCTCTTGCACAGTTGGGACATCAATGCATAGAGCCAAAAGAAAAAAAAAAACAACCTTTTGCAAGAAAATTCAATTTGCCTATGGTGGTGAACAACCCATTACCTTGTAACCAAGTGAACCAGGAGAAGGGATTCCACCAAGGGACTTTTGGTCCAAGCAGTTGTGTTTCTGCTATAACCTGTTGAATTTCATGAAGATTGGTAACAATATCCCCTGACTAAATAATATAGGAATAGTAAGATTGATTGATCATAGCCCTACACTCCTCCTTGTGTCAAATTTCAAGTGATAAATTTTGAGGGGTCTGTTCTAACACTGACATTCCAATGAATGGGAATAAGGACTAGGGAATTTTCATCCCTAGCCCATTATTTTTCATGAGGCTATTCACTAATCTTTCTCTTTTTTCCCAACTATGCTACCATGCATGCAGATTTCTAGTTCTATATCTCTACTCCTATAGTATAGCTGAAGACTGAGACTGGTGGGGCCAAATATGCAATCCAAAAAGCTCTAAACCAATGTAGTACAAGAGAGACATAAGCCTCATCTCCATGTATTTTTTTAAAAAATGACCTGGGGACACTAAAATCCATGTAAGACTGGTGGAAGCTAACCTTTGATGAACAAAATTATGGTCAGATCTAATCCAATCTAAGTTGTTTCTGATGAGATTTACTAAGTAGAGATTCTTGGGTTCACTCACTATGTACTTCTTATAAAGACAAATTGAAAAAAAATCTCCCCTATTTATATCGGGGGTCATACTATGGTTACATTTGATTGCTTTGCCAAAGTTAAAGGTATTATAGGGGCCATAGTCTTGGATAATTCATAAAGGTGGTAGAGGCGTACTAACTGAAATGGAAACAATCTAGGACTTTGCATACTCTTGTATGCCTGGGAAACATTGATCTTAAGTAAAATTTAATCATTTGTTGCAGCAAGGGGAGGTCATAGATCTAAGGTTGCCCCAAATTTGTATCTTTCTATTAAGGGCATATAAATTGCCTAGAGCTCAAGGCACAACTGCAAAACTTTCCTTTCAAGGTGAATCATAAGTAGATCTTGGTTGTGGTAATGTACTACAACATGTGACATAAATAGTTAGGTCCTCTTTGATGTATGTGATGACATATCCAACACCCATGAGGTCTAATAACTTCTAAGTGATATAAACTTTGCGCTACTTTACAGTGTAATTTTAGTAATAGCAATAAGTCTTTTTCCAGTTTTCCTAGAAAAGAGTAAATGAAGGACATAATAGTAGTAAAACTAAACAGCAACAACAAGAAAAGCAGATTCACAGAACAGGATAATGATAGAACTCAGGGATATAACAACAGTCACAGCCTGTAGTAACCAGGTAAAAAGAATTCAGTATGCTATGTGTGCCAAAGATTCCCAAGAAACAAGGAGATTACATTCTGAATTCACTATTCTCTATTCTCTGAGAGGAGTAGACTGGAGAGGAAATAATATTAGGGAAAAACACCGAAGTCAAAACAATACAATGATTACCAAGACAATTTGTTATAAGCAAAATGATTAAAAATATAAAGCATTATAATACAGGATAAGATCTGGTACTGTAAAACCTCCTTCCTTTACACTTATTTTCATTGTTTCCTTTTATATTCTTGACTTTTTTTACTTTTCCTAATGAATTTTGTTCTTTATTAAAATTCAGTAAAATAAGTTTTAGTACTTTAACTTTATCCATAAATAAAAAAATACATATATACATATATATATATTTTAAATAAAGCATAAGGCGAGTAATGAAACAAAAAGCATTCATATTCCCAAAGATATATATTTCCCAAAAAGACGGGCGCTTATTGCTTCCCCACTCTCCTTAGAAAAATGAACAAACTGTGAAGAGTTATCAGAAGTAAAAGCAACAGGTGGCAAAATTAAAATGAGATAAATCACAAAATGAGTTATTATTATAAATAAGGAGCAGGTTTTTGCATGAGAATAGTGTATCCAAGAGTTCTTTTCTCAAATTTGATTGAAGAAGGAGAGAATTTGGAGCACAATCTTATAAAATATATTTTTTCACGTAGTTGGAAAAAATAAAATGTTTAAAGGGTTGCTATGTGAATCAAATGATATATGAGAAGTGCTCTGTAAACCTTAAATACTAAATAAAATGATTGTTGTTATTAGTGTTGTTGCTGTTGACATAGATTTCACATCTTTTCTATTTTTTTTCTGGTACTGTGAAAAAATAAAGATGGCTACGTTGATATTTAGTAGTTGGCCCTGGAAATTGGGGGGGGGGGGACAGAAATGTGACTCTGAAGTAAACTGACCATTACTAAATGTTTATATTTATTTTTTTAAATTTTACCTAATTTATTCATATATTTTTAGTTTATAACATTCAATTTCACAAGCTTTTGAGTTCCAAATTTTCTCCCCCCTCCTCCTTTCTCCCCTCCCCAAGACAGCATGCAGTATGACATGGGTTCTACATATACATTCAATGCTTATATTTATTCCAATAAAAATGATTGGTCATGTTTGTTTCTTTGCCATTTTGTGTTTGGTTGGGTCATTTTTCAGTTGTCTCCAACTCTCTGTGACCCCATTTGGGGTTTTCCTGGCAATGATACTGGAGTGGTTCACCATTTCTTCTCCAGTTCATTGAAAAAAGGCAAACACAGTTAAGTGAGTTGCCCAGGGTCACTTATTAACTAAGTATCTGAGGCCAGAGTTGAACTCAGGGAGATGAAGACTCTGGGGTCCAGACTCCAGACCCACTGAGCCTACAAGCTGTATTTAATTTTCATTGTAATTACTAATCCCATTTTTCCTTATATGGATGAGAAAACTAAAGAGATGAGGTAACTTGTCACTGATTAGATAGCTAGCAAGTGAATGAAATATTGAAGATCTGAACCCAATTTATGACTTCAAATCAAGTAGGATTTTCAACTGCATTATGTAAGATCTCTTGAGAAGAGTGAAAATAAGCTTTTCAGTGATGTCTTGATATTTTCAAGTGTGTAAGGGCTCTTAATGTGCATCAGAAATGAACTGGTGTACCACATTGAGACACCAATGGAACATTCTAAGGTTATGAAGACCCAAGATCAAATATAGTCTTAGACATTTACTAGCCACATGATCCTAAAAAAGTCTCTTAACCACTGTTTGCCTCAGTTTCCTCATCTGTAAAAATGGAATTACTCATAGAATCTTCCTCAGTGTGTTGTGAGGAACAAATGATATAATATTTTAAAGTCCTCAGCACAGTGCCTAGTATGTAGTAGGTGCTTAAGAAATACTCAACCCTTCCTGCTTGAAACCTTCAGATGCTTTAGTCATTCAAGTATTTATTAAGCACTATGTTTGAGGCACTGTAGTGTCTGATAAAAAAGTAAACTCCCGACATTATGTGTGGCAGGAGCAAGAATTAAACTCCGGGTCTTATCTAGCACCTCAGATTGTGATTCCATCTTGGGTGATCATTTTCTTTTGAGTGGGGTATGGCTGGTACTCCATGAGGTATGCCTTGGTCCAGACTGTCAAGGAAATACTCAAAAGAACCATCTCCTTCTGCTTTATAAAGTCTGTTCTTTTCCCCACTAGAGAGACATTCAGGCTTACTGAAGAATTTGGGTTGGGGTTCACAAATATTCATTTTTAATCACAATTTTCTTATTTTCTTATAAAATAGATTATAGAAAGACTGGCATAGAAAGATGGATAGAAGTAGAAATCCTGCCTCTTTTAGCAATGCTAATATTCACAGAGATATTGACGTGGACATATAAGACTCTTTTCAATTATATCCCATAATATCCCATTCAGTTGAATACAAACTCATTATGCCCGATTCATGGGATAAATAAATATACTAAAAAGAAACAGTTCCTGTCCTCCTTAAGGACTGATTTGAATCTTAATGGAGTTGTTATAGGAAGGATTCAATGAGAAATGTCCTGGATTTGTTGTTCAAATTATGGTTCTACCATAAACTCTGGAAAAGTCAATTCATCTTTCTGGTCCTTTATATAGAAAAAGAAGAAAATAGATAAAATAGTCTTTAGACTCCCTTCCAACAATAAATCTATGATTTTTTAATGCTATTATCCTAAGTAAATAGACGATATTCAAAAAATAAATGCCAAAAAAATCAAAAAGAAAAGAAAACTAATGATTTTGTGTATCTAGAATCTGAATGGATGCATGAATGGATGAAACATTTATTAAGCACTTAATGCATTCAAAGAAGTTTGCTAAACACTGGAGACATGAATAGAGAAGTAAGACAGTCCCTGTTCTCAAAGGGCTCAAAACCTAATGAGCAAGACAATATACATAATGAAGCTGTCTTTTACAAGTCATATGGAAAGGATTCATAGTCCTCAGGATGCAGTGGCAAAACAGATGGTAATGTCTCTTTACCTAATTCAATTTCCAGTGATAAAATCGTATCAGTTTCTGATGTTGAATCAGAATAGCGCCAAGGACTGTGGATTCAATTTAGAAAAATCAAGTGCTAAAATATTAATGTGATTATTTTATAATTTTTCCTGATGATTTTCTGTCTCCTAGGCATTTAGAGATAGATAGATTAGGTGATAAAGCACTGAGATGATGATCAATGATTTGAGGACTGAGATGAATTTGTTTATTTACATTCTTGAAGTCCATTTGAAATTGGAAAAATAAAATAATCACTAGTAATTACCAAGTCAAACATGTTCATAATTAAAAATTATTGCAATGAAAGCACTGAATGATCAAAAGATGAGTATTATTTTATTGGAGAGGGTGAAAAAATGCTTTATCCAAATATCTGGATGGGAACTAATTGGAAGTAAAGAAAACTCTTTCAAATTCATTATTTGGAGACAAAGAAGGTAGCTTTACTTGTTTAGCTTAGTAAGTTCTTAAGAATGATAACAAGTAGAACAAAGCTGCTTTAAAAAGAAAAATAAAATAAAACAAGAATGAATAGGCATAACCAATCTAAATCAGGGTAATTCAATTCACTACAATGCAAGGAAAGCAAAAATCCATTATGTGTCAATTATATGGTAAAAACTATTGTTGGGCTTTGAGGAATGAAAGATCAAAACCAGGTAGTCCCTGTTCTAAGTTAGTTTACATTGTATTTTTCATAAATGTATTTGATGGTTTGGAATAGAACAAAGGGCAAAATCCAGATACTGAAGGCGAGTGTATTTATTTTTTAAGCACTATCATATTAGCATACAGAGTATAAAAATGGAGGTGCATGGACTGTGCCTATTTTTATTTTGGTCTACATCTTTGTTTCATATGAACACAGACCAATAATGACAGAAGAAAGGAAGGAAGCAAAGAAGGAAAGAAAGAAAGAAAGAAAGAAAGAAAGAAAGAAAGAAAGAAAGAAGGAAGGAAGGAAGAAAGGAAGGAAGCAGGGGCATCACTGCTCCAGTACTCCAGTAGTAGCTAGGATGAATCCAGGGCCTAAATTTCTGCTGAAGAATCCATATTATGCCAAATCTTCTGCTTCAATATACTCACTGAGAAAGTACTCTTTGGTGGATTATCTTTCTTAAGGCATTCTTAACATCTTTGTTCCTCAGGCTATAGATGAGTGGATTCAACATGGGAATTATAAGTGTATAGAAGACCGAAGTCACTTTGTCAATATCTAGAGAATGATCTGTGCTTGGACGTAAATAAATGAAGATCAGAGTCCCATGGTAGATGGTAACTACAGTCAGGTGGGAGGCACAAGTAGAAAATCCTTTCTTTCTCCCTTCAGCAGAACCAGTCTTAAGGATGGTGACTATGATGTATGCATAAGAGAGGAGGACAGTCAAAAGACAGATGGCTTCAACGAGACTTGCAAAGACTACCAGAACAATATCATGGATATAAGTGTCAAAACAAGACAGGGAGAAAAGAGGTGAAATATCACAAAAGAAATGGTTAATTTCATTAGAACAAAAAGACAGTTGGAATGTGTTTGTGGTATGAATAATGGAGCTCATGGTTCCACCCAAAAAGGCTCCAAAAACCAGCTGGCAGCAAACTGTCTTAGACATTACTACTGTATAGAGTAGCGGGTTACAAATTGCTACGTACCGGTCATAAGCCATAGCAGCCAAGAGAAAAGATTCTGTATCCACCAAAGAACAGAAGAAATACAATTGTGTTGCACATCCATTATAAGAAATAGCTTGATTCTCTGAAAACAAGTCCACCAGCAACTTTGGAGCAATGACTGAAGAGTAACAAGCATCTATAAATGATAAAACACTGAGGAAAAAGTACATAGGTGTGTGTAGATGTGAACTGGTTGTGATCAATGTAATCATTCCAAGGTTTCCCAACAAGGTAATGGTGTAGATGAAAAAGAATACTAAAAATAGGAAAACCTGAAGCTCTGGGTGATCGCTGAAACCCAGGAGAAAGAAATTGTTCTCCATGCTACTATTCTCTTTGTCCATCTCTGTAGTCATCTTTGATCTCTGGTCTGTGTAAGAATAATGATAGTTATGTTAATTGAGCAGAGCAGAGATGTCAAACACACAGACCCAGCAAAACAACATTCTCCAAGGTTACCACAACCAGATTAAAATGTAATTGGGTAATGTTTAACATAATACTTAAAAAATAGAATTCAACAGATCCTGCCTGCCAGGACCCTTCTGGACTTTTAAATGATTCCCCTTATCCTCTTTCTGTTTGAGTTTGAGACCACTGACATCGAGAACTTCACGGAGAAATTGGGCAGGGGAAAACTAATATGGGTCTGAATTCATATGGTGATCCTTTAACCAATTGTTCCTGAACAGATTTTAGTGATGATTCTTATCTTCCCTCATATCTAGGAAGGATTAGAACTGCATCATACTGCAATGAGTAAAGTGTAACCTAGCCTCTCCCTCTTCCCCCATCATTAATTTCTATGCTTAAGATGCAAAGACACAAATGAAAATCTTCCTGTCTTCCACTATTTTACAGGATATTTGAGGAGACAACATATAAATAAATGGTATGTACAAAATACTTATGGAGTATTTGGAAAGAACCTTTAAGGAGGAAGAATTAAGCAACCGGGGAATTTTCCCTTTCAGAAGATAACTTCTGAAATAAATCACAAAGAATCATGGATTCTAAGAGGAAAAAAATGAGGAGGGAAAATATTCAGGTACAGAAAGGGCATGGAGGTATGATTTGTTACACTCTTCTCAAGGGAATAAAATGAGCACTGTACTAATGGATCATTGAGTATGTAAGGTATAAACATAAGAGCAATGAAGGAAGGAGGCAGAGCATGAAGTGCTTTAAATCGTAAGCAAAGGACTTTATGTCTCATCCTTTAGGTAATAAGGTGTCACTAGATTTTATTGAGAGAAGAAGAGGCAGGGATTGACATGGATGGATCTATACTTTAGTGAAATCACCTTGGCAGCTGAGTAGAACATTTATTGGAATCAAGAGAGACTAAGTTCTTAGCAACCAATTAGAAGGATATTACTGTGGTGAAGCAGTAGCATAATGAAGGCCTAAACTAAGACAGTGACTCTGTGAGGAGAGGAAAAGGAATTTGTGTGAAGAATGTCATAAAAGTGGAATGGAAAAAAAAAAACTGACATTTATAAGAATTTTATATTTAAAAGTGATTTTAGACATATAGTCCAGCCTTCAGATGAGTAAGTGGAAGTTCAGTGAGTCAAAGTCATATGAGCAGAGTTACAGTTGTCACAGAAGTAAGTGGTTCTTTCGAAATGAAACTTCCTTCATATTCTTATTCTTGGATTTTTATAATAGTCTGCTGCTTGATCTCCCTGGTTCAATTCTCTCTCCACTACAAACTATCATCCATTTAGTTGTTAAACTTATCTCCCCAAACCACGTATTTGACCATATCACCCTCCCTACTTTCATTTAAAACACTCCAATGACTTTTTATTATATCCAGGACCAGATATAAAATCCTGTTTGGTGTTTAAAGCCTTTCATAACCTAGACCTTCTTTCATTTCCAGAGTTCTTATACCTTACTCCCTTCTATGTTCTTTGTGATCCAGTGACACTGGCCTCTTTGCTATTCATCATATAATACACTCCAACTTCAGCATTTTTGCAATTGTATTTGCTTTGTCCCATGCCTTTGATTCTCTTCCTCTTTATCTCCATCTCCTTCCTTTCCTAGTTGCCATCAAGTCAGTTTAAATTTCACCTTCTGCAAGAAATCATTTTTGTTCTCCCTTAGAGATCATTCCTTCTCTCTGAGATTATACACAATTTATCCTGTGCGTATTTTGTTTGTACATAATTGTTTCAATCTTGTCTCTCCCATGAGACTATATGCTCCTTCATAGCCCCCTTTCTCCCTAGAACTTTTCCCCCTGATCTTTCTTCCTTCTCTCTTTGTACCCTCCTCCCCCATATTACCTGGCACAGAATAAGACCTTAATAAATACTTGTAGTTATTATGATTTTTGAGTCTGTGTCTGCTTTTTCTAAGTTTTCCATTTCTCCTTTACTTATCAGGGGCCACCAATCATTGCTTCTACTTGATGTGCCTATGACTGTCCCTCTTTAAACACTGTAATTTTTTCAGGGCTTGATAATGAGAATTCTGAATTTCTCAGAGAACTGTTGAAAACTACAGTAAATAGATTCCTAATAGAGGATTTAAGCTACTTTGTGCAACACTCAGGAGATTTAGTGTATTCAGTTTGACTTCATTCGAAAACCTTCTTTGCTTCCTTCCTAGTTAATAACTTTGTTACGGCTGGATTAGATTAGGAATTACTGAAGTCGGGAAAGGCTTGGTTTCCCTTTATATATGATTGATAGAATACTTTATGCTTTTTGAGTCATAGTCATCCTGACCATCATCATCATGGACTAGGTCTCCCTATTTTGTCCAAGTTGCAAGTATAGTGACTCCACATGGGTCTGATCCTACTGATGATCGGCTAGGAAGCTTTGGCCCATTCTGCCACTGAGCTGGGCCAGTCTTGTTTTTCTTAAAGGGCCCTGTGGCCCTCTTCTCCTGGTTCCTTAACATTTAATCATCAGATTCACTGAAGATTCCCCTTAGTCCTAAAATTACTATAGCTCGGAAATCCTAATCTCAAGCAATCTGCCAGTGTTATCACTCTCTAGTAACTAAGATCACCATGTGTACAGCCAGAACCAGCCTCATTCTCTAGATTTTCAATGTCCTTTTTAAATATGACATTCAGATCTCAGGATCCTTTTCCAGGCATGGTAGAATGGGGATGCCTGTTTTTACTAGTCTTGAGCACTAATTCCTTTTAATGCAACTTAAACTTTAGATTATTGCTTGTCATGTAATATTATTCACATATATTGAGGTTATAGAGCAGTAAAACCTTCAGGGTTTGTTATTCTTACTCTTGGAGAAAGTGTTCTGTAGCAACACATTTATGATTTTGCCTTAATGAAATGGCTCTCCCTTACCCCATTTAAGAGCAGCATCACCTTTTTATTGGACATAATGTACACACCTGTTTGATTATCTTTAGCCTGAATGAATCCCAGAATTCCTGAGTATTACCCCCATTACTTAGCAATAAGCAGCCTCAGTTTCTACATCAGTAGTTCTCAACCTTCCCAATGCTGTGACCCTTTAATACAGTTCCTCATGTTGTGGTGACCCCCAACCATAAAATTATTTTCATTGCTACTTCATAACTGTAATTTTGCTGCTGTTATGAATCTATCTGATATGCAGGATGTATTTTCATTGTTACAAATTGATCATAACCCACAGGTTGAGAACCGCTGCCCTACAGGGAGCAGACACTACAGGCATGAATCAAATCACTTTCATGGTAATTTTATCATTTGTCCCTCATTTCTACCTGTGCTTCATAGGGGATGTACTACTAACCTCAATTTGGGGAATAAGAACTGATGGCTTATATGATTTAATCTGAGTCAATAAACTGAGGCAGAACCAGAAGAAAGACAAGAAGTGAGGTGTCTGAAAAAAAACAAGGCTCCTTTGTCTATGATCAAAATATGACAGGATTTAGAATGGCAAGGACCTGCTGAGACTCTTTCAATTCTTTAATTTTATAGATTACAAAATCCATTCCTAGGGAAGTCACATAACTTTTATAAGCCTACAGGGCTTTTTGTATGGCCGTGCACTACACTGTTATATAGTCATTGCTTCCCATAAATCAACTTATTAGTGCATTTCTGATAAATGAGTTTGGCTTAAGTGTATTATCTATGATTAGTTCTCATAAGTAATTTTGCTTTCCTCTTTTTAGACTATTACATAATCAATAGGGATGTGTGTGTGTGTGTGTGTGTGCCAGGAAAAATATTTTTTTCAAATTAAAACTAATGCGATAAATGATAAGTGATATGTGATAAATGAAGGTGCCAAAAACTTTTTTAAAGGGGTATTCTTATGTCTCGTCTTAGACATTCTCCCAAATGCAGAGTACTTACCAAATTATCACCTGTTTATCTGCTTTCTTTGTAAACTGTAGTCTGCATTAGATGGATGAATTTTCAGTAGGAAAACTGAGTTCTCTTAGGGTATTATGACTGCTCTTGGGCTACTAAAACCTGAAAATCAAACACATCACAGTTTCAAATTCATGAGAAATAAACCTCCTCTAGACAAGGATACTATTTCCCAGGTCCCAAATGCAACCCATGGTTTCTGAGGCAAGTTGGGGACCTTTTATATTTAGCTGAGTTCTAAAAGTCTCTTTCTTGCTAAGATTATTCAAAGTGCTCTCAAACTTCATCACTTGTAAATGTCATATCCCCAAAGAAACAGACACATGGGAACTGTGGAATGTAGTCATCAGGAACTAATAATGTTTATGATATAATTGGTTCTTCATCATTTTCAGAAACAAGAGAGGATCACATCTAGGCATTAAAAATTACAGCTCTTGGGGCAGCTGGGTGGTGCAGTGAATAGAGCACCAGCCCTGGAGTCAGGAGGACCTGAGTTCAAATCCAGCCTCAGACACTTAACACAAAAACCTAGCCATGTGACCATGGGCAAGTCACTTAACCCCAATTGCCCTCCAAAAAGCAAAATATGTGTGTGTATATATATATATATATATATATCTTTGGAGGTGTGACAAGAGGCTAGTCGCTCTGGGATTTGAGTAATTAGTGTGTTGGTAATCAACTTCCCCTGTCAGCTTTAGTACACACAAAGCCTGGGTAATCATTGTGAAAATGGTGTTGGATCATAATTTAATTCAATGGAATTCAACAAGAAATTTTAAAGCACTTAGTATGTAACAGGCAGTAAGATCATTTCAGGGCCTATAAAGACAAAATGAAATATTTGCTGTCATTAAGGGCCTTAAATTTTATTTGAGGCAAGAACATCATACACATACATGTCATTATAAATCGTATGAAATGTTTTGAGGGGGTGAGTGAGCAGATGGAAAACAGGTCTATTATGAAGAGCAGTTTGATTACAAAAGAACACAGGTGCTGGAAGTAAAATAGAGAGATGCTGAAGAGTGTTTTGAGGGCACTAAAGGGATGGAGCTGATATGTGTAATAGGAGATTGGCAAATGAGTACACAGTTTTTAAGTACACGTGGGTTATGTCCTGTCTAATACAATCCTATATATGGATTTCAGAATATGCATGGGTATTCTATAAGTATTGTCAATCCACTTGTCATGTGCTGAGGAAAAGATGTTTTATTTGATTGATGAGCCAGAGCTTGGTATGCATTCAACAGGCACCTAACAGCCAAAGTGATGCTTTTTTTTTTTCCTTCATGGCGGCATGAGAGAGAAGAATGAAGTGTCTGTGTTTGGGAGAAGCCTCAGATCCCTTCTCACCTGCTTGCTAGGAAACCTTTAGAATAGGAAATGGATGTAAATTCCAAATATGTCTTGTCTATTCTTTTCTGCTTTTAAGTGAAGGATAATTGAAAACAAACAAACAAAAACCAAGACTTTGTGAGCTTTGAAAAAAGGTTCAAAAATTCAAATTCATACCAGAGATTACCATGAATTGAGCCTAAGTAGGTTTAAGAAAAACTCTGAGTGATCAGCTTTACTCTGCATAGCAGCTGATCAAAGGCATCCAAGAAGACACATCCTGCTGAAAAAAAGGAGTGACTGAGCCAGCCATCATACTTTTTATGGCAACAACTTTAAATTTCAGATCACTTTTCCCAGGGACAAGGATGAGAGAGGGGTAAATGTATCTCTTTAGGCCAGTAAAACACTTTGTAATTTCTTTTCTTTTGATATTTGTTCAATGAATATTCCTTTATAAAGACTAATTAGCATTAATTTATTAGACTATCAACAACAGAGACAGGAAAACAACTATTGACTAATGTTGTGAGAAACATGTAGCATGTAATAGCAATGCAATATTCACAGTGCGGACAGAGGCTATGAATATCCTAGTGTCATTGTGAGTCACAAAATGTAACAGGCTCTCCGCATGGAGGCCAAAACCAAAACATTTATTCAAATACCAGAAAACTGAGTCCCAAAGCCAGAAAGCCAAATTCATTACAATAACCACAAAGCTGGTACACTAATTCAGCAAACACTCACATTCCCAAGCCTTCCCAAAAATTCCCTGACTCAAGCATTCAAAACAAAACAGCCTCCCTCAAGCAAGAATCTTCCTCTCTTCACTCATGGTAGCTCCTCAGACTCCATGTTGCTTGCTCCCAGAAGTTCTCAGTTCTTCCAAATTCTCTTCTAAATTCTCATTCCTAGCAGTTCTGGCTGGCTCTCAGAAGTTCTCAGAAACTCCCATGTTGTCCATACCCAAAATATGTGTCTCTCTTTACATATTGAGTTCCTCATGTTTCAGTCAAGAGGTAGGTTGCATGTTTCATCATAAGCCCTCTGGAATTGTGTTTGCTCATATCATCGGTCAGCATACTTAAATATCTCAACATCACATTTTATCCCCTTGATACTCTTGTTATTGTATGAATTGTTCTAGTTCTGCTCACTTTGTCTAGCATTGGTTCATATTGTTCTTTACAGATTTCTGAAAGTTTCCCTTTTATCATTTCTTGTAAAAATAATATCTGATTATGATAATGTAGCTAATGTGTTATGTAACTCTGTAATTGATGGGATGCCCTCTCCCTGATGGGATGTTGGGGGGCCTTTGCAACATTCAGGGTGCCTTTGTAACATTGTTGTAACCACAGTCTATAAAATCTCACTTGGTTTCAGGTACCTATGTCTGTAACATCAGTTCATAATAAGCCAAAGTTGTAAAGTCACACTGTCCCCAGCCTAAAAGTCTTTTCTCTGAGCCAGCAGTCTGCCTAGCTACAGTTCATTAATTGTTTAGCCATATCTATGAATTATTTCATATATTTAATATATTTCACTCAAGCATTTCATAAACAAATCCTTAGTTTAGAGGAATAGATAGCTCCTTTGTTCTAAGCAGCCAGCTGCACCCAAAAACCTTGAATATGGCTATCAGAGAGATAAACTCCCTCCCAATTTGGCAACCCCTGAAACCTCAATCAGTCTAGCTTCCAAACTTGGTATCTCCTGAAACAATCATGTCTATCTTCCCAGACCTTGAGGAGTAACAGACTGGACATATCTCAGTCATCCTTGATGAAAAGTAACCTAGTAACATATCAAGGCAAAAACCACACCTCCTGGTAGCCCCCCTGAGGGGGATGTCCCAATGAATTATGGGCAATACACCTGTGTAGTTGCTACAAAAAATGCATGTCCCTTTAAGCACTGAGCACTCCTAAACTCCTCCCTAACCCCTCCCTGACTCACCTAGTTAGCATAATTAAACTCTGATATACAGCTTTATGATTTTAAAACTGTATCTCTAATTCCTGCACTTTGCAGGTCCCCTTACTCTCCTCTCCTGCCCAGTGAAAAGTCAGCATAACAATAAACTTTTATAACTCTGCCAAAAGATTGCTTGAGTCAAGTAATTCATTTCAGACTAATAAAAGAACTCTCAAAGGATTTCCTAGAAATCCAAATCCCTCTTGCCCTCATCATGCCCAACGTGATTTCCAGACCTTTGCTACTAGAAAAAGAGCTGCTATAGATATTTTTATACATATGAGCCTTTTTTCTCTGTTACTGATCATTTCATTGGAATACACACACACACACATTTATATATTTCCATTAAATAACTACATTTGATCCAGTAATAAGGAGACTGAACTGAAAGGGACTGATTGATGGATCAATAGATGATGTATATTTATATACTATTAGTGAGGAAGAAGAGAAGGAGGAAGATAAGAATAACGAATATGATGATAATGGACATTGAAATTTTTAAATTTCTTGACATATGCATATGTTATTTAAATTGTGTTGACTAGAAGTTAAGTCAACTGTTATTAGCACCTTTTTAAAGATGAGGAAGGAAATTCTAGATCAGAAATATTAAGTAACTTGTTCAGTCACACAGCAAGTAAGAATATAAAGAAGAATTAAAATCCAGACCTTATGGATTATAATATGACATTTTATCTAACATTCCATATTGATTTTTTCTTTCTCTTTAAGCCAAATATAATTCTAAGACCATACCAAGAAGTACCCTAGTATGTGACTTCACAGGGAAAAACTCTGATTTCTAGGCTAAAACAATTCATTGATGTTGATAGAAAATCTTAATGTCTTCTACTTCCCCCCAGTTTAAGACATGGAAACATCATTTCAGAACCTATCACTTTCCTGAGGGCATCTTTTACATCCTTGTTCCTCAAACTGTAGATGAGAGGATTTAGCATTGGTATCACCACAGTATAAAACACAGTAGCGACTTTGTCTGAATCTAGGGTATTTCCAGATCCTGGTCGGCAATAAATGAAAAGAATTGTGCCGTGGAAAACCACAATGGCAGTGAGGTGGGAAGCACAGGTGGAGAAGGCTTTGCACCGACCCTCAGAAGAGCGGATTCTCAGAATGGTGATGAGGATAAATATGTAAGAGGTTAGGATGATAATGATGGTGCTGATCTCATTGAAACTGGCCACTGTGAAAAGTAGCAGTTCATTGATGGAGACATCAGAGCAGGACAGAGACAAGAGTGGGGGGATATCACAGAAAAAGTGATTAATGATTTTGGATCTATAAGAAGATATCTTAAGAGCTAAACATGTGTGAATCAGAGAACACACTGTACCACAAATATACGAACCACAGACCAACTGGATGCAAAACTTCTGGGACATAACAGTCATGTACAACAATGGGTTACAAATGGCCACAAAACGATCATAGGCCATCACTGCCAGCAATATGACTTCAGTGATCACACAGGTGGAGAATAAATAGAACTGTACAATGCAGCCTAGGAAAGAGATGATCTGGTCTTCTGTTAATATATTGATCAGCATTTTGGGTACAATGACAGTAGAATAGCAGAAATCAATGAAGGACATGTGGCTGAGAAAGAAATACATAGGGGTATGGAGGCAGGGGCTGATCTTGATCAGGATAATCATGCCAAGATTCCCCAAAACTGTGATGACATAGATCATCAGGAATATCAGAAAGAGGAAAAATCGGAGTTCTGGATGATCTGAAAATCCTAGGAGCACAAATTCAGTAATTGTAGTGCAATTTTCCTCCTCTTTCATTATTTCAGTACATTGAAGGCTGAATAAGGCAAAAATGGGGAATCCTTCTTTGGTATGGTGCAAGCATAATGTTTAGCCATCTCCTAGGAAATAATATTACAATCAAAGTTAATCCATGTTTAATAGGAGAAAATATATGTCTAGATATGTATTTATTACCTTGATGTCTGTCTGTACTTTAAATATCATAGAAATATAATCAAGTTTACACACACCATGCAGAGATACCATCTCGATCAAGCAAAATCCATGATGACAGATATTGTACAGATCAACATGTGATGCAGACGAATACAATATCCAGAACACAGACAATATAGTGATCACACATATTACCTATGTGGTATACACCTCTATGGGGCTATCTGTGGTTTGCAAAGTAATAGTCAAAATGAATGCACACACTCTCCGAATGCATTGGTACATGTAGTGGACACTTGGTACAAGCTGAGCTCAATGTGCAACCTAGTCTCTCTAGTTTGTGTCCATCCCAAAGAAACAAAATGATTTCTCTCTCTCTCTCTCTCTGTCTCTCTGTCTCTCTGTCTCTCTGTCTCTCTCTCTCTCTCTCTCTTTCTCTCTCTCCTTCTCTCTCCACCTCACTTTCTCCCTCCCCCCACACACACAAACACACATACAAGTACATCACCTTACATTTAAAAAAAATTAAATTTACTAATGAGAAATTCCTCATGCATTCAATAAAGTAAAAATTGAATGATGTTTCCATCAACAATTTCCATACTTTTGGATTATACCCTTTGAACAACTCTGAGATCAGATAGATATAATTTTGCCTAACTTTGCATACAAAGTGAGTTCAATTTATTTCATTCAGCAAAAGTTAAGATGACAAGTTTTATCCAGTCAGGTATATGCTGCCTCTCTCATTTGTCCTATGCAGAAATTCCTTATGTGTGTGAACGTGTATGTCTGCATATATGTGTGTATGTATGTATATGCATATATAAGTGTGTGTATGCATGTATGCATATATGTAGGCATATCAGTCTTGGTTACTTATATAAAGGAACTTGAGGCTATCCAGGAAATAATACAAGAAAGAGGATCCTTAGTACATAGATGAAAAGATTTAGAGTTGGAAAATTCTTTAATGTCTATCACAGCAGTTCTCAACCTGTGGGTTGTGGCCCCTTTGGGGGTCATATGACCCTTTCACAGGGGTCACCTTAGACCTTAAGAAAACACCTGTTTCCGATGGTCTTAGGAACTGAGACACTGCTCATCTATCCATCTCCAGGTGGGTCCACCCACATACAGACACTCCCACATTCAAATATTAAAGGGTTGCGGCATTAGGAAGGTTGAGAACCACTGCTACAATTAAAAGTCTAGACCAGCGGTTCTCAACCTGTGGATTATGTTCAATTTAAATACATCCTGCATATCTGATATTTACATTATGATTTGTAATAGTAGCAAAATTACAGTTATGAAGAAGCAACGAAAATAATTTTATGGTTGGGGGTCACCACAACATGAGGAACTGTATTAAAGGGTCATGGCATTAGGAAGGTTGAGAACCACTGGTCTCGACTAAACCCTTCAGTGAAACCCTGGTTTCTAATCCTACCTGTAGCATTTATCATTAGATGGATCACATGCAAGTCATTTAATATCTCTGATCTCCATGTTCATCTTGTACTAAAATTAGAGCAATGCTTACCATATCTGCTTCATAGGTTTCTCGTGACACTCAATAATAAGAAGTAAGAAATGATCTCTTTTATCCTCAAAGCTATTCTTGTGTGTGGGCATAACCCACTCCATACATTTTAATTGTGTTATCAGACCTTTTCGAGGTTAAGTTTCTTTAAGATTATAGTTCCATATAGTCCTCTTAAGTGTTGGAACTGCAAGAAGAGGTAATGACCAACAAAGACTTTTCTTTTGGGAGTCAGTTACCTTTAAATTCTGCTTTGGTAAAATGCAAGCACATTCCAAGAAGACATAATGTAATGCTCCCCACCCCATAAGTTCCCTAGTGAGGGAACATTGATTTAGTCATCTAGCTCTGAAGGAGATAACTGATCAGCATATGCTAGTAAAGCATAAAAACATCATGGAAAGTGGAGGGCATCCCCCTACCTAGAAAAATGAGTCTTTCCTTTTCCTGAATATGAAAACAGCTTGAGAGGAAAACAAGAATAGCGGAAGAGATGATCAGACTATGTCTCCTGGATTTCTCTGATTCAAGGAGAATCAGAGATTGATATTTTTAGGAGGGAAAGGGGTTTTAGAAAATATTTGTCAAATTCCTTCCTTTTATACTTGAAAATTAAGGCCAGAATATTTGACATAAAATTTTCCAGTTCATGATACTTAAGCTCATATAACTAGCAGGACTAGGAACAGTTACCTGTTTGTAACATATTTTAAAAAAATCAGTTCAATGTTCTAACCTGTAGGCAGGAGCTAGCTGTCTTGTTGGATAATGAAGGACAGTTCTTGGGATGTTTCCAAAAGAAAGGCTAATAGAAAATGTATAGCATCTACTGAAGAATAAGCAGAAGGAGATTCAGGTTGTGGGTCTGTCTGCACATGGACAGTTTAAAAAGTCAAGTGCCTATACCTTGCTGGGAACAAAGAGAGACCTGAGATGAAGATGTGGACAAGCTGTTGAACACATATCCAGATCTGACCCAGGTATGCATTTAGCTGGACTATGTTTCAGTTGTGAATGGAGCTTTTCTCTGGTAGTTTCTCAAGAGTCAAGACTTATTACCCCTAATCACATCTTCTTCCCTTAAGACTGAGAAAATAGGGGTTATGAGATGCCATATATGAAGCAATTGACAAACCTTAAATTACTATATGTATATGAATGTTACCCATTGTTAAGAGTATTATTTTATATTCTCATTAATAATAGAATTATTATTACCTAACGTCCATTTCCAATTCATTATAGTATAAAAGAAATCTTCACAGATATATTCTATAAGAATAGAGGGGGAAAAACAATCTAAGTAAGCAGAACTCTAGAATGAGAGCACAATTAGAACATTTCTCGTTCTGCAGTGAATTTTTAAATTATTTCTAATAAAAAGAATTGCATATACTCCATTTTTTTTTACCTAACAAAACACGCTGAAAATGCATAAATAGTATGAAGGACAAAGAGAAATGACTGGTTCTCTCTCGAAAATCCTGTTTATATATTCAATGCAAGGGATTTTATAATTTATTTTTCCCCCTGGAAACTAAGTCCCCCAAATATGCTCTGAAATAATGAATCTCTACGGGTTGGAACCTATTAATCAAAACAAATGCACACCCTCTCTGGGCACCTGGATCTGAGTTTTTGTGTCATTGCCCCCAGGGGGAAAAATGTTAAAATTCCATGATACGTACATGATGTAGGTGAGCATTTGACTTTTTTTCAACTCTTAGACATGGTGACAAAGACTTACTATTTCAATTCATGCTCTTGTCCACCTGGATCAATTAATTCAGTTATATGAAAATCATGCTGAATGTTATCTCTCCTAGCCCTCTCAAACTTCGACTTCCTTTTCTTACTATACCTGAATTCAATACTGGATTGATAGCTATGGTTCACATCCAAATGCAACATCTAACCTTGTGAAATATGTTTGTCACCATCACCCTTTGACATAGAGAGGATAAGTGTCTTTGTCCCGATTTTATAAGTGACATAACTGAGGGACAGTGCTATTTATATTTTGGGATCACAATATGTTCAGAGATGTGTAAATTACAATGGATAAAAAATAATTTTTCTTTAGTTTTATTTTCTGAAAGAAATGGCAATGATTGTGTAATTCACCAGAAAATAGACTGATTCAGATCATCTGACCTTGAGTGGATGAAACCAGATCAGTTTAGTCTTTCCATCTTCATTTTCTTATCCTCTAGTTGAATATCAATATTATATTATGCACATTACTTTCCTTCCTATTAAGATTTTTGTCATATGGCTTTTAAAAATGAATGTTTCTTCAAGGAAAAATACAAAAAATATTAGCTCTTAAATAACACACTTTATTGACTTAAAGATATTGTAACATTTGTTGATCTGGAGAAGTCAAGGATATGAAGGAACATTTAAGACAAGAATAAAATAAGTGTAGAGTGCAGTGGATCCATCACAATGCTAATGTTGCTAATACTGAACTAATCATTTGAATTTTCATTTCAAAAAGTCATGTAAGATGGAAACAAGGAAGAATGAGCATTTTTCTGAGGTCAGCAAAATGACCATGGGGCAAGAATTTGTTTCATTAATGTGTTTTACTGTAAGGCAGCCTTATTATAGACTGACTGAAGGCAATCATATTGTGTATCCTGAGCCATGATTTTAAAAAGGTAAATATTATAATGTACAAACAGAACTCATTTTGATCAATATTCAGAACATCAAATTCTATAACTCTATATAATCCACAAAGTAACAGAAAATATTTAATTGTTCTAATGAAGTGAAATCAATAAAGTATTATTAAACCATGTTCTCTTTATGGTTTAGTGTACAGAATACTTTCCAAATATTTTCATCAAAGAAAGACTTAGGCACTAACAACAATACAATTTCAAATGACAAAAGATTCTTATTATTTATTCATTTAAATATTAGTTTTCCTGAACATCTAGTTATCTCTCCCCCTAATAATGTCAGGCAAATAAGTGATTAATGTTTATCTCAAAGGTTCAGATTCCTTTTCAAAAATAATTGTTATTAAAATAAGATGATCATATTTTTATCTACCCATGACAACAGCTGCAGTAAAACCCAAGTAGGAGGATTTAATCTAGAGCATCCCACTCAATATTCATCAGATCTGAGGAATTCTGGGAGAAATACACCCCCTACACATACCCCAACATACAAACATACAAATACAATATGATATTGTGTCTTCCCAATGGGTGCTGCTATTTTATAACTGGACCTTCCATGATTATTTCAGTCTACAAACTACTTCAAAAGTTTTCATTTTCATAATAATGATTCTAGTTCTCTTGAAATCTGCATTAGCTGATATAAGATTTTTTATGTCTTTTTGATATTACGTGTTTCCTCATTTCTGAGCACACCATATACTTCATTACATTTAAATATAAGAATTGATTTCACTGTTTTTCCTTGATAGGTATCCTTTTAGTTTCAACTTTTTGTACAAAGACTTTTCTATTTCTTTGATCTTTTAAGGTGTATGCTGAGCAGTAGAATAGCTGGGTCAAAGGGGAAATACTGCTTTTTGCTTTTTAGGTGTAATTCCAAATTTCCTTACTTAATATTTGTCCATACCCATTGGTCCACCAGCAATTCAGTACTATGTCTATTTGTCAACAGTCTCTTCAATACTTATCTTTTTTGGTCATATTTAATAATCAGATAGATGTGAAGTTGATTCTTAGGATTTCTTTAGTTTGCATGTTTCTAGTTGAGAGTTCTTAGAAATTATTTGCCCATATATTTATAGGTAACCTGGTGTAACAGCAAGCACCCTAGCATGCCTAGGGCGGCTACTAGCACAGGTTCTTAGATCTGCTTTTCTAAAGGAAAGCAACTCAAAATGGGTTAACAATCTCACTTTAATCAAACATATCATGTACCTAGTTCAGGGGGGAAAGTCAGCACCCTGAACTTCAGAGAATACAAACACAAGTTACAAACAAACAGAAAAACAGATCAGCAGACGGCTTCCAGCGTCTGATCATTACATCAGTTACCTAGTCAGTTACCAGAGAGGGAAGCACCAACATCTGGGTTTTTCATAGCCGGGGGGCTCAACGGCTGCCCAGAGTCTCTTCTGGCCAAATCACACAACTCTTCTCAAAGTGAGCCCCAAACCAAAACCTCAC
>CM053592.1:182863432-182883902 GCA_028646515.1 Pseudochirops corinnae
GAAAGATGGGGAGAAAATTTGTAACTCAAAATTTCATGGAAATGAATGATGTAAACAAGAAAATAAATAAATGTATTAAAAAAAAAGATATGGGTAGCCGGTAGTAACCTTAAATTTTAAAAAGTTACAAGTAACCTGATGGAACATGTAATCCAATTTCATTTTACAGAGACAGAACAAGGCTTAGAAAGTTGATGTGATTGGAACATCCTGTAGTCAATATTTCCAAAAATGGAATACACAGGGAGAAAAACAGTAGGAGGAAATCTGACTATTGTGATGGAATTCATCCTCCAAGGATTTTCTGACCTTCTCACACTTCTAGGATTTCTATTTTGGATTTTCTTGGTAACCCGCATGAGTATCCTGATAGGAAATAGTCTCATCATTTCAATAACCAAGGTGGTTGCAGGACTCCAAACCCCTATGCATTTTTTCCTCAGGAACTTTTCCTTCTTAGAAATCTGCTACACATCAGTCACTCTTCCCAGAATTGTTGACAAATCTTTGGACCCAAAATAGAAACATTTCTTTACTTTCTCCTCATTTTGGGGAAGAGTGAATATTTTTTCTTGGTGTGATAGCATATGACTGTTATGCAGCCATTTGTAAGCCTCTGTACTATGCTGTTATTAAGGACCAAAAAAATGTGTTTTCCACTGCTGATTGGCTCCTGGATTACTGGGATCCCAGTTCAGGTAGCACTGACATATCAGATTTTCTCTTTGCCCTTCTGTGGTTCTAATAAACTCAAACATGTTTTCTGTGACATTCCCCCATTACTTAAACTGGCATGTGGGGACACCTTCAAGAATAAGTTTTCTGTCTATGCTGATGCTGTGTTATTTGCCATGGTTCCCTTTCTTTTGATTTTTGAATCTTATGTCAAAATCATCAGCACCATCTTGAAGCTCCCATCAGCCAGAGGGAGATGCAAAGCTTTCTCCACTTGTTCTTCCCACCTCATTGCTGTAGGCTTATTCTATGGGTCTGGTATTATTATATATTTGAGACCAAAGTCCAACTACTGAGCAGGACCAAAGTGTTCTCCCTTTTCCACACCAATGTGACCCAAGTATTTAACCCTTTGATATACAGCCTAAGGAACAAAGATGTCATTGCTGTACTAAATACCTTACCAAGTAAACGACTAACATCAAGAGGCAAAAAAAAAAAAATGAACTAATGGAAGCTTACTCTCCCTGCTCTTATTCCATAATCCCTATGGAAATCTAACTCTTTTTATTTCTCCCAACTACATTCAAACATTTTCAAGTCCTTCATAAACTTCTTCCCATTTTCAGCATTATGTCAACTGAGTTTGAAGACAAGTTGATTCCTCTTAAAAAGTTCTATTACTTAAATTAAATATTTATTGTTTTTACTTTTCAATATTTGCTTCCATAATAATTTGAGTTCTAAATTTTCTTTCCCCACCCCAATATGGCCTGAACATATGCCTGCTATATGCTCTATATATACATTCATATTAAAAATATTTTCACATTATTTAAGTTATAAATAAGAATTAGGATCAATGAGAGGAACCATGAGAAAGAAGAAACAAAACAAAACAACAAGAGTGAGAAATAGTATGCTATGATCTGCATTCAGATTCCATAGTTCTTTTTCTGGATATTATTAGCATTTTCCACCATGAGTCTTTTAGAGTTGTCTCAGAACCTTACATTTCTAAGAAAAGCTAAACCTATCAAAATTTGGCATTGTACAATGTTGCTGTTACTGTATGTGATGTTCTCCTGGTTCTGCTCACTTCACTCTGCATCAATTCAATCTGTCTGCTCATCATTTCTTCTCAAACAATAGCATTCTAATATACCCATAAACCACAAAAATTCTATTGTTAAATCTCTTTTTTTAACAATCTTAAAGTTGAAAACACAAATTGAGGCAATTGCCTGAGTAAGAATGATTTAGATAATTCAACACAGAGAAGACAGAGGATACAGAAAGATTAGATCTGAATGTAAATGACTTCACTGGACCAGTTTTTTTTGTCATATTGATATATGTGCTGTATCTATTGATACAAATCTCAGTCCTTTCTGTGCCATTTTCATTCATGGCCTCCTTTAACTTTGCCTCCAAGGGTACACACAAAGTACAAGGGATGGTCCTTATGTAATTTCAGCTTCACAAAATAAATAATCAGTGGAAAGCTTTCTATAACTCTTCACATACTATTACCATATGACTGGTGCATAATTTTAAAACTACCTATTTCTTAGATATCATTATACAACTTCTCTTTTACAGTCTTCCACTTAAAAGGTGATGCAGTGTCTTCATGTTTAAAGGGTCAAAATCTTAGTGTAGAAGTATATTCAAGTAAGTATTTGTAATGGTAATGTAATTTGACTTTGAAGATCTCTTTGTGTTGGCAATGGTAGCAGGTACTTAGCACTTAGTAATTGATCGAGCTTCTGTTGGGGAAACAGCATGTGTGAACTCGTGGCTCCAGTTGGTGACATAACAGGAAGGGTTTGGCTGAAACAGGTAGCTAATTCTGTGCATATATAAGTAAAGCCCCAGAAAGGGAGAGTGAGATTTTTTTTTTTTTTGGAGCAGGCTCAGTGGAGGCTGAAGAGGAGCTGAGGAGACTGAAGAGGAAAGTCCCTCCCAGGTTTGAGAGAATGATTTTGATTTTGAAAACCTGGATGCAGTCAGTGATTTTGATTTTTGAGAACCAGCTGAAACTTCCGATGAGTCTGAGGGTCAGCTAGAGTTGCTGAGGATTTCTGAGAGCCAGTCAAAGCTGAAGGCCAGACAGAGGTGCTGAGGAGTTGCAGAGGATTTCCAAGGGCCAGTCAGAGCTACCAAAGACTGAGGAAGCATGATTATGATGCTGGTACATTGATTGGACTTGTTTGTAGCTTTGTTAAGCCTTGGCTTCCTGGGAATGGAGACTTGGAAGGATTTGAGATGGACTGACACTGTGAGCTCCTGTACAGAGCAGGAACTGCACAGAGAGCTGGACAAGGACCTGGGAGCTCTCTACCTTTGAACCCAGGTGACAGTTTGGTGAATCCAGGTAGGATGTGGGACCCTGGCAGGGGATCTAGGGAATCTGAGAAACCATCCAGAGTCAAGCTGAAAGAAGACTTTACTTGGATATTGTGTACTGATTGAGAAATTTTAAATTTATTAGTGATCTGGTGTTGGGGGAGGGGGCGTTCTGTGTATTTTCTAATGATTGAATAGTGAATAAAGGATGATTGATTGACTAAATGATTGTATTTACTGAACGATGACTGAATAAGTAATTGATTTTTAACCTAGTATGCCCTATGAGTGGAATACTTTGACTATTGTACTTTGTGATTGAATTAAGGATTCTGTGAATGCTTGTTACTAAATGATAACTATTCTTTGTTCAAAACTCTGTGACCAATGTAGCAGAAACTATGTGGCCATTTTCTGTGATAAGTTGTTGTGAATGCTGTATTTTGATTATCTGTAATAAGTTGTGAGGTTGTGAATGCTGTACCTTGATTTCTGGGAATGTTTTGCTCTGATTTGTTATGGAATGAATAGTATTCACTGTACTGTGTCATCAGAAGCTTAAAAGCCGTTCATAGTAGTATTCTACTGAAAAGCTGCTAGTACTTGACTTTACATTATTTATTTACTTGGAAAAAACAGGGAGATTAAACGAATTTCAAAGTTTGAGTAAAATCTGAAAGACGATTGCTTCAATAATAAAAACTAATAATTAGGAATGAGTGATTATGAACATCATAAAAGATAAACACATAATAAAATGATCTTGGTTCTGGTTGGGAGGAGATAGAACTGAGAAAAGATTGTCCCAAGCATTCCAAATTCACATGCATAATAATGTTGTTGTTCTTGTTCTTGTTATCATTCCTACAAATGTATCAGGGAGGAGAAATAAGATTTAATGTAGGAAATAGATATGTTGGAGATTCATTTCATCCCAATGACAGAGACGGCCCAGACTTCTTCCTTGAGTCAATCAATAAATTAGCCCAACACTAATCCCATCCTGGATTTATAGGGAACACACAAAAAGGGGGAGGGGAACTATGTATGTTTACATTTACATGTTGTAAACATTTACATATTATGTATTGCCTTTGATCATAATGTACAACTGAGACAGACCTAATACGCATTTTCCTCTCAAAGTTGTTTCAGTCATACCCTACAAATTTAAGTATAATGGTTCATTATTCTTTTCTAAAATTTTATCATTTAGAATGCTTTGGCATTGTGCTCTATAAAGAAAAGGCAGCCTATAATTGCTTAGTTGATAGTAGATAGAGAGTGGGTTTTGTCCTCAGCCCGGAGTTCAAGGACTTTGCTGAAGCATACTCAACATGCAACTATGAGCAGTCACTTAAACACCCAGCACCTTGATAGCTCTCTAAAACTTCATTGGCAAAGACAGTTGCTCACTGGGAACTCCATGCACTGATCAAATCATAGATAAGTTCAGTATGCTTAATATTCTCGCAATTCTTAATCTGTGTGTTCATTAATTCATTAATATATGATCGGTTTTTTTTTTTGGTAAATGAACAGTAAGTTATTTAACATAGGTATTCTCTTTATGATTATTTCAATAATCATGAAAGGTTTATCATAGTATCTTTTTTTGATATTTTCTTTACATTTATACATATTGTACATTTTTCTAAGTAGGAAAGAAACAAGTCAATGCCATGCAGATATTATATGTGTGTATACACACACACACACACATATATACACACATACACACATACATACATACATATAGATATAAATAACAATCTTGAAAGTTATAATGGTTATAATGTGTGTGTGTGTGTGTGTGTGTGTTTGTGTGTCTATTGGTTCACAGATAGAACATCACACTGGGAGTCAGGAAGACATGAAGTTAAATCCAACCTCAGATATGTTCTAGCTGTGTGACACTGGTCAAGTCTCTTAGTTCTATTCACCTCAGTTTCTTTATCTGTAAAATGAGTGAGAGAAGGAAATGACAAACCACTCTAGTATCTTTGCCAATAAAACCCCCACAAGGGGTCACAAAGAGTCACATATGACTGAAAAATGACTAAACAATAAAATCTATCTTTCCATATAGTTCTTTCTTTTATTTTACTTAGTTGTATTTTTCTTAGTTATTAGAGATTTTAGTGGGTATATTTTAAATTGATATTGACATATCATCTTTAGTATCTTTAAACAGAATACCAATTTCCCTTTTTTCTTTGTCTCAGATCATGACTAAATTTTTTTATTTACTGTATTCTTCTGTGGTATAATGTATTCTACCCCTATCATCATTTTAAGTCTCCTTGATTGTGTATATTTTAAGTGTTATTTTAATATGGCAAATCATTATATTAATATATTACCAATATATTAGAATCTAAGATTTATTCATAGCTTTATAATATCCCTCTGTCAAGCTCCCCTTAAATTCCTTATGCCATCGATGTATTGCATTCAGTGTGTCCACTTTGGGGACAAGCCCAAGCTAGCCATTTGTCATTCCACTCTGTCTACTATGATTCTGTCCCAAAGGACTTTTTTCCAGCTTGGCTCAATTGTATTTGACATTTTCTCACACTTCATTATCTCTAGCTTCACAACCAATGAGGGAGACTCAAGCTAAGGATAGCCAGAAACAGGCAGGAAATATATAGAAATGTTCCACGAGGTCAAGGTGGGGATGATATCCATGGAAAAGAAACTGAAAGACACCTTGATTGTCTGGAAACCACCCAGCAACCCTCAAGTAGGCACAACACACTTGGCCGCAAAACAAAATGGAAGCACTTTACAAAGTAGCAGTGGTTCAAATTCCATATTCAATGCTAAGACAACATCTACTCATTATACTCTTTTCTCATTCCTAAAGGTCATGTTTTAGTTTCCAAAATACAGGGGGCATGTCCTTCCTGCTTTCCCCCAAATCCTCACTCTCTATTCTATACCTTTCATTTCCTCATTCTTTTCCCACTGTGGACTTTGAAATTCATACCTTGTAGCATTCATGAACTCCTCCCTTTGACCGAAAATTAGTTTGCCCCAGATGGCATTCCATTCCTTGTAACCTTCTCTCTTGGGGAATTCTCTTCTTTTACCTCCAAGGAAAGCAAAAAGACTGGGATTATTGAGAGTTTGCCATTGCCACTTTCAAGCAATTTATCTCCTTTTGGCTCTTTTCACTTTATGATTCATATTCTTATTTTTTTCTACCTCTCTGTCTCAGTACTAGGGTACTGAGAGAGAAAGGAATTTATGGCGTTATAACAAGAGCTTGACAGGACCCCATAGTTAGGAAGCAAAATTCTTAATAAGGCAACACTTGTCCCTAAATGGCCTTTAATCAAAAAATGTTTACAAAAATTCAACATTTTATTTATTTATTTATTAAGCACCCAGGCTGTGGGTACAAAGCAGTACAGAGACCAAGCTCTACCCCTCAAAAGAATTTCGACCCCACAGGACCTCTCCTTCTTCCCCTCTAAGGTCCCTCATCCCAATGTTGGGTGGAGCAGCAGATCTAGACTGGCACCTCTCTACATTCCAGTGTCCACTTTATCCCAGGAGGGGAAGCATTCCTTCCTAGAGACAGGCATCCCACCTCAGAACAGACATCCTGCCTTAAGGTCATGCTATAACACTAAATGTCCTTCTGTGTTTGGTACTGGGACCCCAAAAATCCCCAACCCAAAAATTAAAAACCAGAGCATTCTTGAGGTAAGAAAAGGACATTTTTATTCATTTCTCTCAAGATATGGGCATCCCTTCCACCAGTGCAGACCAGTGGAATGAGAGGTGTTACAGCAGGCAAAGTGAGATTTTATATCCCAATGCAGTTAAGTCCCGTCCCACCACTGTCCCTTTGGCTGGGAGGTGGGCTTACAATCTAAGAGGGAAATCTTCTCCAATGGCAAAGAACAAAGCCTGCCACTATCTCCTAGTGGCAGGAGGCAGGTTCACAGTCTGGGTGGAAAAAGGCCAATAACAGGGAAACAGGGTTTTGTTCATGTCCTTATTTGGCAAATGTGAAAGCAAGGGAGGGGAAAAGGTCACAAGCAAGGGTGGAGGTTGGAAGACTCCTAAAGACTTAATGCTGATTGACAGCACGGGAAGGTGGGGGGAGGGTGAGACCTCACCTCAGGCGTGTTCCCACAAGTAACCTTACTAGATTTTAGGATATAGGCTGAGAAGTTTTCACCTCTGCCACTCACTTCCAAGCCCTGCTTACTGCATGTGGGGGGCCCCAGAGGGCTCCCTCCTCTGATGGAGGCACTGGCTAGAGGGGTCAGAAGGAGGAGCCAGGAATCCAGTTGTGTAGATACTTTACTGGACTCACACCAGCAGCCTGCGCTTCTTCAGCACCTTGGTGTATTTGTGGGGTTTGCCTTCCACATTCTTCTCAGCTTGCTTGTATAGTTTTGTGAGCTTCTTTTGTTTTTCTATAATGAATCATGGCTTTCTCCTTCCTCTTGTCTTCCAAATTAGCAGTTACTGTCTGATACTTCCAGCCAACTTCATGGGCCAGGCACCCCAGAGAAGCAGACTTTCTAGCTGGCGTTAGTCTGACAACTTTGAGAGCAGCTGAGACAACCATGTATTTACTCTTGTCATATGGAGGAGAAATGCCATCACACACCTTAAGGAGTTCCAAGGCAACATGACCTTGCTTGGTCTTGTGGGGAAGCAATCCTCTGACCGTCCTGCAGAAAATGCAGCTGGGGGCTCAGAAGTGATAAGAGATTCTGGAAGGGTATATGATCATTCATTTTCGGAGGCAGGCCAGTTTTTTAAGCTCATTTTTGTAGAAGTTTCTGGAGATTATGATGCCTTCACAGTTAACCACTACTACCTTCTGCCCCAGGAGGACTTGCTTGGCCAGGATGGCCATCAAGCTGCCAAGGAAATGGCCCTGCCCATCAAGCACCAGGACCAGCCAGTCCACCATGGCCAACTCCACCAGGGAAAAGTCTCAATATGACATTCTGTAGGTTAAGCTGATTAGAATTTTATTAGAAGCCTATTTTTAAGTTGTTTGGAGGGGCTTTTGGGAGAGCTTGGCTGTTGTAACTCCTTTACATCATCATTTGACTCTGGCTCCTCTATGTAGTGTTTAAAAATGTGAAAAGAACTTTGTAAACTTTATCTCCTTTTATAGGTGAAGAAAATAGGAGTCAAAGAGGTATACTGACTTGACCAAGTTAACATAGATTGTAAGCGATATGATAGAATTTCATTATTATTTTTAATTACTATATTTTTTTTTCCTCTAAGTTCTCTGATGGGTAGAACAAAATTCATACAAAGGGAGAGAAGGACTGATATTTTTAATTCCAGTTCCTGAGGGATTTATTAGAATTTCCATGAATTTAGTTCTTGTTCACTGAGGTCAACAAAAATAAAAGCAAGTTGGCAATAATTAAGAGATCAGCAAGAGTGGAAACAAAGTCTCCCCATTCAAATCCCAGGGCTCTTTCTATCATGTCACTTCATTAACAATGTTTAGGATTTTGGACTAAAGACAGAAGGACTTGTTTCTCATTAGAAGTTAAAAAATGACCTGGGAGAGGAGCTATCCCCATAGAATAAAGAAAAATAAGATTAATTTTCTTTTTAAGGAACTCTGACTGCTTGTAATGCAATCAACATTGTGGAAGGAGGTTGCTATTCTTTTTGCAGAATTTAGAAGATTGAGGTGGGTATTTTAAAATTTAATTGAAGGATAGTCTAGTATAGAGGGAAGAGTAATGTTGAGTCTGTATTGAAGAAAAGACTGGCTCTGAATTGTCACTCTCATTTATTAACAGTGTGACCTTGTCACTCAACTTAAGATTCAGTTTCTTATCAATGAAATGAAGAAAAAAGACAGCCATATTATATACCTCGCAGGCATGTCTTAACATTCAAATAAGATGATATATGTCAAGCTTTTTTTTCTTGCATACCTTAAATGGAAACAAATATTACAACTAATAATATATGAGTATTTTATTTTCATCATTTGTGTTCAAAAATAATGTAAATGAGTATGATTCCATTCCATCTTAGCAAAGTAAATATAGAATATTTTATCATCCAAATAACTCATCTTGATCAAGATGTCTAGCCTTTGTAGATTAGAACCCTAATGTGTGTTATCTTCATATATTATGATACTACTAGGGATCAGTATTCAGTAAAGAGCATAGTGTATTTTCACAACAACGGCAGGAATCGCCTGACCTTCAAGGCTATGTTTTTGCAGTAAGAAGGGGTATGCTCTGATATATTTAAGATTTCTTTTTTTAATCATTTAAGATCATAGTTAAGAAAATATTGTAAAAAAAATTATAGAATTAATTTTCATTTTAATTGCAGAACTGCAACATACAAATATTGTATGTAACAAATTAAAGACAAGCATTATTTCAAACATTTTTACTTTGATGAAATTGAAAGTAAATCTTCAAACAAAAATAGTTCCTTGGAAAAGATTTTGAATTTACTTTAAATTTGCTGGGCATTTAATCAGACAAATTTCCTTTTTTCACATTTAGACCATTTTCATGTAAGAGATTGAGAGATACATTCTTTTCATGTTTGTTTCTTTAGTTTCTACACATTCCAACATTGTGGTGCTCCTTATTTTCAATAACTGATAATGTTACCCCTCACAGAGGGAATTCAAGGATAGTCTTTTAACCCAAAGCAAAGAGGTCTATTTAAATTATGCTGAAGTGGTGGGGGAGACATTAGTTAGTATTGGAAGTCTCACCATTGATACTAAAATCATATCTTTAAAATTATTACATTTATTAATATTTCATTGAATCTTTTCATGTTATGATTCAATTAAGACAAAAATTTATGACAGAACTCTTCACCTTAAGAATATTTAGAAAGGACAGCTAGGTGGCCCAGTGATTAGAGCACCATCCCTAGAGTCAGGAAGACCTGAGTTCAAATCCCAAATCCTACTTGAGACATTTAACACTTACTAGCCGTGTGACCTTGGAGAAGACACTTAACCCCAATTTCCCTGAATTCCCCCAACAAAAAAATTAAAAAAAAATCTGGTAAAATAGGATAGACATATATTAAATTTTAAAATTATAATTTACTCTACAAGGCAATATAGATACAATGGTAAATTGTTGTATAGATATACTATAACATTTGAGGATAAGGAGAGATTTCTATGGACTGGAAGATGAAAGGACCTCAAAGAAACTACAGATTCTATGAAGTAGCAGTAAGGAGTGAAAGCGTTCCATGAATGGGGTTGGGAGATGAGGGAAGAGAGAGTGCCAGGTAGGATGGACAGTAAGAAAATCACTTTACTGGGCCACATTTTGAATGAAATTATGTAACAAGAGTGAAATGATAAGATAGGGCCAAGTAATTAAGGACTTTAAAGATGAAATGAGTTTATGTTTGATTCTAAAGGTAACTGGGAGACACTAAAGTTCATCGTATAGGGGAACTTCAAAGTCAGAACTCTATTTATGATCGAGCATTCTTTGAATCCAGTCATTGAATGAAATCTAAATTCATCTCAGTTGAGACTGAATAATCAAAAGTATTCTCTTTGTCATGGCAGGAGGGTCAGAAGGGCTGTCTTTTGACTCCCCTCCTACAATGTGTACACAATGTCTCTTCTCAAAGGCAGGTAATATTTCTAATTGACTTTATATGTAGAACATTGAGTACAATGTCTGATTACAGTAGGCAGTTAATAAATGGTCAGCAATTCATTGATGTGACGTCATTTAAGCAGGAAACATCCTTTAGATTGCCCTAGGGAGCTGTTTTATGACTTTTTGGTGATTCACACCTCATCATCATGACTTAAAAGTCAGTGTGGAAAGGTGATTAGACCCAAAAGACAAAATGAAAGCAAAGAGGAAAAAAGTTCTGAATTTAAAATTTAGAATTAATGCCAAGGTGAAAGAGACAGAGACAAAAAGCTATAGAGGAGAGAGAGAGAGAGAGAGAGAGAGAGAGAGAGAGAGGGGGGGGGAGAGGGGGAGAAAGAGAGAGATCCTAACAATTAGATATATAAAAGTGTAATGATTACCTCAGAATATAGACAATTCCCTCAATGGAAGTCCACAAAAAAAAACTAGACTAATGATGACTGTTAGTTGAGTTGTAATGGGAACTGTTTTTCTTGTATATACTGGATGAGATGGCTGTGATAACCCTCATGACTCTGAAATTTTGTGGTTTTGTGATTCTGTGAATAATACTGTTAAAATGAACTTGAAATCATAGAACATTCGAATTCAAAGAGGGTCCATCACTTATCTCCAGGCCAAATCAATGTATTCATTTTGTAGTAACAGACAGTGGCATAGAGGAGTATAATGATTTTCTTAACATGGATTTACTAATTTTTCTCACTGAAATATACAGAAAATGGCAGAAACAAATGTCACCACAGTGGAGGAATTCATTCTCTTGGGATTTTCTGATCTTCCCAGTCTCCAAGGTTTTCTCTTTGGGATTTTCTTAATCATCTATTTAAGTATCCTGGTAGGAAATGGCCTTATAATTGTCATTACCAAAGTTACTGCTGCTCTCCAAACCCCCATGTACTTTTTCCTCAGAAATTTTTCTTTCCTGGAAATCTGCTACACATCAGTGACTCTCCCGAGAATGCTGTCAGACCTTTGGACCCAGAAGAAAAATATTTCTTTAGTAGCTTGTGGTGTACAACTGGCTATCCTCCTTAGTCTTGGTGGCAATGAGAGCTTCTTCCTGGCTGTGATGGCCTATGATCGTTATGTGGCTATCTGTAAGCCACTCTACTACCCTGTCATCATGAACCACAAAAAGTGCCTTCAGCTAGTTACTGGTGCCTGGATAATTGGAATTCCAATTCAGATAGCACAAACATGCCAGTTATTCTCTCTGTCTTTCTGTGGGTCTAATAAACTCAATCATGTTTTCTGTGATATTCCTCCGTTACTGAAATTGGCCTGTGGGAATACCTCTCTGAATGAGTTATCAGTCTATGCTGGTGCTACAATCTTTGTTACAGTTCCTTCACTGTTAATACTCTGGTCCTACATCAAAATCATTAAGACAATCCTGAAGCTACCATCTGCCATGGGGAGACACAAAGCTTTTTCCACTTGTTCGTCCCACCTGATAGTTGTGAGCTTATTCTATGGGTCTGGTTTTATTACATATTTGAGACCCAAGTCAAGCCATTCACCAGGAGCAGATAAAGTACTTGCCCTTTTCTATACTATTGTAACCCCACTCTTTAATCCTATGATATACAGCTTGAGGAACAAAGACGTCATTGCAGCAATAAAACAACTCATACCTAAGTGGCTCAGTTAAATGCATGGCTTCTATGTTTTGGTCTCAGAGTTCTTGCAAAACTCTATGTTTTGCTCTCCTAGTTCTTTAAGAAAAATCTGTTTCCATGAACTACAATACATCTCTCCTCTTCCTAACTTTCCATTGGTTTTCCTTCATATTATAAGTATTATTCATCATTATATTAGAGATATGTTTGTTCCCTTTTCATTTTTGTGTTTTTGAATCCCTAGTTTCTTTCAACTCTCAGCTTAAGTATAACCTTTAAAATGGAATCCTTCTTGAATCTTGTAATGGTAATGGGATTTGAAAATCTTCCACGCTCCTTGTATTTGTAAGCTAGTGGGTGCTTGGCACTTGGTTTCAAGTTCATAATTGTGTCAAGTATTGAGACCAGGAACTTGTGCATCCTACAGTGCGATCAACTTGCTGATGTGGCAGGAAGGTGTGGGGCAACAACTGATTTTGAGAACAGAACTGGTGGTGGCAGAACTTCTGAGAACCAGCCAGAACTTCTGCTGAAGACTTCTGCTGAGAAGTGCCAGGAACAAGAGCTGCTTGGAGCCAGAACTTCAGGGAGCAAACAGCATAGAGGCTGAGCAACTAATGTGAGTGAGGAGAGGAGGATCATTACCTAAAGGAGCCTGTTTCATTTTGAAGGGTGGGAAATGTGGGTGTTCACTGCATTAACTATGTGTACCAACTTCTTGGCTACTGTAATGACTTTGACTATGTGGTTTTGGCTTTCTGGTATTTGAATAAATGCTTTATCTCTGTCCTCTATGTGGGGAGCCTGCTACATTTTGAGATTCACAACTACACCAGCATATTTGTAGTCACCATGGATGTTTTGAATACTGTATTGTTCTTACAATTCCCCCAAATATTAGTGCCAAACATAAGTTTGCACATATCCCTTATGTACCTACTTATGTAAATGCTTTCTCTCCTAGACTAGATCATAAACTTAGCAGGGACTGGAGCCATTTCACATTTATCTTTGTATCTCTGCCACATAATGCAACTCTAAGCGAACGTTTATTCAGTGATTATTGATTGAATGTAATTTTTGCCTGCCTTTAATCATTCCAACAAAATTATATAAATCACTCATAACAGGTTTTCCCCACCTTAGGATTACAGGGTCTGCATCTATTTATTATGAATTATTACTAAGGACACATTTCAAATAATTGGTGAAGAAATACAGAGATTGAAGGAGAAATGTTTTGTAACTGGAATAGGAGATGGACCCCTTTAGTTGCAATGTAAAGCTTGGAAAAATGAATCATTTGTTATGTCTGGAAAGGTAGTTCAATTTTTTTTTAATTGGGGGAGGGGGAATCACTATATCTTTCTCTTAACCAACAAAAAAAGAAAAGTGTGTATGTGTGTACACACACATATACATACACATGCATACACAAGTACACAAACATATATACATGTGTGTATACACAATGCAATTTTGCATATCATATGTAATTTTATATCTAGCTATGTCTATAGAAAAATCTATCAATACAACACATTTATGTGTAGCTACATCTGTATCAATTCAATCTATTTTTATGTTCTATCTATAGTCATTTCTCTTTATGGATATGTTTATATATGTATATTTATGGAGAGAAAGAGAGTTAGATCCAAATACATGTATAGATATTGATGTTATGTTGATATAGGTGTTAGTGATTTATAGAGAAAGATACAGAGACAGACATGGGTGGAATTTTTTTTTCAATTGCAAACAATGCTACAATAAAAACCTTTCAAATCCAATTATTGCAAAATGTCGAAGGGTATCTTTTCCAAAATGGAGCTATTCCATACAATGCATGGCATAGAGTAGATACTAAATAAATGTTGCTTACTTGACTTGAAATGGTAAGTTTTCATTGCAAATTGATCTCTCTCCCCAAAATAATTCTACTAGCTTCTAATTCTCACAGGAGAGAATACGTCTGTAAGTTTTGGGATTTTCTTACTAGCACTGATTTTTTGCCAATTTTTTTGAGTATCAAAACCTTTTAATTTGTGAATTTTTGTTATTCAAAAGGTAGAAAATATTTTAAAGTAGTTATAAACATTTTCCATTTATGTTTTTCAAAATTGATGCTCAAAGTTGCATTTGATCATTTAGCTGTGGAAAATCATTTAGAGGAAACTACATTAGGTCTTCTCTTGAAATTTTTATATTTTCTTATTTTTTAGTCACTTTAGAATAAAAGGTACGCTTCTTTTAAGCAACAATGTATTATGATCACTTTGTAGCAAATTATAAAACCTAAAACCATAACTTGGTGAAAATCCTCCCTCATGTTTAAGTAACAAAAAGGAAAGATTTTGATTAATCTAAACAGTATGGTCATTATTCATTTATAAGGTGATAATTCACTGAATCTGATGTTTGGAAGTATCCCCGTTATACAACCTGTAGGTGAACAAAAATCATTCTCTAACATGACTAGAAAGATACACATATACATATATGTATATGCATATATATATGTACATGTGTGTATGCATGTATGTGTGAATGCAGTGTTTTTAAAAATTTAGACCCTGAAGAGCTTTAGGGAGGAGGATTCCACTACAATCCAAACTAACCACTTCTCTCAGCTTTGTATTTAGTCAGACATTTTCTGGATTTATCTAAGCATTCCAAAGAAGTAGTTTGGTTTACATTTCTTATATTCTTTTTTTAGATGTTTCATTTTTCAATTTATGTAATGAAGCAATCATTTCTACAACATAGTATGGTGCAAAAAAGATGATTATGCATGAAACAGCAAATCTACTATTCACAACTTTCTATTGCTTTAAAATAGAAAACAAAATTATATGTAAATTTCATTTCCCCCTTTTTCTTCTGTCTATCCTGCCCTAGAGATAGATGCCATTAGTAACAAGTAATATATGTGCATTTACACTATATATGTATACACACATACACACATGTACACACATGCACACACATACATGTGCAAGTATGTAGATAGAAAGTATAGCTATGGATATGTTTTGTGTAATATACATACACACATATACACACAAATATGTATGAGTATATGTATATATGTGTGTAAAGTTCATTCTCTGTATGCAGACATCATCTTTTTTCGTTTGTCCTTTATAGATAATTTGGGTATTTATAATAGATAAAATAACTTACTCATTTTTCATATTCACTCAACTATCACTCCTAATCCAGATACTATTGGGATAACTAGTCCAGATAGAATAGTTTATGTGCTAAACTTTATGAAGTGCTGTATAAGTAGTTTATTCTCAGAATAACAATTTAATGTTAAGCAATTACAAATAAAAAACATAGTGAGTAGAATAGAAAAATAGTAACTTATCACTTATAGTAACACTTAATATTAATCCTTATCAGAATACAGTACTCATTGCATTACATGTGTGTAAAGCCACGCACAAGCAGCTTTACAGAAGACTGCTGCTGTGAGCAGTTTTCAAGATTCTGATTACACAGTATAGTGAACACTGTATTTGTTTAATCACAAATCAGAGCAAAACATTCACAGAAAATCAAGGTACAGCATTCAGAATGTTAAAACTTACAACAGAAAATCAAAATACAGCATGCACAATAACTTATCACTAAAATGGCCACATAGTTTTCACCAAAGTGGTCACATAGTTTCGAACAAAGTAGAATCATTTAGTCAATCAATCACTTGGTAACTAAATGATTCAGTCATAAAGTACAAAAGGTCAAAGTCCTCTACCCATAGGGTACACTAAGTTACAAATCAGTCACTATTCAGTCATCAGTCACTATTCAATCATCAGTCATTACTCAGTTATCAGTCTACTCAGTTATCAGTCACTACTCAGTACCCTCTTTAGGGGTAGTGGAAAATAAACAAGCCATACATCCCTATGTCACTAGAAAATTACAATTTCATTCACTATAGCCACAGAGAGATCTTTTCATTTTGACTTGGGGCACATGGTGCCAGCTCCTACCCAAATCTAACCAACTGCCACCAGAGCTCAAAGGCAGATAGCTCCCAATTCCTTGTCCATTTCTCCATACAGTTCCTGCTCTGTATTGAAGCTCACAGTATCCAGTCCACCCCAAGTGGACTGTTTCTTTTCCTGGGAAGAGAAAACTTAACAGAGCCACAGACATACAAAGTACTGCCACCACAGTTTATGCTTCCTTCGGCAGCTCCAACTGGCCTTCGGAAGCCTTCGGCAGCTCCATTATCAAAATCAAAAGTCATTTTCTCCACAGAAGTTCCAGTCCAGAAGCAGCAGCCCAGCCTTCAGATGCTTGCTGAGAGAAATTCTCCCTTCCTCTCTCTCTCTCTCTCTCTCTCTCTCTCTCTCTCTCTCTCTCTCTCCCTCTCTCTCTCTCTCTCTGTGTCTCTCTATCTCTCCCTCTCTCTCTGTTTCTCCTTCTCTCTCTTTCCAGCAACAGCTGCTCTGTCACCATGAAGTTCTATCTTTTTCAGCTAGTGTCTTTCCTTATATACAGTATTGATCTCCCTATTCAGTCCCTTCCTGTTACATCAGCAACAGGTGTTCCCTGTTCAGCTCCTTCCTGTTATATCAGCAACAGGGGTTCATACCTTCTGTTTCTTTAACAGAGGTTTAATACGAAATTAGGTGCTAAGTACCTCTTAGCTTAGCAATACAAAAAGATCCTCAAATTTCATTACTATTACATTATATTACAGAAAAATAGCCCAGGGGAATCTATGTATGACCTTCTTTTTCCCTCTTCTATGCTAACAATTTTTGTCAGAAACCCAATTATTACTACTGGTGAAACCAAAACTGCCCTAACATTGCCCTTATCTAGAGCACTTAGAGACATTCCAAAACCTTTCACTGTTCAAAAGATTAATGTTAAAGGAAAGGGAACATAAATGAAGCGACAACAGAGCCCAAGACTTCTTGCACAAACCCAATTAAGAGAGTTTAGCTCAAACAAAAGGGCAAACAACACTTGTTGCTGTTCACTTATTTCAGTTGTGTTGGACTCTTCATGACCCCATTGGGGTTTTTGTTTTTTTTTTTCTTTTTTTGGCAAAGATATTAGAGCAGTTTGCCTTTTCTTTTCAAGCTCATTTTACAGATGAGGCACTGAGGCAAACAGGATTAAGTGACTTGCTTAAGGTAACACAGTAAGTGTCTGAGGCTAGATTTGAACTCAGTAAGATGAGTCTTTGTGATTTCAGGTTTGTCACACAATCCCCTGCACCACCTAACCTTTCACATGGCAGTCATTTAGTATATGTTTATTGACTAATTGATTCTATGCGACTATCAGGTACCCTACTGCTACTCTGGAGAAGGGAAAGACGATTTCATTTTGATATTCATTTCTTGTTATCTCAGAAAGCTACCACCAAACAATCCACCAATCAGAAAACATCTTTTCTTCTTTCATCTGTTGTACTCAGTGCCATCAGCTTTGCTGCTCCAGGAACCACTTGTGGAAGTCAGATGGGTGGGGATATCTCTGAGTACTCCGCCTAGCAATGAGTTCTACATAGCCACAGGAAGTCAGACTACATCTTTATATGCTCCAATATCTATATGGCTTCAAAAATCCTTATCTTTTTTTTTAATCATCCCTTCTCCCCAGGAATTCCTCTTTAGACAAAAATAATCATTTGTTTCACAATAATAATAAAAACAAATTATCATTTGCATAGCACTTTAAGATCTGAAAGCATACTCTTGTAAAACTCTATAAGGTAGGTTCTCTTACTATCTCTAATTAAAAAATGAGGAAACTGAAACAGAATCAGGGTTAAGTGAATTATTTTTCCTGGGTCATTCAATGAATAAGGGTCTCAGGAAGGATGTCTGTTCAGCAGCTTTTCTTGGCTACAAGCCCATTGTTCTATATTTTATATCCCATTGCTTTTCATCCAACTGTATCTAAAAGAATCCCCCCTCAACCACCCACACAGACAAAATCATTATCTTCTAAAATTTACTCGATTTTTGAATTTTCAATATAATTTTTCTTACTCATTTTAATTAATTTTTACCTTTACCAATTTTTTTACAAATTTTTTACAAAATTTGACAAAATTTACTTTAAAATTTTCCACTTTACCCTTGAACATTTTCCATCCATTGCAACCTTCTTCCATGTTATAACAATAATTGCAACAATGATGATGATGCAGATAATAAGTAGGTATATATACATACATATATGTACATATATATAATATTATGATATACAGACCTTAAGATTTGTAGAGAACTTTACAAATATCATCTATAAAACAAAAGAGGGAAAAGTTGTAAAAAAAATAGCAGGGAAATTGTTTGGTGGAAGAAACAAGAATGTAGTAGAGTTTTGGGGTGAAGTAAAATGAGATACTGAGTCTCAGAAAGGAAAAATTATTGAGGACAAATGAGAGAGAAATTACCATACAGTATCAAGGCAGAGCAAGTTGTTCGCCTATCACCCCTTCTATTCTTGTGAGTAATAGGAAAAGAAATGACAGACAAGAATTCCCTTAAGAAGCAGCTAGATGGAGAAGTGGATAAATCACTGGATTGGAGTGAGGAATTCAAATCTAATCTCAGACTTATTAGTACCGTGAGCCAGGGCAAGTCACTTAATTACTTTCTTTCTCACTTATCTCATTTGTAAAAGGGTAATAATTACGGTACTTACAATGTAGGGTTGTTGTGTTAGTTAGTATGTGAAAGGCTGTGGATACAAGGATAAAAAATGAAACAACTACCCTGCAAGGTAACAACAGAAACTTATTGATGAGATAACAAAAGAAAACAAGTATATGGATACTTCAATGCCAAAAATAAATAAAGCAATTACAAGGAAATTTTTAGGGATGGAGAAAGGCAATACTAAATTGAGCAATCATCAAGGATCTTATGAAGAGAGTGGCTCATCAACTGAGACCTGAAAAGAGCTATTGGTTCAAAGAACTCAAGACACATCTAAGGAATGAGAATTAGAAAAATAAGTAGGGGAGAGACTTTTAATTAGAAAGAACATCAAGCTGAACATTTTAGACCTCTGAATTCCATTTGAATGATGTTGCTTCCAAGCTCAGAACTTTCTACATCTCTCAGAATTATTTTACTTTTAGGATTAGGAATATCAACATTTTGCTCTCTGACCAACATCATGAATATTCCTATTCACATTATTACAGCTTTCAACAGAGAAAATAGTTTACATATAGTACTCATAATTTTTTAAAAATAAATCAATGAAGGTTAATGTAATTCTGTTTCTCTACTCTATTCTCCAACTTAATAATACTTATTCTCTTTTAACCTTCATAATTGAAATAATATAGTTCTTATTATTTCTTGAAATATTTAAAAATTATATCTGACCCAGATACATGCTTTAGTTCAGAAAAAAAAAATGATCTTACACTTTTCTTTCCATCAATCTCCTCAGCCTTGCATTTCACATATAACATTAGTGAGAACACTAAGTTTATGCAATCTTAGACTTCTGTGGCCACTTGGTAGAGAAGACAAGAAAAGATCTATCTATCTGTCTATCTATCTATCTATCTATCTATCTATCTATCTATCTGTCTGTCTGTCTGTCTATCTATCTATCTATCTATCCATCCATCCATCCATGTTTTATTTATGTGTATATCTTTATAGAGATCTCTATGTAATAAAGATATTGCTATATTTGTATATCCATATATCCATATGCATATATATATATATATATATATATATACATACATACATACATATGAATATAGTTTGCATAGTTTGGGGTTGATTCACAATTTACTGATTTTAAAACTAAGATTTTATTCATTTAACATTTTTTTCAAAATTTTCTCCGCTGTATGGAAGGTACTCCATTAGGTGCTGAGAATGCATAGACAGTTTACTGGCATTGTTTCTTGGGTGCTTGAAAGATAGAGACCTTGTGAATTTTTGGAGGCCTGTCTTGTCAGAATATAGTTACATATACTGTTTTCTATCTCATAGTCAAAGCTATAGCCATCTTCTCCAATTCAATCCAATTACAAATTCAACTCATATCTACTGATATATATATAAATATATATATATATATATATAAATATATATGTGTATATATACATATATACATATGTATGTGTGTGTATATATA
>CM053592.1:182884402-182903743 GCA_028646515.1 Pseudochirops corinnae
TATTATTATTATTATTATTATTATTATTAACTACATCCAACTAGAACTTAAGATACACAGGCACTGTGGAAGGGAGATCCATCCTGCCCTATCAGAAAGTTAGAGGAGTGATGGGGGAGGACATAGGAGAGATTAGATTGGGGGGAGTGGTTATACAAGGGGATGGCTGTTTTGAGGGGAGGTTGGGGAAAGATGGGGAGAAAATTTGTAACTCAAAATATTGTGGAAATGAATGATGTAAAGGAAATAAAATATTTTTTAAAAAGAGAAAAAAGACAAAAAAAAAGAGTTAATAATGGCACCAGAATTCAAATCCATCTCTCTCAAGTCCAAGGCATTGTATTCTTTTTGATTCACTGAACTGCCTCTCAAACAATATCAAATACTAGGAAAATCACAATATTCTTCAAATTGACTATTCCAAATACATGGTCTATTTCTTCTTTTTAATCTTTCCTTCATGTTCCCTTATCTTCTTCCTGTAACAAGGAGTAAAGCAATTTTAATTCCAAAATGAGATAAAGCCAATGACTGGGCATCATATATGAAATTTATAGCCTTTTGCTCCATTCCCATCACTATTTCAGAGTTGTCTAAGCATAAAAATTCAATGACAATGGGGTATTTTTGTATGAGATTCCTTATCTATACAATTATTATGTTTTACTCATTAAAACGGTTTTGATTTTCATTCTTTCCATTTATGGTAAGACCACTATGTTAGAGCAAGGTAGAATTTTTTCCAATACTATGAATTTCATTCCTATTGTAAATAGATAGATTTACTATATTTTCTAGTCACAAATTCACCTCTTTCCTTAATTTATCCATTTCATTCTTCTAAGCCATGAATACCTTTGGGGCCAGCTCCTAAATGTATAGATGGTTCAGGATAATACATCTCTGTTCTTCAAAATATGTTTTACATATGCTTTGTAGATGGCAGTTCAGTTCAATGATTCTTAATATTCAATATTTCCCCCATATTTTGGAAATTAATATATATAAATGAGACAAATTCAGGGAACTGATGACTTATTATGCATTATGCCCTTCTTGATAAAGAGATGATTGGACTGTATTATACATAATCTCAATAATGAGTTACTATGAGTCTATGTTCTTTTTAAGAAGCATAAATTGATGATATCTTTTTACCATTTTAAATAATTTTTTTCTACCTAGAAATTGCATTGTTGAGCCCAAAATTATTTTGTTTGGTCACAAATAGTTTTAGATATAGGCACATCCTACTACTCCTTACCATGTGGTAATAATTGTATTCACAAATATGTGAAATGAGTAGCTAGTGCAAGGAACATCAATATGTAGCTACAAAATCAGGACTAGCATCTTTGTTAGACAAAATGGTAATTTTCCAATGAGGTACAATACCAGGAGGATGGAGATCAAGGAGGGGATCTTTTAGGAGCATAGACGAGATATTGAAGAATCAGCACACATTCTCCTTCTAATTACTCATGCCCTCCCTGCCCCCCCTTCCCCCTAATTCTGCACTGATTTCTGCTCTAGAACATCCTCATTTCTGCTTGTTTTGCACTGGTTCTAAGGCTGTCTCCAAAAGTAATCACTTGCCATCAAAAAGAAGGCAGTGAAACTGTCTTTACCTCAACTTGTTCATCTGGAAAAGAAAGAGATAAGACTTAAGAGTTCTTACTTAATGGAGTTTTCTTGTGAGTCAAATGCTATGATTTTTAACTCAAATGAGACTAATCTTAAAGTATTATGTAAATGGAAAATAGACTCAAGTCACAGAATTAATATTGAATGAAGAGTGCTAGGCCTGATCTAGAGTGGGAATTGGTGGAAAATTAGTCGTCATAGGGGGTTTTGATGAGGAAGTGTTCTCTTTCTTTCATGCCTTGATCCAAAATGCCCCTTCTTGATTATATGTGCTCATATAATTCCATGTCTTGACTCTTCAACTTTGTGGGAAAAGTGAACAAAATTCCCTTGCCTAGATGAAACCCATTAACTGTCTTCAGTGAGTTTCCTGAGTTTGGCAGCTTCCAGTGAGCCTCTTCATATCCTTTGCCTTGATCATTCATAACAGATGCCCTGGAATTGCACCATTAGCTTTGCTGACATGTTTCTATGACATGTAGACCCTACTATCTTCAGAAACAGCCTTGATTCAAGGCAAATTGATGACGTTTGATTCTGTTTCAGCCGTTTTGCTGTAAATGATCACTTCTCATGTATATATACCAGTCCCAGCTGCTACTGTCCTTCAGTAACTTCTTTTTGCTTCTTATCAGTACAAAACATTTCCACTGAAGGTGGAGAATTCTAGCATCCTGGGAAAGTTCTCCCTCTCTGGGCCAATGGGAAGATTTCTTTGATTTTATGAGACCAGTTATACTCCTACAGTCAATTGATAACACCCTTATCTATCTCCTATAACTAAGAACATTTTATATGTGTATACATATGTACATTATATAGGCATATACATAAATACATGTACGTATGTACATGTGTAAATGTATATCCCTCAAATTATATATGCTTTTTGTATAAGCAACTATTTTTATGAATAGCCATCTTGCTTTTCTTTGTTTCACACAATATTGCTTTAATAAATTTTAATTTATGAAAGCTTCCCTAAAAATTTGTATTTAACAATATTCTTATACCAGGCTCAGGTAGATGCTATGTATCTTGGCATTTTTTTTTTCCTGGCATGAATAAATGTCTATTTGCTTCATGCTTATTTGATTTCTTACTTCTGTTATCTGATTTCAAACTCAAGAACCCAGAGTAGTGAATATCAACATCTTTGGGTCCTACCTCAAATTTCAGTGTAGCTACATACTAAAATTTCTTCTTTTTAAAATTTTGTTTATTTGTTTATTTTTAATTTTTAATATTAATTTCCACAAGATTTTGAGTTACGAATTTTCTCTCCATCTTTCCCCTACCCATACCTCAAAATAGCAAGCCTACTGAATGCTTTTTCCCACAATCTGCTCTTTCTTATGTCCTCCTTAATTCCCCCTCTAACTTTATAGTAGGGCAACATAGATTTCTATATCCCATTCTCTATATATCTTTTTCCCCAGTTGCATGTAAAAAAATTTTTTTTAACATTTGTTTTTTAAACTTTGATTTACAGATTCTTTCCCTTCTTCCTTCGTCACCCACCCCCACTGGGAAGATAAGCAATTCAATATAGGTTCCCCTGAAACATTTCCATAGTAGATATATTGTGAAAGACTAACTATATTTCCTTCCATCCTATCCCAACCCCCACTTATTCTATTTTCTACTTTGACAGTGTCCCTTTTCAAAAGTGTGTGCTTATAATTAACCTCTCCTCCAATCTGCCCTCCTTCTATCATCTCCTGTCTTATTGCCTCCTCCCACCACTTTCCTGTGGAGAAAGATACCCAATTGAGTGTGTATGTTATTCCCTCCTTAAGCCAAATTCAATGAGAGTACAGTTGACCTATTCTCTTTCACCTTCCTCTTCATTCCCTCCTTTGTAACAGTTTTCTTTTTCCTCATTTATATGAGATAATTTACCCTACTCTGTCTCTCCTTATCTCCTTCGCTCATTATATTCCTCTCTCACCTCTTAATTTTTTAGATATCATCCCTTTCTATTCAACTAATCCTATGCCCTATGTATACGTGTACACATACATATACAAACTCACATATGTATTTATACACACATACACCCTCCTATAAAAACATATATAATGTGTGTATGTATGCATGTATGTATTTATGTATACATATACATATACATATATGTTCCCTTCAATTATCCTCATACTGAGAAAAGTCTCATGAGTTACAATTATCATTTTTTCCATGTAGGAATGTAAATAGTTCAACTTTAATAAATTCCTTATGATTTCTTTTTCCTGTTTGTCTTCTCATCCTTCACTTGTTTCTTGTATTTGAAAGTCAATTTTTCTGTTCAGCTTTTTTTTTTTTTCATCAAGAAGGCTTAAAAATCCTCTATTTCATTGAATGACCATATTTTCCCCTGAAGCATTATACTCAGTTTTGCTGGGTAGGTGATTCTTGGTTTTAATCCTAGCTCCTTTGACCTCAAGAATATCATATTCCAAAACCTTCAGTCCCTTAATGTAGAAGCTGCTATATCTTGTGTTATCCTCATTGTGTACCCACAATACTCAAATTGTTTCTTCCTGGTTGCTTGCAATATTTTCTCCTTCATGTGGGAACTTTGGAATTTGGCTATAATATTCTTAGGAGTTTTCTTTTTGGGATCTTTTTCAAGAGGTGATCAGTGAATTCTTTCAATTTCTATTTTGCCCTCTTGTTCTAGAATATCAGGGCAATTTTCCTTGAGAATTTCTTGAAGGATGATTTCTAGGTCCTTTTTTTAAATCATGTCTTTCGTGTTGTCCAATAATTTTTAAATTATTTCTTCTGGATCCATTTTCCAGGTCAGTGCTTCTTTCCTGTGAGATATTTAACATTATCTTCTATTTTTTTATTTGTTTGGATATGTTTTATAGTACCTTAATTTCTCATGAAGTCATTAGCTTCCATTTTCTCCAGTCTAATTTTGAAGAAATTATTCTTTTCAGTGACTTTTTGAAATTCCTTTTCCAACTGCCAAATTCACCTGTTTAAGGCATTCTTCTTCTCATTGGCTTTTTGGGCCTTGTTTGCCATTTGAGTTAGTCTATTTTTTAAGGTGTTTTTTCTTTAGTGTATTTTTGGGTCTCCTTTAGCAGGCTGTTGACTTGCTTTTCATGATTTTCTTGCATCTTTCTCATTCCTCTTCCCAATTTTTCCTCCACTTCTCTTACTTGATTTTCAAAATCCTTCTTGAACTCCTCCATGGCCTGTAACCAATTCATATTTTACTTGGAAGATTTTGATGCAGGAGTTTTGCCTTTGTTGATTTCTGGTTTCATGTTTTGGTCCTTTTTGTCCCCAATAAAGGATTCTATGGTCTAATTGTACTTCCTCTACTTGCTCATCTTGCCAGCCAATTACTTGACTTTTGAGCTATTTGCCAAGGTAGAACTCTGCTTTCACAGTGGAGAGCTTTTTCCCAAATCACTGGGATTTTCACAAACGTTGTCAGAGATCTGAGGAGGGTGCCCTCTCTACAGACACCACAAGCTCTGGCACACAACATTTTCTTATCCAAGGATCACCATTGAAGACAACAACCCACATCCAAGCAGGTCAAAGCAAGAGCAATTTTCCTCTGAGTGGTTGCTTGTTCCCCCTATGATCTGTAAGCCAGGAGCTCTGGAGGCTACTATGTGCCAGTAGCTGCAGCCCATGTGCCTCCATCACCTTTTGCCCTGGGGGCAGGGACCAGCCAGCACTCTTCCATCATCCAGTTCCAACAGAGTTCCCCAGTGACCTTTTACTTTGTCTTTGGAGTTTATGGGTTGAGAAATCTGAAATCCCCCACAACTGCTGGTGATTCACTCTCCTGAAGTCTGCTCTGGGCAGGTCTAGGCCCCTGGTCTGGCCCACCCTGGGCTTGATGCAGCTCATATGGTACGTTCTTGGCTCCCACTTTGTTGCAAAAGACCCTTCCTGTTGGCCTGCAAGGCTGCCTTCATTGGGAGATGTGTTTCTCTCTGTCACTTTGTGTGTTATGTAGCTCCATAATTTGTATAGAGTCATATTTTACAGATATTTGAGGTGGTTGTGATGGGAGCTCATGGAATTTCCTGCTTCTACTAGCCTCCCCCATGTTGAAATTTCTTACACTAGCTAGTGAGCTTATACGTGAATGAATCACTAAGGAAACAACAACAAATATGGCTACCTCCATGGCTATTTACCACCAATGATGAAGAACTCAGTTATATGTTTAGTCACTCAACAATGTAATTTCTATAAAAAGACAGTACTTTATCCAGGTTTTAATAGACGCATCATCAATGTATACTTCATACAAAGTTTATGGAATCTTAGACAATCAGGGTTGAGTGGGACCCTAGAGGTTTTTTACGTTAGTCCTCTCTTATTAAGAATGACAGGATATATTATTAATAGCCTGAAAATATTTATTTTCTCTCTTATAACTGCTGTTCAATTGATGTATGGAAATAATTTTATTGCATACAAGGGCCACTGGATTGACAACATCTTTAGCATATGTGCTTTGAATCATATTTAATGGAGTAAAAATACTTTACACTGAGCCATTTATATTCTTAGACTGACTACTTGATCTTTAATGGCTAGGAGTTGTGAAACATATGATGGAAGGATAGTGCTAAATTTGTGGTACAAAAATATAGTAAAACTAACTGGTTTCAGTGAAGATAAAACTCATAATCTTGGAATAAAGTGTTTTTTTGCCTTTTGGAGGGGGGAAAGCAGGGTATTTGGAGTTAAGTGACTTGCCAAAAGTCATACTGCGAGTAAGTGATAAGTGTTTGAGGTTGTATTTGAACTCAGGTCTTCTCGACTCCAGGGCCAGTGCTTTATTCACTGCACCACATCTATCTTACTTTATTAAATTGAGTGAACTAGCTAGTGTCAGCATGGGACTTTAGATGTTAAAATATTCCAGTGCCACTGAATTATTTTATCATTATAACATTTTGAAATGGTGATGGGGATGAGGCTAAAAATAGTTTTTATGTGATACCTTTTCTTTTTCTTTTCTTTTTTTACTGTATTTAATTTTGTAATTAATTTTTTTTTTCACTCCTAGATAGGGGAACAAGAGAAGAGAATTTAAGAGGAAGCCCAAAATAAAAAAAAAATTGACCCTTTGCTTTTGAAAGGACAATTTAGAGAATAGCATCTACTTGGCATCTGATGGTAACTGAGAAGCAGTGCAAAGGAGTGGAAAGATAGTTGCTTTGCCTTCTATAGACAGGAATTTGAATTCTGGTCTCAACATTAGGACTTCTTTACCTGTCATTATTTCAGTTAAGATATTTAAGACTCAGTTGCCATTTATATAAAGTAGGGATGTTAATATTACTTCTTGTTACTTAATGAAGAAAATACTGATGGAAATATCAATGTATTATGGAAGTGCTGTGTTATGGCATGTCTCCTGATTCATATTGTATATTTGCTATGATTAAATAAAAAACCCTAATTTGGCTGGGATGGCATCTCCCTTGCCACCAACCACCTTCCTAATCTAAGACTAATTAGTCTTCCAATAGACTAATCAATTGAAAAAGTTACAAAGTGGGATCAATTGTTATCAGAAATCATGTTTGGAAGATACAGGAGCTGAGATGGGATGGGAAATAGAAGTTATTTTGATTAGTGATTTGCATAGAGATTCAAATCCACCAACATTCTAATCCACCCAGTTATGATTTTTAAGGAGAGTCAACCATACACTTCCCCCACCTCTTCGCTGCTCCAAGTATCCTCAAAACAGACTCATAGCAATTAGATGAGGCAATTTCCCAAATGGGAAGTTTCAGATTGGTTTAATTCTTCTTTTAAACATACATTCACATGCATACAAACAAACTATGAGTAAGATATGTCTGTATAAAAACTTACATATATGTATAAATATATATAAACACTCCCATGTATATATGTATATCATATATGTATATCATATATGTACACATGCATACAATACATAGACTTTTATGTATAACAATGCATATGTGCACATACAAGCTGTTCATGTATGTATGCATGAATTTATTCATTTTAAATCCTAAACTTAATGCCATCTAATGAGTACATACATGTTTGCACATACTATATATTGTGTATACATGCCATTTTGTGATATAATATATATGAATATGCACTTGATATCTATGTATATACATATTTCTCCATGTGCATAAACAGACATATATACACACATATATATGAGTCATAAGGCACCTAGACCCAAACAAAACTAGATTTGGAATCAAAGAAGAACGGTTGTAAAACCTGATTCACTCTGCTAATTGTTCCACTGAAACTGCTCTCTCCCAAGTTAGTAATGATCTCTTACTGACAAATGCCATGATCTTTATGCAATCCTCTTTCTCCTTGACCCCTTGCAGCCTTTGACACTGTTGATCACCGCCCCCCACCTTGTTACTTTCTTCTCTTTAGATTTGTAGATTTTCACTCTAGGTTTTCCTCCCATCTATGGGATCATTCCTTCTTTATCTCTTTCACTGAATCCACCTTCAAATCACACCCTCTAAATGTAGCTGTCCCTCAGGGTTCTGTCGTAGGCCCTATTCTCTTTTCCCACTACGCTATTTCACCTCTATCTTATACCTATGTACCTGGCACACTCTGGAATCATGCTCTATCTGTCTCAATAACATAGAAGGAATTGTTTCTACTCTCAGGTAAAGCCTTTTTAGTAAATATTCCAATCCAAACATTCCTTATTACAAATGATGGAAAGGTATATCATCCTATTATAGGAGATACATACACATATTTTTGTATATATGTGCATATGTATGTATGTGCATGTAAGTATGTAGTATGTATGTATGTATACAAAAAAAGAGATGATGGGAGACATAGAAATGCTCCCCTGGAATGCATGGCTCTTACCCATCTATGTTCATTTTTATTAGGAGCTCCAAGGGAGATTTTGGATGTTTCAGATAAACAATACAATCATAGAGAGCCATAATGAACCTTTAAATTATGCAAAATCCTCTCTCTTTATTAGATCATTTGTAAATCGAATGATTTATACACAGAAATACAATGGATATAGAGCAGGCCTCTTGGTAGTGAAGATCTGGGTAGAAGTTCAATCTTTGCAACACATTTACATACTGCATTTCAAAGAGTGAAAAGTTGATTTTTGAGATGTTAACGAATTTAGAAGATTTTCTTCATTTAAATTGGTCTTCATTATAAAGGTAACTCACTCAGGTAAAGATATAATCTATGATTCATAGTTCTCTTTTCCTAAAACCTCAATTATTCATATTCTTTGATGTATATAAAATAAGTAATACATGCATATATGTATATGTAAATCCACATATGTCCATGTATTTATATGTGTATACATGTATGTGTATATGCGTGTATATGGAAATTCATTTGTAAAATTTCACATTACAAGGAATATTTGATACATAGGCAATTATCAGAAATGTTTCAGAATAGGTAATAAGTATAGAATGAAGCAGGTAGCTTCTGAGGTTCCTTTCACATTTTGAGATTCAGTGTTTGTGTATTGGCAAGTTAATATTGCCGCTTCAATAAGACTTCAGGCAGTTCAAGTGGCTTAGTATATCTTTAATGAATTAAATTGGACTCTCATATACCCCATTTCCCACTATACAGTCCAATTCATTAAGATGATAGCAATCACTATTAAGAATATATTTTATTTTTCAGTTTTCCCAGGGCCCCTTTCACATCTTTGTTTCTCAAACTGTAGATCAAGGGGTTTAACATTGGAATGACAAGGGTATAAAACAAGGAGGTCATTTTGTCTTGGTCTAATGAATAAGAAGAACTTGGCCTGAAGTACATAAAAAGGAGAGTACCCTGGAAGATTGTGACAGCAGTTAAGTGAGAAGTACAGGTGGAAAATGTTTTGTATCTGCCCTCAGGGGAACGGATCTTAAACACAGACAAGATTATGTAACAATAAGAAATGAGGACTGCTGAAATGGTGAACATTTCGATAAAGCCGAAGACAGTGAAGATCACCAATTCATTGACATAGGTATCAGAACAAGAGATTAATAAAAGAGGAGGAACATCACAGAAGAAATGATTGATCTCATTGGACCTGCAAAAATTCAGCGTGAAGGTTAAAGTAGTATGGAGCAGAGCATCCACCATCCCCACCAGGTAGACACTAACAATCAGTAAGTAGCATACCCGGCTAGACATATTTACTGCGTAAAGCAGAGGTTTGCTTATTGCCATGTAGCGATCAAAGGCCATTACAGCTAACAATAAGCACTCAGCATCTGCAAAGGAACAGAAGAAATAGAATTGCAGAGCACAACCAATGAAGGAAATGGATTTGTCTTTGGCAAAGAAGTTCACCAGCATCTTGGGGCCAATGGCTGTGGAGTAACAGAGATCACAGAAGGACATGTGGCTAAGGAAGAAGTACATGGGCAAACGAAGTTGGGGGTCTATCCTGATTAAGATGATCATGCCAAGATTTGCTATAAGAATGACCAGATAAACGATGAGAAAGAGAACAAAAAGGACCACTTTTAGCTCGGGAGCACTGGTGATTCCCAAAAGGATGAACTCAGTTGGGATGGAGTAATTCCTCTCCATTATTTCTACTTTGTTCTCTCTTCTGTTTTGTTAACAAGAAACAGGCAAGTGGTGGAATTGTCCTTTCACTCTTTTGTAAAGCTAATGAGCACAGGACTTTGCAATTGCTTCTCATCTGTAAAAAGGAGACAGATTGTTCCTGTACATTATTTATTAACAACAAAGAATGATATCAAACTTCATCTTATCCAGACAAGGTATTCACAAAACAGAGAAGAAACTGAAGATCTAAAGATGCCTCAAAAATGGATAGTGCTACAAGGCTTAAAAATAATTCCTTGGCCCAAACTGATGAGGTATGAACCACAAAGATTAGTATTTCAAATTTTCCTCTGTGAGAAAAAGAAGTTCCAAGTGATTGGATAATTTCCCCTTGATCACACAGTTAGTAAATATTAGCTGAAGACTTTCATACAAGTTCTCCTGCTAAGTAATTAGAAGATATATCAAGAGTGTTATTCCATAACCTTCCTCCAAAAGCTAAATGACCCCAGATTTTACAGCCTCCAACCAATAGAACTGATGCATATTTAAGCATCACTAAATTTGGATTCAGAAAGATTTGAACCAAAATTCTGCCTCAGACATACATTAAGTATGTCACCATGATCAAGACTCCTGATCCTCAGTTTCTCCAATGGTAAAATGGGTACCTTAACTCAATAAATATTTAGTAAGGACCTGCTGTATGCCAGGCAAGGTGATAATTGCTGGGGGTACAAATGATGGTATAAATAGTTGCTGCTCTCAAGGAGTTTATAGTGAAATGAGACAATATGCAAACACATATACACAGACATGCAGACATGCATATGTGCATACGTATAAATATATATATATATATATATGATATTCTCAAGGATAATGTATTTGTATTAAGGAAGACTGAGAAGTTCTTGTTGCTAATGTGGTATAATAGCTAAAATTTGTATTAAGATCAGGAATCTGGGAGGCAAAGTTGAACAGAGAAAGAAATCTAGGGTTGAGAGAATGCCAAAGGAAATGTGCAGTCAGAACTGAGTCTTGTGTGAGTAACAGCAAGGAAATAAGTGAGATTATACTTTAGAATAAATAATAAGAATAACTCAGATTTGTATTTTTAATGGATTAATGGTTTGCAAAGTGCTTTGAATATGTTTTCTCATTTTATTCTTAAAATCCCTAAGAGAGGGGTGGCATTATTTTCTCTTTTTATATGAAGAAACTGAGACAGATAGAGGTTAAGTGATATATTGGGGATAACACACCTTGTAAGCATCTGGAGTGAGATGAAAAGTCCAATCTTCCTGACTCCAGGTCCAGTACTCTACCCACTGTGCCACTCCACTGTCTCTAAGCAAGTAAAGGGGATTATTGTATAAAGAGACTGGAAAGGTAAAAAGGGAATGAGGACATGGTGGCTTTAAAAGCTAAGCAGAAGATTGTACATTTGGCCATTGTTGTAAAAGAGAGTAATTTGAGTTTATCAAGTAGGGTAGGGTGGTGACATGGTCAGATCTGCTCTTTAGGAAGCACAATTTGATAGCTGATTAAAGGATGGAAGAGATTTGAGAGTGATTGAATGAGGCAAGTATATTAACCACACGTCTGCTATAACAATCCTGGTTAGAGGTGTTGAGTGTTTGCGCCAGAGCTTTGACGATTTCAAATGAGAACAGGAGTTGTAAAGAAGATATGTCCCAAAGGTAAAATTGATAGAACTTTCCACTGAATGGGCATTTGCTCCCCCTCTCTCTCTCCCTCTCTCTCTCTCTTTCTCTGTCTGTCTGTCTGTCTCTCTATCTGTGTGTGTGTGTGTGTGTGTGTGTGTGTGTGTGTTTCAGTGAGTGGGGAAGGAATGAGGATGATACTCTAGATTGCAAATCTTGGTAATTGGAATAATGATGGTACCCTCAAAAGTAAAGTTGGCAGAATCAGAAGGCTGGAGGGCTGTACATACAAAATTTTCCAAGAAAAAAACAACAAAAAAGAATATGTTATAAGTCTCAGAAGTGATTAGTTATATTCAGTTGTGTCCAAGTGCTCAATAAGTCTCCGCCTCAGTTCTATTTAAAAAGACTTTCTTTCCTGCTATGTGTTTGGTGAAAGGTCATGTCTCATGATGGCAAGAACTACCTTAAGAACTACCCTTAGAATCATGAAATCGTACCTCTGACACACACTGACTATATGACTAAGGACAATTGAAAGAATCCTTCTAAACCTCAGTTCGCTCTACTGTAAAAGGGAGAAATAAGACACATGTGTCTCCAATAGTCTTGTCATGAGGTGCAAAAGAAAATATTCACATTAAATATTTTGCAAATTTTATTAAAATCTGTTCCTATTCATTCAATTGGACAAATATTTATTCAATATTATGTGCACAGCAAGATTCTTTGGTTGCTTAATGTATATTTTACTGGTCTCAGAGTTAAATAAACCTGATGTTAAGTTCTACCTTTTACTTCATAGTGTGTGGTGTGATCCTGAGTAAGTCACTTACTCATTCACAAATCTAAGACTTCATAATATAATAAATTGGAGAGCAAGTTCTGATATTCGATAACACAGGGGAATTTTCATGGAATATTCCCTCTCCAATGACACACAAGTCTGGTCCATAAACATAGAAATGAGCACGCTCAAAAATTCTCATGGCAATTCATTGATCCTTAATTTTTAATATACCTGGTGTTTACAGATTAATATAGAAGTGTCCTTAAATTTTATTTTCTATTATAACTCCTAATGACATTTTAATATTTTTAATGTAATTTTCATAGGGCAACACTCTATGACAGATTTTGGAAACTGTATAACCCACTAAAAAGAATAATAGTTTGTTACCGAGTGCCAATCTTAATATTTGAGATTTGATGTGGGTAGCATATGCTTTATAGAGCACACAGGGAGAAGAAGGTACAAAGGAACTGTATTTTTTAAGGAATAGTGTGTGTGTGTGTGTGTGTGTGCGTGTGTGTGCGTGTGCATGTGTGATGTGTTCTGTTGGGACTTTAAATGAGAATATGAATGATTTGCAGAAAAAAAAAAGAAAGAAAATGGGGAGAAGCAATCTTTCATTTTTTTTAACCTGGGCATAAAAATGTGAAATGTAAGTCACCTTATGCCTGTGGGAACCTTTAGGTCTTTTCTCAACTACTTTTGGATGTAACAAAAAAGTTAACATTTATTATGTCAAAAGAGGGAAATGCCTCAGTAAAACTCATTTCAACCACCAACAGCTAAGAAGGTGCATTTATTAATTCATTATTTAGAGAGGGTAAATTCTGAATCTAAGGAGACAAACACCATCTCTGCAATTCAGGCCTAGATTCTGTGAATCAGAATGATCAAACTTGGGGTGAAGCACTTTGGTCACAAATCTGTGGAGCTGTCATCTGTGTGTCCCTAATGAGATTGCCCTCTAAAACCACTGGCCTACAATATGATCTCTTGAAGTTTCTAAAACCTACCTGGCCAAAGAGCAGTCATACGTCTCGTCTGTTGGACTCAAGTGAAGGGAAGTCTCTTTTTTTAAATTTAGCGACATTTGGAACTTAAAGCTTGGAAGCCTCTGATTTTTCTGTACACTCTTGTGTAAACACTTATCTAATTAACCCAATGGGAAAATCCATTTGTATTCTCTTCCTTGAATGATCCATTGCCTCAGATCAAGGTGGGAAGTTCAACTGGGGACACATTTAAACTTTTAATCCTCTAGTGTTTTTTTTTTCCTCAAATTTGATGAATATCTGGGTGGAGATCTCAGTTTATATAGCCTTTCTGTGTTGGTGATGGAGAATGTCAGGGAAAGGATTCATAGAAGGAAGAGGAATGGTGGTGAGGGCCAAAAATCTTTCAATTAATTATGAACCATTGTGTCCCAAAACTCGAATTTCCATATAGAGAAACTGAATTCAACTTCATACATATTTGTTAAGGCATTAATGTATGCATTGTATTGTTGAAAAAAAGAAGAGAAAGAAGGAGGCAAAGAAATTTACATTTGTAACCTGCTTTAAACTTTAGCACTTTGAAAATAACATATATACACACAAACACACATATATTGCTAACAGATTTGAAACAAGAATATGAGACCAAACATAGAGTTATAGAGTTTCTGGTCTTTAGGTAGGACAAAACATACCCTGTCGCCTCCTCTCAAAACTATCATAGCAATTAGATATCATAATCTCCAAAATAACAAATTTCACATTTCTTTAGTGTTTCTTTTCAACACACATATGCATTGTTAGGTATCTGTATATAAACAATATACTAGTATTTAAGAATAAATAAATGCACATCTATCTACATGTTATATTCACATATTCTCTAAAACACATATGTACACACGTGCATATTTTCCATTTCTCAAGCTATCTTGATTTCTATTTTTCTATTATTTAATCACTGAATTACTGACTGCAAATAGTTAGATGGAAGTGGAAATCAGGTTAGAGTTAGAAACAAATACCCATGTGTATATGTGTGAATACTGCGTGCATAAGCAGGTATTTGTATAATACACATAAACATAGTCATACATATAGATACATGTATACACACACGCACACATAATTACTCATAATATGACATGCATACATATATCTCCTTTGAAGTAAGATTTCCCTGTGCGTGTCTCATGTTGTTGCCAAGTATATTAAAATTATTGATACTGATCTCAGAGTCACTGATTATTTATCTGCATTGTATTTAAATATCAAAAGATGAAAGCTTATAAGTAGGGGTTTCTTTGACATTCTTGGCCAACCAAATGCAACAATATTTATTTCCTAATAAAAGGCATTTCAACTGGAGAAACAGCAGAAATCAATTCCAAATTCATCCAAGATTGAATAGTGTTAGCTCCTTCTAATATGAGTCAAGGCAGAGGGTTCAAGACTTCTAAAATTAATTTTCAAAGGGACTTAGACATCTATGAAAAGAAATACCTAAATGACTGAACAAGTTGTAGTATATGGTTGTAATGGAATACTATAATGTTATAAGAACTGATGAGCTCAACAATTTTAGAAAAACATTGAAAGAACTGCATGAAATAACGAAAAGCAAAATGAGCAAAACCAAGAGAACACTGAATACAGCAACAGTAATATTGTTTTAAGGATCACTTTGTGGGGTGGCTAGGTGGCACAGTGAATAGAGCACTGGCCTGGAATCAGGAGGACCTGAGTTGAAATCCAGCCTCAGACACATAACACTTACTAGCAGTGTGACCTTGGGCAAATCAATTGACCCCAATTGATCTGCCTTCCTCCCTTCAAAACCGCCCCCCAAAAATTTAAAAAGATCACTTTGAGTGAATAAGTGATTTTGTTTATTATAAATACCCAAATTAAGTGTAAAGGGCATATGAAGAAAGCTACTATCGGCATCTAGAGAAAGAACTAATAAGTAGAAATATTCTATGCACACACAGAATAGTGATTTGTGCACGTGTGTGTGTGTGAATATAAGTGTGTATAATTATTTGTGTCTATTGGTAGCTATCTCTAGGGTGGAGAGGTAGGGAAGGAAAACAAAAGAAAAAAGATGATAATTTGTTTCATATTTGTAAGGAATAGCAAGTTATGCATAGTAGATTTGTAGTTCATGTAAAACCATCTTTTTATTTATCTTATGGAAGTGTTTGTTTTATTCCATAAATTAATAATAAAATTAAAAAATATCTGATAATTGGGAACAAAACAATGCCTGAATATCATTCTTTTTATATATAGAATTCTGTATCATCTTTTAGAATATTGGTTTTGAACTTTTCTCCAAAAACTATCTATGCCCCACTTGCAGTGTAATTTTGACTGTGACTACAGGACTCACCTTTTACAATAAGTATTTAATCAGTCAATTTATTAAATTTCATTGTTCCCTTTTTGATGAGAATAGTAGTAAGAAGAGGAAGAGGAGAAGATTAGATGGAGGAGGAGCAAAAGGAGGAGGAAAAGTAGCAGCAGCAGCAGCGGCAGCAGTAGGAGTAGTAGGAGGAGTAATAGTAGTGGTAGTAGTAATAGTGGTGGTGGTGGTAGTAGTAGTGGTAGTAGTAAAGAATGATACAGGACTTTTAGATTTAACAATATTTGTCATTTCATCCTGAGAACATCACAGTGAAGTAGGCATTATGGGTATTACTACGTGTATAATGTAGATGAGAAAACTGAGGCTGGTGATAATGGGCATCCTTGCTTCACTCCTGATTTTAAAGAGAAGGCTGCTAGCTTATCTCTGTTACACATAATGTTTCCTGATTGTTTTAGAAAAATATTACACATGGTTTTAAGGAAAGATTTTTTTTCGTATTCTATGAAGCGTTTTAATAGGAATGGGTGTTGTATTTTATTTACAAAAAGCTATTTTTTTTAATATTTCTTGAGATAATCATATGGTTTCCATTGGTTTTGTTTTTGATATGGTATGTTATGCTGGTTGTTTTCCTAATATTGAACCAACCCTGCTTTCCTGTTGTATGATCTTTGTGACAGATTGTTTTAATCTTGCTGACAGTTGATTTAAAATTTTTTATATCAATATTCATTAGGCAAATTTGTCTATAATTTTCTTTTTGTGTTTTGGCTCTTCTTGGTTCAGGCATTCATAATCTCCTTTGGACCAGCTGACCAACCTTCTTAGCATCTGTGGTCTAAGAATTCCAGAAACTTCCTTGATCAGTTCAGTCCCTGTGGAGGCCTGCTGGCTGCACTAGACTCTGCTCCACCCCAACTCCAGCAAGACAGACTTTTCCTGCCGACCACTTAAATTTTCTTGCGCTGGAAAAAAAATTCAATCTTTTCTTTTTTTTTAGGTTCTGCTGCTTCAGAATTAGTCCTGAGTCATTATTTTAACATTGTTTTCATGGGAATTTAGGAAGCACAAATAAGAGCTCCTTTTGCTCTGCTATTTAGCTTTGCTTCATAAAAATCGGAACATCCTTTTAAGGCTTATAAAACGCTTTATAAAGATGATCTCATTCAATCATCACAATAAACCTGTCACACAGGTACTGTAGGGATTGTTCCCATTTTACACATGAAGAAATCTAAGGCCCTATTCAGTCTACCAGTCATAGTCACATAGCTAGTAACCATCTAAAACAGGATTTTCATGTTTACTTGTGGAGGTAAATGTCCAGCCACATCTCATATTCCAGAGGGCAGAACTGTAAGCCTTGGGTAGAAGTTGCAGAAATGGACTCTCCAGCCAGTCCCTTTCCTTATATTGCCCGCGTTATTGTGGACAAGTCATTTCTACTCACTTGGATTAAAATTGTTCAGTAAAAACGAAAGTCTGAACTCACTAATTTGTGATATTTCCTCAGCTGAAGATCATTAAAAAAAAAATCTCTGATTAGAAATGAAAAAATTCATTCTTTATATTAAGTACTTAGTATTTGCCAAACACTGTGCTAAGTATTAGGGATACACAAGGAAAAAAAAAAAAAAAACAAGACAGACCAGTTCTCAAGAAAGTAATGTTCTAATGAGGGAGATAATAAGGATGGAAGGCTCCGACTGCTAATAATTAGGAAAGTCCCCATGATTCGTAGCGTGCAGTAGAAAATCTGACACCAATGTGTCTTATTTAATGACGTTTCCACTGACAAAATCATTTCAGTACTTCATAGGAACCATTTGACATTGCCAAAGATGTAAGCAGCAAGAAGAACTGTACTGCGTCTTCAATACATGTAGATATAGCACCTGCAGAAGCAGGCCTCGGATCAGATCCCCACAAGTGATTGTTTCCCAGGATGATGATGGGTGATTTCTTGTTCATTCATTGTATGATATCTTGGGTACAGTGGGCAAATGCAGGAATAGGATTCCGTCTTGCTTGCTGATGATAATTGGGGAAAGGTACAGGTGGGACAAGGACTTCTTAAACTTAAGAAAAGACTGATTAATTTGCCAACATTACCAAAGGCAAGAGGATTAATTTATTATAGATTATTTCCATCATGCTTCTCACCAGTTTCATATGGTACCTAGTATGTTAGACTGAGGGCCTCATGTGACAAGAAACTATTGGATACATTCCAATAAATTTTATTTCCAAAATAATGTATCATTCAGTCAAAATAATATTTCAAAACACCACGATGTGTAGCTTAATCGACTTAGTGCTAGGAAAGAAATACAAACATTCCCTTTCAAAGAAAAACCCCTTAAAATACAGGAGCAATTATAAATTCAGAGGAAAAAGAGATTTTAAAGACATCAACCATTACTCTACTCATCTAAATGAGAGGCAGATAAAATACCCACTGATTTTGCACTTGACTGGGAGTTAAGAAGACCCGAGGTCAAATTCCCCCTGCTTCAGTTACTATGTAACTGGGGAAATCAGCTAACCTCTGTATGCTTCAGTTTCTTTATCTGTAAAGTGGGAATACTAAAAGCACCTACCTTCAGGGTTCTTGTGAAGACAAAGTGAGACAATATATGTAAAGAATTTTATGAATATTAAATAAATCATTATGCGAATGCGAGCTATAATTAAATCCTAAGGAAAGTGAAGACCTTAGCCCAGGATGACACATCTAGTAAGCTGAATTAGGACCAAGGTCCCAGAGTTCCAAACGCAGTGTTTTTTCAACTATACTGTATTACTGTCTAGTATGTGGAAAATATGTGCTTGTATTGATTATATACAAATAAGTAAATATAAAAATAAAATGTCAATAGGCAATAGTCAAATTCTAAAATGATAATTTGAGGAATGTATTTATTACAGAAATGAAGCTGAGGCTGTTCAAAGGCACAGAAATTAGAGCTGGAGCAGTGTGTAGAAGAAAAACCAGTTTGGGAGTTTTGCAATAAGATAAATAGACAATAACACTCAGCCAATTGGAGACAAAATCTTGTGACAGCCAAAATTGTATTTTATTTTAATGACAATAGAGAATCTGAAACTTTCTGAAGTAGAGAGTGATATAGGTATACAAGGTCTAGTAACAACCACATAACAGCTTCATGAAATATGGAATGGAGATGGGTATGATGTAAGGCAAAGAGAGCAATTAGAAAGCTACTAAAATGCACAATGAAAGAAATGGCCTGGGCTTTGGTGGTGACCATGTAGCAGCAGAGAATGGGG
>CM053592.1:182904243-182920233 GCA_028646515.1 Pseudochirops corinnae
ATGTATGCTATCCCCTTTGATTGTCATTACCATTCTGGGAGGTAGGTGATAATGCCATATCAAATTTGCAGATGAAGTAACAGAGGCTTAGAGAAGAATATGTAATTTATCGTGGATGACACAGTCATTGTTGTAATCAATGTTGTAAGGTTTTCATGACTCCAAATATAGTACTCCATTCCTTTGTTTCCATAAGATACTCCATGCATGCTTCTTGTATTTTGCATTCAGTGTGACTAGGAGATTCTGAGGGGTATCCAGGGATTTCAGAAAGTTGTTAATGTTAAGAACAGTACATTAGGCTATGTTTGTGCATAAGCACTTGTGGAATTCACTTTCTAATGGCAAATTGATCCCAAAGCTTTGCCACTGAAGATAGAGTGCTGTTAAGTGTTACAAATTCAGTTTAAGGTATTTTAAAGGACTGATACAATATGATTAATATGTTCTGTCAATTGTTTCAGCTAGATTTAACTCTACTGTCTCTATTATATTTTAGAGACATCCATGTCGTGCAGTGGGTGGAATATCAAACCTGAATTAACCAAGCCCTTAGTTCAAATCTGACCTCAGATACTTTATGGCTGTAGGAGGTAAGGCAAGTCACATAACCTTTGCCTGCCTCAGTTTTGTCAATTGTGAAATGAGGGTAAGAGTAGTAACTACCTCAAAGGGTAGTCATGAGGATTTAATGAAATAATATAGAATGTAGTATATAGTAAGTGTTAAATGAATTTTTTTTTCCTTAACTAATGTAGTGAGATGAAAGGAATCTTGGAACAACTTTTGATATTCCATCTATAAGTTTCATCTGGGAATAATCAGGAAAAAGATCAAGCTTTGAGCTTGGTGCTCATCATTGTTTTGTCTTGTTACCTCACCATTAGGACTAGATTCTTCCTAATGCTGTTTTCTCAATTTCAAATATTCATGGCAATCTCTTCATGCTTTCCATTTGGTCTCAGTGGCTGTAACAGCAGATTTGCAATGCACCCTTGTCATTTGAAAGAGATGCCCAAGAGGACTTATTAATAAGTATTCTGACTTTGCTCATTAATTTGAATCTAAAGAGAACTCTGAATAGGGAGGATTATTAGTATAAGTAATCATTGCATTGCAATGAAATATTATCAATACATTTATTGCCAAGAATAGACTTTCCATTTCTGCTTTGAGTAATAAATCCCAAAGAACATTCTCTAACTATGTTTTCCCCCCTTCAAAATATGGAAACCTCTCTGGTGTTCTCATGTATAATTACATTATTTCCCACAGGTATCTGTGTAGAGAAAATAGTAAGTTATTATTATCATCTTTACTAATGATTCAATTTTTTCAAATATTTCACATAAAAGTAGAAGAACTCAAAACACATGTATGCATGTATCCCAGAAGACTGGAACAAGGCATGCATCCCTAGAGTTTCCTATTCTTTTTTCCAAATATTTTTACCTGTCAATTTCTAGTTATGCTTACCTGAAGACTTATTATAGCAATGATTGCATTTTTAAAGGACAAATAAACATGAAATCTTTTGTTTAGTGGAAAAAGAAAATTTCCACAAAATGAGAGCATTTTAAAAACTGTGAACCATTAGATAATTTTAATGTATTGATAAAATAGTAAATGTAAGAATATAAAATTTTCTAACACCTTCAGGATGTTCCTTTGTCACAAAATTGTCATTTACATTTGCCTCACCTATAAGTCCTTTCCCACTTTGAGTCACATTTCCCTCTTTATTCTACTAGATAGCAAAAAAAAAATCACAAATGTCATTTCCTATGCTATTTGATTACTTATTATTAAACTGAGTCTCCTTTACCAAGCAGTTGACCCATTTTTCATGATTTTCTTGTATTAATCTCATTTTCCAGTTTTCCGTCTACTTCTCTTTCTTGATTTTTCAATTTCTTTTTGAGCTCTTTCCTAGCCTGCAATCAATTCATATTTCTCTTGGAGGCTTTGGGTGTAGGAGCTCTGACTTTGTTGTCTTCTTGAGTAGGTGTTTTGATCTTCCTTGTAACAATAGTAATTTTCTATAGTTTTATTTCATTTTTTGCTCATTTTTCCAGACTATTACTTGACATTTTGTTTAAGTAGGACTTTGCTTTCTTGGTGGAGAGAGCAATGTCCCAAGCTTTAGTGGTTTTGTCCAGCTGTTTTCAGAGATACTTCTACAGACCTAAAAGTTTTCAGTTGTTCTAAGGTGGTGTGATCTAAGGAGTGGTGTGTACTACTTGTCTGGCCTGTGCTGTGGTCTGTGAGTGACAACAAGCATTGTTTTCTTCCCTGAACTGTGTGAAGTCCCCTCCCCCCTCTATTGTTACTGCCAACTCTGCTATGTTCGTGCTTGTCCTTGCCCTGGGCCTGCCATTCAGGACTACAACCCAGATCCAAGTATGGGCAAGGCAACAGAGTCCTGCCTCAGGACTAGCAATAAGACCCTGCAATCATCTTCTCACCAATTATTCAGTCCCTTCCCCATCTGTGATTTCAGAGCTCTGGAAGTAGTTTTTGCTATCGCTGCTGCTGCTACTGCTGCTGCTGCTGATGATGATGATGATTCAGTCCTTCCCAGAACCTGTTCCTGGTTTGCTGGGGCTGAAGCTATGCTGGCACTACCTGCAAGTTGAACCGTGTGCCCCTCGCACCCAGGTGTGACAGATTTTTCTTGCTGATCTTCTAACTTATCCTCAGTGTTTGTGAGTTGAAAGGTTTGGAAATCACTACTGCTGCCAGTGACTCAGTCTCCCTGAGGACTTCTTTGAGTTTGCTGAGGCCCAGTCTGTACTGGCACAGCCTACACTGGACTGTGCTCCTCTCTCATCCTGTGCAACAGAACTTTTCTGCCTTTTAAGTTGTATTGTGCTGGATAGTTGTTCCACTTGCTCTTTTTGTGGGGCCTGCTGCTCTAGAATTTGTTTAGAGTCATTTTAAAAGTACTTGGAGTGGTTTGGGGTAGAGCTAAGCTGAGTGCCTGCCTTTACTTAACCATCTTGGCTCTGGCACTTAAAATGGATTATTTCAATTGCATTAAATTAAAAAGCTTTTGTACAAATAAAACAAACATAGCCAAATTTGAAAGGAAAGCAATGAAATTGAGAGAAAATGTATAGTTTATCAGATAAATGTCTCATATCAAAAATATAGAAAGAACTTTGTAAAATCTGTAAGAATATAAGGCATTTCCCAATTGACAGTCAAAAAATATGAGTAGGCAGTTTTCCAATGAAGAAATCAAGACAATTTATTATCCTATGAAAAAAATGCTCTGTCATTATTGATTAGAGAAATACAGATTAAAACAACCTTGAGATGTCATCTTATATGTACCAAATTATCTAAACTGATTGAAGGGGAATGTTTCAAATATTGGAGGGAAAGTGGAAAAATTGGGACACTAATTCATGGTTGGAGGAATTGTTAACTCCTCCAGCCATTTTGGAGAGCAATTTGGAATTATGCCCAAAGAGTTATTAACCCACCTAATACCCTTTGACCCAGCAATTCCGCTACTTGATCTATTTCCAAAGATGATTAGAGAAAAATCAGAAGAACCTACATCATCTAAAATGTTCATAGACACACTCTTTTTGGTGGCAAAGAATGCAAAATTGTGGAGATGCCCATCAATTGAGGAAAGACTGAACAAGTATGGCATATTATTGTGATGGAATACCACTAGAATAATACATACAGGAAATAATGAGTTCTATGATCTTCAGAAAATGAAAAGCACTGCATCCAATTATAAAGAGCAAAATGAACAGAATTAAAAGAATGTGGTATATAGTAACAACAATATTGCTTTAAGAACAACTTTGAGTTAACCAGCTTTTTTGACTATTATAAATGCCCAAATTAACTAGAAAAGACATATGAAGACACTACCTGCATCCAGAAGAAAAAAAACTGATAAAGAGATATATAGAATAATTTTACATATATATATACACATATACATGTTTATTATATATAAATGTGTGTGTCTATTTGCATCTAATGGTGGCCATCTGTAAGGCAAGATGGGGGAAAGACAAAAAATAATAAATTTACATGACAATTTTTGTTACATATTTGAAAGGAATCATAATTGCTCTTAGTAGATTTGAAGTTTCATGTGCAAATGTCTTTTTAATTGTATTTTTATAAACTGTTTTATTGCAAAAATATGTATTAATTTAATAAAATAGAAGGGAAAAGTAATTGGATATAAAATGTTTACTATAGAGACACTGTGCTAATCTTTGAGAATTCTACTACAGGTATAAAGAAAATCTTTGTCTTCATGGAAATTGCCTCCTAATTGGTGAAGACAACACAAAAAATAGAGCTGGAAAGCAGGGATTAGGAGGATAAAGTATAACAGAGGTGGGATGGAGATGACATTATCTATTGCAAAATATAATTACAAAGTTCAGGAGAATTAGAAATACATCCAGAAGGGAAATAAAATATCCTGACATGGAACTTTCCTAAAAATAGAGACGTCTTAGAAAGAACTCAAGCATCAAGGAATGGGTAAGCATGATAGTGGAATGTTCTATAAGTGAAAGGACTTCAAGGTCGAGGCTTTAGGGTAATTTCCGGGATAAGAAAGAAAATGATTTATTCTATTCAAGTCTTGGAGATTTGGAGCATAGCTGGAATGGGAATGTAGTGCAGCTCCAGCACTCAGGAAGAGTGAAGCGTTGCTGGGAGGAATAATGACAGTTCTGGAAGGAGAAAACAAAGCAGGGAAATGCTAGAGAGTGGCAAAGAGATGTTTCCCTTTTATTGGGATTTGAGGACTAGAAGGCTATAGCACAGACAAGGAAAAGACCAGCAAAATTTTGAGTGATTTGATAGTGTCGACCTTCATTTATGTGTAGAAGGGGAAGTTGGTCCCTTTCTGTATGAAACAGTTATTTGTGCTCCCTGTAATGATGATGAGGATCTTCAATAATGATCTAAAAGAAAAGGTTACATGTATTTAATGGTGCCCTAATCTTTTAACTAAAAGTAAACATATTGGTTCATTGTTTTGTAGGTCATATTCTTGGGATGTAATTAGGATCACAGAATTCCATAACTGTAAGTGACTTCAACAGTCAACAAACAAGGAAAAGAATCACTATTACAATCCACCCCCTAAGTATATGTGGTCCTGCATGTGTGCATACATACACATACACACACACCACTATACACACAAATGTGTGTGTATTTGTGTGTATAAAAAAGTCTTTGCTTGAAGGCCTCTAGTGTTACAGAATATGTGTCAATCATTTCCTTTTCAAATAAATCTAATTTTTGGAAGATTTTTTTTTCCCTTATATTAAGAATGTTTGGGGTAGCTAGGTGGCACAATGAATAGAGAACTGGCCCCTGGAGTCAGGAGAGCCTGAGTTCAAATCCAGCCTCAGACATTTGTCACTTACTAGCTGTGTGGCCTTAGGCAAGTCACTTAACTCCAATTGCCTTGCCTTCCTCCCTCCAGAAAAAAAGTGTTGTTTTTTTTTTTTCCCCCTTTGGTTCCAAATAGAACAAGATTCCTCTTCCAAATGTCAGTTCTTGAAAAAATGAAATGCTACTATCATTACAAGCTTCCTGTCAGAACCACATCTATTCTAGGTTAAATAACACTGATTTCTTCATGTGAATGTTATAAGTCATGGATTTGTGACCTTCACTATTCTACTTCTTCTCTGGATATTAACCAGTCTATCGATATCCTTTCTAAAATGTGGTACTCCAAACTCAGGTAATACTTTAGAGCACTGATTGTTAATATTTTTTTCTGCCATTAACCTCTTTGCTGTTGATTTATCCAACTAAAATATAATATGATACATCTATTCTCCTTAAAAATGCAGCATAAGTTTCCATAGAGCTTTCTAGCCGGTCAAAAGCACTTTAATATCATGACTCTCATGGTTATCTCCCTTTATTCTTGTGGTTGTTTGATCATTTCTATCATACCCAGCTCTTCATGACCACATTTGGGGTTTTCTTGTCAAAGATACTGGAACGTTTTTTTTTTTTTTAATTTCCATATTCAGCTCATTTTACATATGAGGAAATTGAGGTAAACAGGGTTAAGTCACTTGCCCAGGGTCACCCAGCTAATAAGTATTTGAGGACAGATTTGAATTCATGGAAATGAAGATTCCAAGCCCAACATTGTCTCCACTTTCCCACCTAGGTGCCCACCAATGTTTTCTCCATTTTTTTTTTTTTTGCCATCTACACACTTGTAAGGATTTAATCTATGTCTTTATCCAAATCATTGATAAAAAAAAAAAAAAACAACATTAAATAACACATAGTCAAGTAAAGATACCTGGGGCACTCCAAGGTAGCTATTCAGAGTCGGCAATCAAATCAAGCTGATGTTCAAACTCTTTGAATACGGTCATTCAACAAGTTACTAAATGTACCTTGTCCTCCAAAGTAAATGTCTCTAGTTCTTTAAAGAATCTTCAAGTGTGAATAACTAAAGAACTTTTGTCCTGGTCTCTCCTCAGGATTACCTTTAATTTCCCATTGTCCTTTTTAAACTTTGGTGGAAAAAGTGAACATAACGTTCCAACTGGTATCTGACAAGGTCAGAGTGAACTGGGAACACCATCTTCTCCTTTCCTACCTAAAGTTACAGCAAGGGTTGTTTTTTTTTATATTATCTTTTGTTTTTTCCATTTACATCACAATACTAACTTAAATTATACTTGCTAAAACCTCCACATATTTTTTAGGCAAACTGCTTTGTAACTAGGCAAAATTTTAACAATGCATTCTCTGTAAGGTACTTGGAAAGATTTTTTTAAATCCAAACGAAAAATTTACATTTATTCCCATAAAATTTCATCTTATTTGATTGATCCCAATGCTTCAGTCGGTCAAGATTGTTTTGGATCCTAGTTCTATTATCCAGTGATTTAGTTATTCTTTCCAACATACAATCATTTGCAAAATTGAGGAGCACATAATCTATTTCTTTACTTAAATAACTGAAAAAAATGTAAAAAAAAAAAGCCAACCAGGGACAACTACTAATTTCTTACATACTTTTTGTATCATGTTGACATTTAATCCTTAAGGTATACATTCAGACATTTCAATATAAATCTCATTGACTTAGTTTATCTGTATATCTCATTTTCTCCTCAATAATGTTATGAAATATCAAAATATTTGCTAAAATATGGGTGAAGAGTAACTCTTGCTTTTGACTCATCTACCACTTTAGTAACCTTATAGAAAAATGGAAATAAGAATAGTCTCGCATGACCAATTCTTGATGAATTCTTGACAGTTATTTTTTGGAGATATTGTTTGTTTGTTTTTGTAGAGGTTGGCTTAAGTTTCTACTTTAATGGTATATCTTAAAATTCTTCTAGGAATTAAAAACAATTCCCATTGATGATAGCTTGAAGATATCATTCTCTCCCACTTTTTGAATATGAAAATATACGCCCCAGATTAAAGACTTCTGATTTTATCCAATAAAGGGCATACATCTCCAAGGATCTTCAAAAAGTTTCACTCATGTTTTCCATAGAATGTCCAAAATGGTATATTAATTTATTTCTCCCATTTAAATCCACATTCGTTTCATTTTGCCAGAGGATATCAATCAGCTAACATTGGAATGTTAACCTTATAAAAATTAATTATAGATCAATTGATACATTTATAAATATAATAAAACCAAGTTCAGAGTATCTAGCAAAGATTAGTTTAATAACAACAGCAGTAGCATCAGGAGAAGGAATAATAATAGCTAGTATTTTATTGTGTTTCAAAGTCTTCAAATTGTTTTACATACTCTATTTCATTTGATACTCAAAACCACTCTGTGAGTAAAGTGATATCATCAACCCATTTTACAGAGGAGGAAACTGAAGGTGAGAGAGGTTAAGTGATCCATCCAGGGACAGAGCTACTAAGTATCTGAGGAAGAATTTGGACCTGGAGCCTTCCAACTCTAATTCCAGCAGTCTTACCCATTGTGCCACTTAGTTGTCAAACAAGCAAAAATAAATGTTAAATAAAACAAATGGATTTTTAAAGATTTCGTTTGAGTTACACACATACAAATAAACATATTTCTTCATTGCTTAAAACTAATCATTTCACAAAAGGATTAAAATGTACTTCAGTGAACTTCTGCAACGAAATAGAAAATCATGTCTTCAACCATTTGTTAAAAGACATTACAAGTAAATCATTAGGAGTTTTATTTCTCAGTGAAAATGGATAAATAATCCTAAAAAAAAAAAAAACCAAAAAACAAACAAACAAAGACAGAAACAAGAGAAGGCAATCCAGTCCAAGACCTTGATGACTTCCACTCATAGAGTGAACCTATGGGAGCAGTCATATTCTAGCCCACCTGCCTCAAACAAATAAACTTACTTTCTTTAACTAATGAAATCACTTATGAGACTTCAGCTGAGCTGTTAATGAAAGTATATCTGACTCCTCTGCAAAAAAAGCACTCTAAAATCATAATGGTTCTCATGAAGCTAAATAATTAAATAAAATGTCCATCTTTTTTTTTAAACCTCCGATACTAATCCTTGATTTCCTTTATAGAGAACTGGCAAAGGAGAAAGTTGTTGATGGAAAATATTTGGATATTGTTTTAATGAACTGAACGAAAAATACCTATTGTCTTCATTAATAATAACTGACATTGGGAAGGAGAAAAAACTTTTTATCAAAGGTATTGTGACATTTTATTTCAGTGGATTTATAAAGGATTCATTATTACCTTACTAATAGCAGATGACATGTAAAGGTATTTCATCCTTTTATATAATGATTTTTATCACAGCCCAAATGAGGCAAAAACAATAGAATACTCAGAGATCATAAGCAAAGCTCTTCAAAAATGCGATTTCCCCATCAGACATCATTATTGTTCATCTGGTCCTTCTGACATATTAATCACAAATTTAGAATGTGAACCATATGTTATATCATATTATATACACATAGACAGTAGTACAATCTAAAGAGCCTTGCATTCAGGGATGAATCTTTCTTTCCTTTATACAATGAGATAAACCAACCCATAGCAACATTAAATAAAAACATTTTAATATTATAATCAAGTACAATAAAACACAGTTGGAATATTGGGGATGCAACTAAACCTAGGATATACCAGGTAGTTCTTACAAATGTTTTTCTTTTTTCTTTTCCTTAGTGAGTGGTTTGGGTAGAGGAGTTAAGGAAGAAAAACCCATAGTAACATAGTACAGTAGAAATAAAGTTGAAATTGCAGCGAGTAACATGGGTTTGAATCTGATATCCATTACTAGATAGGTGGTAGAGTACTGTAATTGGAGTCAGAAATACTTGAGTTCAAATCTTCACTGATACATGTCTCATACATGTATTGCAAATATTTCTTGTGAAATAGCTGTATGTCCATGAGCAAGTTCATTAAGCTCCTAGCTTCCGTTTTACCATCTATTAAGTAGATATAATGATGGCAAAAGCTGAAAGGTCTATTTTAAGATCAAATAAGCTAGCTTGTTGATATATTTATATCTATATGTCTGTATTAAGTGATTTTTAAAAATGAAAATATTATGGGTTGGTTAAGTGGAATAGCGAATAGAGCACTGGCCCTGGAGTCAGGAGGACCTGAGTTCAAATCCAGCCTCAGACACTAAACTCTTACTAGCTGTGTGACCTTGGGCAAGTCACTTAACCCAAATTGCCCTGCCTTCCCCCCTCCAAAAAAATTTTATAAAATAAACAAATAAATGAAAACACTATAAATTATCTATTACAATAATCTTTGTGACTTAGGGAAAGTCAATTAAATTTGCTGAGCCTCAGTTTCTTCATCTGTAACAAAAAGGCATCAGGCAAAAGAACCCGAACTATCTGTCACTAGATTATCCTACAGTACTAGAAACCAAGTTTACTTACTCTGTACGATAATAGGATACAAATTGAGGAGAGAATGTAAAAACAAAATGAGAGATGTGAAATTACTAGAAGAAAGTCATGTTGGCGACAGTTAATATAGCTTGGATTTGGGGCCAAAGTATCTTACTCTAAATTCAGTTTGTTTGCAACTACATTCTACTTCCTTATAAAATGCCATTAATATTGATCATTCCTCCAAGAATACAGAGGAAGGCAAGGAGAAATTAGGACTTAGTTTTCATTCCAAAGACAAAGAAGTGACACAGTAGAAGGTTGTTGATAAATCACACTTGACTTTCTTAAATCAATTATCAGCAAAATTCAAAAAAGGATTCATTATTGTTGTCATCATTAAAAATAACTGATATATGCAAGTCATTCCAGTTCTGAAAAAATGTTTAATTATGAAAATCCTGGGAACAAAGATAAACAAGCTTTATTTTACCGAAATGGAAACAATCTCAGAGAAGTTAATTGAATTGCCCAAGGTCACACAGCTTGCAAGGATCAGGGCCTGATTGCAGTTCTATTTCTTGATTCAAGTCCCACAGCCTTTTACATATGGCCATATTGTCTCATTAAAGTATGTTTACAACATTGGACTTAAAGCTTGAACACTTTGAATCTAATTAAAAAGTTTTAAAAAAAATGGCCTGGGAAGGGAGTTATCTCCATAGAGCTGAGAAGATGAGGGATATTTTCTACTTAAAGAGATTTAAGTGGGTTGAACTCGAAGAACATTTTTTTAGAAAGAGATTGGTGGCTGTCTCATCAGAAAAAGAATGGGAAAGGACAACTTTTAAAGAACAAGAAATATGTATGTATATATCAATATTCTTTAATTATTTAATTCTTCTTAGGGAGCTTCAAGGAATGGAAATTCTCCCTAACACTGCAGATACACAACCACTCTAAAACATAGACAGAGTTAACCCAAAGGTCTAAATGTCAAATAACCTCTATTTGTGTGAGAGATAATATTTGAGGCCAAAGTGTCCTGACTGGAAGGACACTCCTCTATCCTTTACATCACACACCATTCTCGGCAATAATGCATACATAAATGTATACTCATATGTCCATACAGGCATATGTCTATATTAAGGTAAGAACTAGATTTAACCCTAGCCAAGAAAGATTTGCAAAAGTTATTTCTCTGTCTCAGATTTCTTAAAAAGATTTTAGGATTAAATGACTTCTCAGAGTCCTTCCAAATTATGAGGAGATGGAGATTCCCTCAAAAGAATTTGTACATATATATACATTCATGTGAGCACTCTACCGAACCAAAAAAGGAACATTCTTGTTCAGGTGGGTCTCATACTTTCCAGATATGAATCATGATTAACTCCCACAAAATCATGCCCACGTATTTCTTTTTCAAAAGCATAAAGTAACACAGAGAATGACATAATTAACAGACAAATAATTGATCAGTTATGATTAATATACCATAAAAAGTTTATACAATGAGGGAGATAAAAGTCAACAATTATTTATTAATCATCAAGGATTAATTAAACTATGATTATGTGACTGTTGTTAGTGATGAAAGAAAAGAATGAAACATGCATTGTCCTCAAGGCTTTTACTCTTTTTTGCTGAGAGAAAAATATGTATATATGAAGAAAAGAATACTAGACCAAGAGTAAGAAAGACCTCAGTTCAAAAACAACCATTGATTAGCTCTGTGACACTAGGCAAGTCACATAACTTCTATCTGGCTGTATGCCTCAGTTTCCTCATTTTAAAAATGGAAAAATATAACAGGGATGTTTTGACCACAAAAATAAGATATTATTTTTGAAGGGTGATGGGGGACTATTGAGGTTAAGTGACTTGCCCAAGGTCACACAGCTAGTAAGTGTTAAGTGCCTGAGGTCAAGATTTGAACTCAGATCCCCTTGACTCTAGGACTGTTGCTCTATGTACTGCACCTCCTAGATGCCCCAAAATAATATTTTAAAGTTCTTTGAAAACTTTAAAACTCAATAGAAATGCTAGCTATCATATATGCATATGTCAAATAATTATGGCTAGAAATAAAGTCTTTTGGGGAGGGAAAAAAATTTTGCAGCTAAGGAGAATCAGGACAAAGTTCATTTGAAAGTGGTATTCGACAGGACCCTTGAAAGAAAACTATAGAATCTAAGAGGTAGGTGTGAAGAGAAGTTCATTCAAGAAATTTCAAACTTCTATCCCAAAGTATGGGCATAGGAGGTTTCTGTCAAAATGAAAAGCTGTTAAGACACCCAGTTTGGAGTGATCATAGTTTGTGTGGAATAAGGAATTGTGTTATGAAGCTGGAAAAGAAGATTCAGGTTACTTTGAAAAGGGCTTTAAATGTCAAACAGGGTGGAGGGAGTTCATATTTGATCACAGAGGTAATAGGGAACAGCTTTAATGAGTCTTGCCATGCTGGGATTGAAGGAAAGTGTCATATTATAAAATAAATCTCAATGATAAGGACTCATCACTTATATGAATAAAGGAATATTTCTCCCTTTAAATTCAGTTTCTTCATTGAAAGAATTATAGATTATTGGCAAAATTTTGTATAGAGTTATTTCTTATGCATCTGGTAATACATTTCCCCCACTTCACCCCACCCCACTGAGAGATGACTAAATGGTTAAGGCCACATTCACAAGAGCAGTCAAAAGCTTGAACTCCTCATCTGAAGAGTTCTAAGTAAATCTGTATTAAATCTAACAATATAAAAAGGATTCATGCAAAATCTTCCTTCCAGCTTGAATTGATTTGATAAATATTTTGACATTCACTCCCTTTTAAAAATAAAAGCCCTAGCATCAATAGATTGTCGGGTTAGAATTTGATTCACCTTTTGAGATATCTGGTCAACCAATTTACTTTACAGAGAAGAGGTCGAGTGATTTGCTCAAAGCTATACAACTTTTTTAAGTGAGAGAGTCAGAGCATTGTCATTACATTCATCTCACTATAGGGACATAACCTGAGCAGGAATGAATGAACACCCATTGTGGGACAGTCTCTGATACTCTGGACCTTTCAGACCAGAAGAAAACTTTCTGTTAATGGCAAACTCTCTCTGACAGTGGTAGTATAATAAATGATCTTATTATTTTGTATGTGTAATTATGAGCCCATGGCCTTTCACCTAAATTACCTAACTTGCATACTCTAACATCTGGGAGAACTAACTGGCCCTTGTGGCTAAGGACAGAATCCTGGAACTACTTCTCAGTTTCCATCATACCTTGGCATCCTTTATCTCTAAATGTCTCACTGAATTTCATCCAGTTTGCTTTATTACTGTGAATCTGATGATTTCATAGTAAAATATTACTTTCAGGTGATGGCAGAATAGTGATTCTTCTCTTAATTCTCATTAAAAGAGTATATTTCTTTTCTCCCAATGAATTAATGTCTGAAGTTGAAATTTCTACACCAATTAGTGGAAGGTATCCTCATACATAGGAAGTATTCCTAAGATTTCATAAAGAATTGTAACAAATCATCCCAGCCCACATATTATTAAGCATGAAATGAGTGCCTACCATGTGCAAGATACAATGCAAGGCAGAGAAATGGACAGAAGAAACAATTTCTTACCTCAATTTATATAAAGACCAAGGGCATATGCATATACAAGAAAAAAAATGAAAGAGAAAAATGTGAGTCACTGCATGTGTGTTACAGATTATGGGCCCTTGATAAGGAAACAGGGGTTGGGAAAAATCATCCATTTGAAGAATATAGCAAATATAAAATCAGGCAGAAAAGATCATGACTTTAAAAGTCACACTTGGTTAGTACATGTTATCATCTCTTTTTACAATCTTTCTACTATTATTAGCATTTATAGATATTGGGGGCAGCCTGTTAGACTGAAAGGTGCCTGGATTTGGAGTTTAAATCCTATCGCTGCCATTGGCTTCCTCCAGGATCATGAAGAACCCACATCTGAATTAACTTTTAATCTATATATCAACAAATCAAGGAGGCTGGAAAATCTCCAACCTTTTCTGAAGTCTGTGATGCTATTATGAAGAAGAAACGTCAATTTGTATTAGCCAAAGTTTGTGATAATTTCATAATTTTTCTCTGGTTCTAAATTTCAATCTAGATATCTGAAATTTCACAAATCTATAATAGTTAAAGAAGAAGAAATTTTAAACACACTGTAAATAAGAATATTAGAAGATATAAAGGGGCTTAGAACTTGTACATTACTTATTAAATCCAGAAAGACCTTACTACAGGGATAATGGGATATTAGAATGAGAAGATCTCATGGTAAATAGAACCAAGAAAATAAGGGCTATAAGAAAACCCCTAAATGAGAAAAAGCTTTTGACAAAATACAGCACCCATTCCTATTAAAAACACTAAAGAGCATAGGAATCAATAGAGTTTTCCTTAAAAATGATAAGTAGGATCTATCTAAAACCATCAGGAAGCAGTATATGTAATGGGGATAAGCTAGAAGCATTTCTAATTAGATCAGGCATGAAAATGGGATATTTATCACCACTGTTATTCAATATTGTGCTAGAAATGTTAGCCTTAGCTATAGGAAAAGCAAAGAGAAGTTGAAGAAATTAGAATAGGCAAAGAAGAAACAAAGCTATCACTCCTTGCAGATTACAGGATGATATACTTAGAGAATCCATGAGAATGAAGTAAAAAAAAAAAAAAAATTGAAATAATCAACAACATTAGCAAAGTTGAAAGATATAAAATAAACTCACATAAATCATTGGCATCTCTATATGTTACTAACAAAACCCATCAGCAAGAGATAGAATGAGAAATTCCATTTAAAATAACTAGTCAATATCAAATATTTGGGAATCTACCTGGTAAGGTGGATCTAAGTAACTGGAAAACTATTAGTTGCTCATGGGTAGATCAAGCTAATATAATACAAATGACAATTCTACCTAAATCAATTTACTTTTTCAGTGCCATACTAATCAAAGTACCAAAAATTTTATAGAGTCAGAAAAAAATAATTAAAAAATTAATATGGAAGAACAAAAGGTCCAGAATATCAAAGGAATTACTGAAAAGAAATGCAAGGGAAGGTGTATTAGCCATACTAGATCTAAAACCATATTGTAAAGGAGCAACCATCAAAAAATTTTATAATGGCTAGGACATAGAGTGGTGGATCAGTGGAATAGGTTATGTACACAAGATACACTAATCAATGACTATAGTAATCTACTGTTTAATAAGCCCATAGACTCCAGCTTCTGGGATAAGAACTCATTATTGAACAAACACTGCTGAGAAAACTGGAAAATAGCATGGCAGAAACTTTATCTCACATTGTATATCAAGATAAAGCTAAAATTGTTATGGGGTTCAGATATAAAGGGTGATAACATAAACAAATTAGGAAATGAAGGAATGACTCACCTGTCAGATCTAGAGAGAATGGAAGGATTTATGACCAAACAAGATAGAGCACATTATGAAATGCAAGCAAGAATAGTAGGGAATCAGAAAGCAAGGAACAAATGTTTACAACCAGTGTCTTAGATAAAGGAGTCATTTCTAAAACATATAGAGAACTGAGTCAAATTTATAAGAATACAAGTTATTCCCCAAATGATAAATGATCAAAGGATATCATATCAATAGGAAGTTTTCAGATGAAGAAATCAAAGCTATCTACAATCATATAAAAATGCCCTAAATCATTATTGATTAGAGAAATGCAAAGTGACACAACTCTGATGTACTACCTTACACATCTGATTGGCTAACATGACAAAAAAGGAAAATGATAAATGTTGGACATGTGGGAAAATCAGAACAATTATGCATTGTTGGTTGAGTGGTGAACTGATCCAACCATTCTCGAGAACAATGTGGCACTACCTAAAGGGCTATAGAACCATATACATACAGATACACAACACACAACACATATATACATATATGCCTATGTTTGTGTATATTATATATGCATATACACAAACATATATGTATATATAGTATATATGTATATGTGTATATATGTGTGTATATATATATGTATGTGTATATATGTGTGTGTGTATCTGTGTA
>CM053592.1:182920733-182948729 GCA_028646515.1 Pseudochirops corinnae
AGGAAACAATTTGAATACTGTGAAAACACAATCAGGCTAACCCAGGATCTAGCAGCTTCTACATTAAGGGACCACAGTGCCTGGAATATGATATTCCAGAGATCAAGGGAGCTAGGATTAAAACCAAGAATCACCTACCCAGCAAAACTGAGTATAATGTTTCAAGGGAAATTATGGTCATTCAAAACTTTCCGGGTCATGTGAGCAGGGGGAGCTGGCCAGAGATGACTGAGTGACCAAAGGACTAACTGCCAGGCTGAAGACCAGGGTTGAAAGCTGGCTTCAGTAACCTGAGATGCAATAGCCACTGGAGTTCGGGAGCCAGGTAAGCCACAGCATAGTCCTGGTTTGATTCCCCAGGGGCCCATGGCGAGCAGCCCTGGCCTGGGCCTGTGCTTGGCACTGAGTCTGAAACTATTGAATCCCCAGCCCACCTTGACCCAGAGTCCTGGCTACATTGAGAATGAAAACAATACTACTACCCCTTCCACAGCACCACCAGCCAGCAGAGTCCTGTCCCAGGGTTCAGTCACTGTCATTATCACTCTATTCTCAGTCCTGGATATCCTCCTCCTGGTAGTGGCACTGGTCCTGCTGGGCCAGAAGCTTCATGAGAAACGCCAGACAGAGGGCACCTACCAGCTCAGCAGTGAAGAGCAGGTGGGTGCCTGGGTGCCAACAGCCCCTAACCTGAAGCTTCCCCCTGAGGAGTGGGTCATATGAGCATTGCATCCCCCTTCTTCCTGCATATAACCCCATACCCCATTTCTGGTTGTGAACCTGTCTGATATTGGGCACTCAACCACTTTGATTACCCCCTTTAGGGAGGATCTTGGGTAACACTGAGGTCCATGCCTGGGGCTAGCAGGGAGTGGGCAGGGGTGTGCTGGCTAAGCTGCTGGTCATGGCCACCTTCACTGCACCAGCAAGCCTGGTGCAGACTTCCGCCTTTGGTGTGTGGACAATGGCCTGGTCCTGGAGGCTACTACTTCTGTTTTTCCTGATGGGAACTGTGGTAGCCACCTGGCTATCTCCCCTGATGGTCTGCTCCTCCCTTTCAACCCTGGTCTCCTTGTCTTTCAGTTGTCCTGTGAGACTGAGGCAGCCCCAAGTCCCCAGGATTCCAAGAACAAGGCCTGGGGCTGGGTGTCCTGCTGGGGTTAGAGTGAGTGCAAAAGGTTTGGGCCCCCTTCTCCTTTGTGGGGAGGTACAGAGACTTTAATAGACACTGAAGGGGAACACCTCTTCCCCCACCCTGGGCCATTTGATTAACATTCCACCATCCCAGTGGCCACTTAACTCTCTGAGGACTAATCTTCCCCTCTGAGTGAATAATAATATGTATTTGAACTGAAAAGAAGGTGCTTGGAAAAGTCTTCCACCCTTTCTGGAAAACCTCCCCCACCTCCTTTCTCTGAAACTTCCTCCTCTTCCTTTCCTTCACTACTATCTCCAATTCTCTAGAACTGTCCGTGGGAGGGGCTGCTTGATTTGTACTTTTTGTAAAGGTGGTCTTAAGACAAAATGTTTTAAGAAGCCAGAATGAGAACAACAACACAAGATTTAATGATTTCCATGTTAAAGACGTAGAGGGCTTCTAATATAATAATACAGGAGGCAAAAAAGTTAGAGAGATAATCAGGTGATTTTAAAAATATGGGAATTTCAAGCATTCCTGATTAAAAAACCAGAGCTGAATAAGAAATTTGACATTCAAACAGAAGACTTAAAAAATTCAACTCATGCTTTAAGGTTTTCATAAAAATAAACCAAAGCTATCAGCAGTCACATAAAAAAGAAACTGAAGATGTAAGTAGTCAAATAAAAATGCTCTAAATCACTATTGATCAGAAAAATGAAAATTAAATCATCAAATTGAGTAAAAGGAAAGAAAAAGAAAATGAAATATGCTGAAGGGAATGTGCAAAAGTTGGGAAACTTATGTACTGTTGGTGGAGTTGTGAACTAAGCCAACCTTCTTTTCCATTAAGCCAGTTCTGTATTTTTGCCTTCCATTTTCTTTTTCTTTTTTGTATTTAAGTGATTTGAGAATTCTTTCTATTGAAATTTTGTGGTTTATATTACAAAGTTCTGGACAGTTCTCTTCTCTTCTTCTTTATAATATTAAAGGTTTTTATCCTGTCATTTTCTTCTGGGGGACTTCTGATGCTTAGACTGTCTCTGAGATCAATATATTTGTTTACATAGTAAGTATATTTAATTTTAATGTTATTTTTTAATCCTTCACTTCTTCTAGGTTGTCCTTCACTCCTATATGTTTACATTCTTATTCTGTTTTTTTTTTTTCTTTCTTTATCTAATTTCTTTGTTGAGGCTTGTCATGGTATATTCTAGTTTTTTTTTTCCTACTCTGCTCATTTTAATTTTTTTTTTTGAGTGAAAGAAATTTTCTCTCAAAATTCTCAAATCAGTTTTATATCACTTAGGAACAGCATGTTGTGGTTCCATGTTCTCTTCAAATTGCATAGGGAACCCTGTCTCATTAAGTGATGAGTCATTTCCCTTTGTTTTGAAGTATGTACTCGTGTTGTTGTTTAGTTGTTTTGTTTTGTTTTCAGTCATGTCTAACTCTTCACCAATCCTCTTGGGGTTTTCTTGGCAGAAATACTGGAGTGGTTTGCCATTTCCTTCTCCAGTTTATTTTAAAGATGAGAAAATTGAAGGAAACAGGGTCACGCAGTTAGTAAACATTTGAGGCCATATTAGAACTCAAGAAGAAGGTATGCCATAGAGATACAATGGAACTCCAAATTCATAGGCTGTGGTATAACCTCCCTTGATATAGAGGGAGAAATGTGACAGGCCTTATGTTTCACAAATATATTGAAGAGGAGAGAGTGGCTTATCAAGGATTTTATTGGTTGTTATTCCAAACCATTAGACATTAACATTATTATGAATGTTATAATCAAATGTTTCAAGTTATCCTACTATTCATAATAAAGTATCTCTCACAATAACTCAGCAATATAAGAATTAAAAATTTTATTTTTCCCATTATTTATACTGATAATTAGTCTCAAAGATGAGAAATATCTTCCACATGATCCCAAATGTCTTCAGCCAAAATGTCATAGATGTAACTAGATTTTCTGATTCTGGGTATAGATCTTTCTGCTTAATGTCAAGATATTCACTAAGCTATATTTAGAGTCTCAGAGTGGGAATATAAAGGTCATAGCTCTAATTTTCAAATGTGTCAAGGGAGAAGTGATAAATTTACAAAGCAATACAGGTCAGGAATTATGTCTTAAAAATTTTAAAGACTTGTGACTGTTTAAAGAAAATAATTCTTCACAATGTGCTTGCTTTGGATAGGAAAACAAGACAATTTAATGTTAAAATGTATGCGACAGAAAATAAATATAGTACATCATAGCAAACAGAATATATGTATGTGCATATATTATACATATACATATACATATTTTATACATATATATGTGTGCACACACACACACACATACACACACACACACACACACACACACATATATATATACCACAGTAAATAGGATAGTGATAACACAATGGTTATCATATTTCTTGTTTTGACACTTATTTATTAGGCAAAGTTTCTTAACCCAAATAATTAATTTACTTGAAATTTACAATATCTCTCTGAGGTAAGAATGACAGGGATTATTTTTCTCATTTCACATATTAAGGAACCAAAATCTCAGAGTAGGTATTTTTTTTTTTTTTGCTTGGTTGGTTGTTTTGCCTTTCACAAGGTAACATAGATCTTTTAGGGCAAGACTAGGATTTACATTGATGGATTGTCTGCTACTCTTTCCTCAGTATCAGAAAGTATTGGAGTCAGGCAATGGGGAGAAATGAATAGTTTGAGCAAAATCATGCATTGTTCTGAGTAAGCTATATTCTGGATTCGATGAATAGAACAGTTGGGCTTTGGATAGATCTTGACATGGGCAAAAGCATGTGTGTACATGTGTGTGTATGTGTGTGTTTGTATGCATACATACACACATTTAGGGTATCATAATTCCCTTTACACAAAATATAGTCTCCAGCAATGCCACTGGAAATATGAGCCAAGTTCCTACAAGGCAACTTTGGATCCAGTAATACTAGAATGGGATTATAAACATTAAAGTTAAAAAAGAAACCAACATGAAAATATTCCCCAAAATGTTTCCCTAAAAGAGTAAAATTATGAAGTATTTCCAATGACACCATTCCTCTGAGTAGATGATTCATACATCAACTTGGTGGACAGAATTTCTGTTATTCAGGCCTATAGCCTTGTGGGTCCTTGGGACTGGGACAAATTGGGCAAAGAAGGGTTTTCCAGCTATTAGGAATGAGATTTCCTAATCCATCACTATTGCCCCTCAAATTTTACTGACTCCAGGCCAAGAACTCTAACTACAGCACCAGCTAGATGTCTCTGGGACTATAAAAATCTAAATCGCTTTTCAAAGTACAATCAATCAATAGGTAGTCATTGATGACTGGGGAAATCAACAGATTTTCAAAATCCTGGTAACAACTAGCAAGAACATGGAATATAGATAGATCTGAAAATAGAAGAGGATTTTTTGACATTTTAAAATTTGTCTCCTATGGCTACAAGTACACACACTATTTGGTTTTAGTTTAAAAGTACAATACTGATTATCTAGAATAAAGATATTTTTACCTTGTTACTTTCTCAAAATATATTTAGACGATTATCTCTTTAAAGGCACAGATGTTTCATACAATCCCAATGTTGTCTTTCACCAAGAAATACCTGGTTATTCTTTACCAAATTCTGAGGTTACTATCTTACAATCTTATGATTTGAAGCAAGTAGATCCTTGATAAATTATCTATTCCAACATAGACTTTAGAGATGAGAAAGTTAAGATCAAACGAAAAGTAACTTGTTTCAGTAGTAAGGTTTTCACTGGCAGAACCAAGATTTGAATGCCTATATTTGCAGAGAGAATTTTCTCTTGCAACTGCACCAAGCTGAATAAAAATACCCCAGGAATGAGAACCGGAGGGAGTACCAGGCCACACTATATTGTGAAGCAAGAGATGCTGTCTTGAAGAATGGAATAGTTGGTCAATTGTAATTTGGATTATTGCGCCAGTAACTCAACAAATGTTTTTTCTTTTGTTATTTATATGCGTTAGTAACCTTAACTACTAATAATATCCATTTACATATAAGTGTTATAATTGTTGCTGCTCCTGCTGTTATTTTACTAAGCACTTTCCTTCTAGCAACTCTGGAAGTTAGGGAGTGCGAGTGACTTAGTTCTCATTTTACATCTGGCTCTCAGACGGAGTAATGATTTCAATAGTTGGTAAGCAGTAGATCCAATCTTAGAAGCATGATCTCTTGACTTTAATCCCAGGAAACTTTCTAAAACATTGCACTTTCTCATTAACAGATTTTTGATTTCTGTATTTGGAAGACGACACAATCTCTCATTAAATTTTTTAAAAAACGATGGTGACATGGGAGAGAAACTGTCCCCAAAGAACAGGGCAGGGCAGGGATCTTTTCTATTTAATAAGCTCAAAAGGCTTTGCACTAGCTGGGCATATTTTGAAGAAGCTTAGCCCCTCCTGCTTGGCTAGAGAGGGTGATGTTAAAATTCTAATTGATACGAATACATCTCTGAAGAATCATACATGTAAATGTATTTTTAAACTATGTTCCTCAAAGAAAGAGGCTGCAGATTGTTATTTCATTCCACCTAAGGGGGGTAAGGTAAGTATATAGTTTACTATGATGGTTTCTGTTTTTTCTCCATTGAGAGTTTTATATTTTATGAGTTAGATCAGTTTTTTAGAATTAATATAAATAAAACTTCAACAATTATATTCTGAACTATGGAAAAACAAGAGCATCCATTCCAGAGGTCTCTCATAGTTTTCAATGATGACGTGTGAGCAGACAAATAATATGACTGGTAAAGGCCTCTAGAATCCATTAGAGATACTTAGGTTTTTTGCATTTAGAAAATGCTATGCAATAATTAGCTGCAGGAAAACAAGGTATAGATGATGAGCCAAGGTCACGAAGGACTTAAAGTATATAATCAGCCTTCCTTTGCTGAATCTGGCTTTTAAAATAGATGCCATTTCAGAAATAAATCAGTGAATTAGACCCTCTACTTGCCATAGGAAAGCAAGGAGCTTTCTTTATCCTTCCTCATGGATTCCTGGTAGGGGAAATTGAAACTTCAACTCATCATGGTTGGTTTTAGTGTTTCAGTCAATACAAAGCATCTATGCAACTCCATGGTGGCTAACTGGCTCTAATCACATAGGAAAGGAAAGGGCGCTCAGATTTACTGATCAAAAATGTTCAGAACAACTCTACACTGGCAAATTGTTACTTAAAGTAGTGAATTTGGCTAAAGGTTCTTTATACCTTGGATGTTCCTCACATGTTGCTCAATAGTCCACTTTACTTTGCTTAAGAAAATGTGAAGCAGAGGAGCATACTTATGGATGTAGAGTTGAATTTAGGAGCTCACTGGGCTTTGGCTTCTGATTCTCTCTGCCCATTCAGACAGAAAACAAACAAACGTAAACAAAACAAACACTCAATAGATTTGAGTGCCCATCAGGATTTCACTGGTTGCCTGGCCTACTAATTGAAATGATTTAATTAGAAATATAGTGAATAGTAATGAGGGAATAAGGAAGAGTGGATAGAGTAGTGAGCATGTAATTATGAAGACTTGCATTCTAATCATTCTTCAGATAGACATATATAATGCCAGAGTATGAGAAAATCCCTTTCTTTACATTTTTGTGCCTCAGACAAATCCTTAGGGCCTAACTTGGCTTTATCTTTTTTTTTTTTTTTTTAACATAGGCTCAGAAATTTAAAGGAAGAAGTGACCACATTAGTGGTCTGTAACACAGTCTATACTTGAATTATCATTCAACCCCCACATGTTTACGTACGGGGAGAGTTTAAGAGTTTAACTCTAGATTAATGAAGTGCTTCATGTTCACCAAATTCAATTTCATTATTTTTTCTCTTATACTATATACTGTATTTGTGGACATATATACCATATGTTTTCCCTGAACATTTCCCTGACAGAAACAAGGAATAATTTCTTACTGCAAATGAAAATGCCTGGCAAGGAGTGGAGCAGCAGATCACAAAGAGGATGATAATCTGGAGTGCAGGGAAGCACTTCCATTCTTTAGAGTGGGTCTAATTTCCACCTATGGAATCTATGGGAAACGTTGAAGCATTTTTTTTTCTTTGTCTTTAATTGATAGCTAGAAGTATGTGAAGTAATCACAAACTATCAGTTCATAAGTGAACCCTATGACATATTCACCAGCAGTATTTGACCTTCCAGTGAAGGCCCTGAATAGATGTCTTTAAGTATTGATTGATTTACCATTATCATTTTCTTTTACATTTTCATTTTCTAATGCATTGTCTCATTTGATAGGAGACATAGTTTGTGGTTCACAGATAAAGAAACTGAGATTTGATGAAGTGAAAGAATCAAGTCACCTAATCACACAGCTATGCACATGTGTAGACCTCATGTAAATAGTTCCCTTCTAAACTGGACACAGAATATATGGACAGATACATTCCAAGGAGAAGAAAGAGAATTTGGAATCTCAGAATAAGCTGGTCAAGAAAAAGAGGGAGTATTTTGAGAAAAAAGTCAACTTTTCATAAAATAATACCAGTAGCACAATGCCCATGCATTCCCTATGAAATCTGCTTTCACAATGTCATAGATTTAGATATGGTGATCACTTTAGTAACCAACAAGTGAAATCCCTTCATTTTGCAAATAGGGAAACTAACTCAGTGAAAAGTTAAATTAACATCCCCAGGGTCAAACAGCTAATGGTCTCAGTCTTGGTTTTTCACAACCAAGTCTTCCATAACTCCAACTCTAATGTCCTACTCACTATGCTATGTTTCATTAGCCCGACACTGCCATATCCCTTATCATGAACACTTGACCACGCTCTAAGAACCTAAATCCAGGCTGAAACTCTCATTTCCTACAATATTATATATTGTCGTCCAATTGTGTCCAACTATTTGTAACCACATTTGGGGTTCTCTTGGCAAACTATTCTAGTATCTTGTCAAGAAAACTCCAAATGGGGTCAGGAAGGGTTGGATATGACTGAACAACTGAACAGCAGCAAAATACGAAAGTCACATAGGTAGTAAATGAGTTGTTTTAGTCATGTCCAACTTTCTCTGACCCCATTTTGGATGTTGTTGGCAAAAATACTGCAGTAGTTTGCCATTACTTCCTCCAGCTCATTTTACAGATGAAAGAGCTGAGGCAATTAGGTTTGAGGGACTTGCCATTGGTTACACAGCTAGTAAGTGTCTGAGGCTAAATTTGAACTCAGGAAAATGTGTCTTCCTGATTCCAGGACTAAAAGTGTATCCAGTAAACTACCTAAAGGGGTTATATAGGGGCAATCTCTCTGGAGTTGTCTTCTATGCCAGTAATTTATCTCTAGACTCATTATATTCTACATCCTGTAGAATTTGAACTGACTTTATATTCCCTTCTCTCAGCTTGTTGGCACATGAGAAAAATCTGAAAGAATCCATACCTAAATGCTACCACTCCCTTGTGATCTAAAAACTAATGGAGACAGAAAGTCTTAAGTGAAAAATCTATTAAATTAAAGATGGTGTAATTTCAGTTATCAGTGGATAGACATTATGTGGTAGAAGGTATTCCTAATGACTCTATTGCTATACCATCATTGTAGTCTAGTCTACTAAAAAAGAAATAGCAAACATTTGTTAAATTGCTAGCATATTTCAGTCACTGTGTTAGACAATAGGAATGAAAACTCAGAAGTGGTTCTGCCCCTGTCCTCAAGAGTATAGTATCATTTTTTGGAGACAGCCTATATAAATGCATGTTGAAAAAATAAGGAACTGTAATTGTTTTTTTGTTTTGTTTTGTTTTGTTTTTTTGGAAGGCAGTTGGGGTTAAGTGGCTTGCCTAAGGTCACACAGATAGTTTTTGTGTTAAGTGTCTGAGGCTGGATTTGAACTCAGGTCCTCCTGACTCCAGAGCCAGCGTTCTGTTCACTGTGCCCCCTAACCACCCCAAAAGAACTGTAATTGTAAAGGGAGAGATTAAGGGTAGCTGGAGCATTCAGGAAAGACTATGTAGAAGGTTTCACTTGATCTGTGCTCTAACATAAATGATGGATTCTTGCAGTGGATAAAAAGATGAAATGACTAAGAAAGAAAAAAATCAATCTTCTGAGAATATTGATTTATTAAGTAATTGTCCAACAAAGTGCGATGAGACCTTCTCAGCTTAGTCTTGGACTCTGAAAACAGGAGGAGACACACTTTCATATTAAAAAAAATATTTAAATAAGACCAATTAATTTAAAAAACAATGTAACATAGGTAATCTAATTTCTCATTGGAGGTTGTGCCAACTTCATTTTGCACCAGTTCATATAAGTCCAGGTTTTCTGAAACCATCCTCATCACCTTTTCTTATAATAAATTACTATTATATCACAATCATATACCACAACTTATTCAACCATTCCCCAGTTGATTAGTATCCTCTCCATTTCCAATCCTTTTCCACTGCAAAAATAAAAAAAACTGCTATGAATATTTTTTGTACAGCAAAGCATAACAGAAAACTCACAAGGAAGCAAAGAAAAGCTAGACAATTCTCAACACGATGAGTATTAGTTACCACATGAGCTTTCTTGAAATGAAAATGTATTGTTACCTATTTTGCATCCTCTCACGCTCTGCTATGCATACAACATGCTTTTTTTCTAACTTTGTATTTAAGTTCCAACATTTAAGTTTATTATAAAAAATAAAGAGGTGGAAAAATAATTTTTGTATAAATAGGTTCTTTCCCTTTTTCATTGATCTTTCTGTTTTATAGATCTAGTAATGGTATTCCTGGGTCAAAGGGCATGCACATTTCTATAGCTTTCAGTGTAGTTCCAAATTGTTTTCCATAATTATTTAACCAGTTTGCAGCTTGACCATTTGTGCATTGACATTAATATTAATAATAGAAAACCTTTACAGACTACTTCTAGGCAATGCAAAGTATTTTACAAATATTTTCTCATTTTATTCTTACAAAAATCCTGGCAAAAATATGGTATTATCCACATTTTACATATAAAAAAGCAATAGGTAAGTGACTTGTCTATGATCACACAGCAAATAAGGATATGTAACTGGCTTTGAATTCACTTTTTCCTGATTCCAGTTCCACTGGTCTATCAATTGTGCCATCAACGTCTATTCAATTGATAAATCAATTGGGACTTGGGAAATACAGCTTAGAATTTATGAAGTGAACAATTATTAAAAATTAACTTAATTCAGTCTCTTTTTTTATTTTACAGAAGAGGGAGCTGAGTCTAAAATAAATGAAGTGAAATCTATCCCAAATTCATTATTTCCAAAGTTGCACTATGTAGAAAAAAAATGGCAAAAGTAAATATTACATCTGCAATGGAATTCTTTCTCCTCGGGTTTTCTGACCTTCCTAACCTTCAAGAGTTTCTCTTTGTGGTTTTCTTGATAATTTATCTGAGTATCTTGATAGGGAATGGCCTCATCATAGTAATAACCAAGGTAGAAACAAGTCTCCAAACTCCCATGTATTTTTTCCTAGGAAACTTCTCCTTTTTGGAGATTTGTTACACATCAGTCACTCTTCCCAGAATTCTAACAGACCTTTGGACACAGAAAAGGAATATTTCTTTTCTAGGCTGTGCTACACAGCTTTTCTTCATTCTTATTCTGGGAGTCACTGAATGCTTCCTTCTGTCTGTGATGGCATATGATCGTTATGTGGCAATTTGTAAGCCACTTTATTATTCTCTCATCATGAATCACAAGATGTGTGTTTGGCTGGTTATTGGGTCCTGGATCATTGGGATCCCTATTCTGATAGGACTTACATACCAGATTTTCTCTCTGTCATTCTGTGGTTCAAACAAGCTTGAACATGTCTTCTGTGATATCCCACCATTACTGAAGCTAGCCTGTGGGGACATTTCTGTAGAAGAGTACAGTATTTATGCTGATGCTGGACTATTTGGAATGTTTCCTTTTCTCTTCATATTTGGGTCATATGCCAAAATCATTACCACCATTCTGAAGGTGCCATCAGCCAAGGGGAGACACAAAGCCTTTTTTACTTGTTCCTCCCACCTCATTGTCGTAACATTATACTTTGGATCTGCTGTCATTTCATATTTGATGCCTAAGTCCAGTCACTCATCAGCAACTGAAATAGTGTTGTCTCTTTTCTATACCATTGTGACCCCAGTGTTTAACCCCCTTATATATAGCCTGAGGAACAAGGATTTTATTGTGGCAATGAGAAAATTATTACCTAAATGTGTAGATATAGTAAGCAAGTAGGTGAAGTTACCATTCCTGATAATTTAACCCTCCCCTCCACAATTCCTATGGAATATTCCTCCAGTTCTTTTTTCTTCTCCATTAGCCTCTGAAATTATCACCATTCTTTTTTTTTCATAATTCCAGTCACTTAGTACACAATTTTGCATTACCAGAATTATATTTTAATTCTTTATATCTTTATGTGTTTTATACATATATATATATATATATATATATAACACATACATACATATATATGTATTTAGTTAAATATATATATATATATACATATATACATTTACATATACGTATATGGTTAAAAATGTTCTGTTCTATTATTCTAAAGGCAAATGGTGCAGTGCAATGTATCGAGAGTTGACCTAAAAAAAAAAAAATATTAAAAGCCTGTCTCTGGTACCTACTGACTATATGACCCTGAGAAATTCTCTTAAATTATGATTTCCTCAGGAAACTAAGACTAAACTTTTTAAAGTAATTAAACAATTGTCAATCTGCTTTTGAGGATGGATGTTAAAAGGGGATTCATCTGGGGGAGCTGCCTCTACCAAATATGTGTGCAATCATGATTTTTCTATGATCACATAATGAGTAGGTTTCTGATTTTTGATTTAAATGCAGTTTTTCTTCTCAGTTGATGATTCATTCTTTTAACCTAACTTCTCACTCATGAGAGGAATCTATTGTAATTCTCTGTTTGCAATTATATTTAATTCTATTTTCAAATGTTCAGAAGATAAAAAGTTATAGAAGTGCTTGCCTCTTCATAGTCCATGGAAAACTGTAAAATGCTTGATTTATAAAATTTAACTGATAGATTCCTATTTGTGCAAATAAAATGAATGAGTGAGTAAAGCAAGTATCTTCTCTCCAAGATGATAGTTGGAGTAATCCTTTGCTAACTATTATTATTATTAATTATACCATTACAAAATAGTAAGGAGACAAGGAAGAAGGAAGAGGGAGGAAGAAGAGCAAGTATAAGGAAGAGAAGGAAAAGAAGAATAATATAATGATGATCCATCAAATTTTAGAAAAGATGTCAGAAGCTGTGTAAAACCTACGTAAAATTTTAACTCATTGAATGGCTAGGCTGGATTCAAAGAATTAACAGTAATTCAAATAGTCAGAATAAGACTCATGAATTAATGATGGCTATATCATGTTTGATAGAAATAAGCTAGGTTTGAAGGAGAAACAATGTGAATTTGCAAAGATGTACTTATTCGTGCAAATTTAGCATCAAGAGAAAGGAACATTGGAGCATATCTGGAAGAATTGCGATGGAAAATAACACAAGAAGCTGTTTCCATACAATATACTATAAAATAGCTGTGTAGAAATGGGGGCCATTAAACTATATATTAGGATCCCTATGAGTCACATATTGACTTAGACCAGCAGTTCTCAACCTGTGGGTCATGACCCATTTGGGGGTCAAATAACCCTTTCACAGGGGTCACAGGGATTGCCTAAGATCAGCGGAAAACCCATATTTCCAATAATCTTACAAACCAAGACAGCGCTCCTCAATCCATCTCCAAGTGGGTCTGCCCACATGCAGATACGCCCATATATGAGTATTAAAGTTGTGGCATTAGGAAGGTTGAGAACCACTGCCTTAGACAATCATATATCCACATCACCTATATTTTATTTTATTTTTATTTATTTTGTTATTTCTCAATTACATTTTAAATTGGTTTGCTCATACTCTAGAGTGTTTTCACAAGCATATTATCTCTGAGTAATTCCTGCTAGAATTTGTGATAGAAAAAATAAATAATGAGAAAAAATGAAATATGAGGGGTATAATGTAAGATATACCTCACATATTAGAGAAATAAAATTCAAAATATTGAGAGGAAAAACAGACAACATATTATGGTACTAAAATTTTATAGTAAAATCATTTCAACATAAATGGAAAATGTTCAGCAATAAAATTTTGAAGATATAAAAAGATTTAATATTTTTGAGATTAAAAAAACAAGAATACTGAAGAGAGTGATAGTATGTACAGAAAACTGACCAGATCAGATCCTTGAGAGGAAATATACAAAATATTAAATCAAATATATATTGTAAGAGGGTGGATTATTAAACATGAGAGGATGTCATAAGAATAATTTTAATTGTACTAGAACTCAGAATGGTCTGAATTTGAAATTGATCCCTAACTCTCCACACAAAATTTGTCTTTTTTTTCCCCTACATTTTCTCTCAAAGTCCCAGAGCTACAGAGGAACTCTGCTGGCTTAGACAATGAGCAATCAGGGATAATATTTCTCAGAATTTCAGTGACACCCCCTCCCACAGTTTGTTACTAGCAGTTGTCTAAATGACGCTAAATATTGCTCTTTCAAAAGATCTTGAAATGTGGCTCGTTTTCTTCTGATTTCAGGTGTATGGGGAGAAACCTCATGTTTCTTATTAGTAGCCATTGTGGGGCCCTCTCTCTGGCCCTTACCTATCTATATGTTCTTTTGGCACTTTTGTTTTACTTAAAGGGCACTGGAGCTTTGTGGGTAGGATGAAGAGAGGAGGGAAAGGTTAAGAGAAGTCTAACCTGTGGATGTATAGGCTGCAAACCTTCATTAGTTCAGCTCTCTCAATAAAAATGCTTATCAGTAATGTTTCCATCAAGCTGATTTCTACCAACTAGATTCATTTTGGGTTTGTTTTGTTTTCTTTTCTTTCTTTTTCTGTTTTTTTTCTTCATTTAAGTAAAGTATATGTTTTAAATTTAGTAAAGTAATGGTGAAGGCTTTACTTTTAAGGAGTGTTTTGAGTTTGGGGGCAAGGGAAGGAAAGTGAAAGGGGAGGAAGGCACAGAGCCAAGGGACTGTGTGAAGTGCTACTGGACATAACTCAAGGGTGAAGTTCCATTGTGAAAGTTTTGGGTGGATGTTGACTGCCCTTTAGGTGGGAAAAGGGGAAGGAGGGAGGAAGGTTTGTTTTGTTTTGGTTTTTTTTTTGCTTTCTAAAGGGTCCTTAGAAACTCTGCAACTGAACAAGCCATATACATATATATACATGTGGGTGTGTGCATAACATTGTGAGTGTGTATATGTATTGAGAGCATTTATTTAAAATGACTGCCTTCTCATTGCCAATGTTTTCTGAAAAAAGGAGTTGGATGTTGAGTAGATCCATAATACTTGTTCCCATCTAGAGTCTTCATCACCATCTGCAGTCCCACATACAAACTGTTTTTTCCTGGTAACACTATGAAATAAAAGATTTCTTTTAAAAAATGATGTTTATGAGAATGAAATTATGTGAATATACTTTAAGCTTTTAAAACTTAAACATATTAAACAATTATTCTTATTATTGTAATCATCATCATTATTATAATTGTTATGTTTTAACATTGTCATTATAAAATGAGCACCTATTCTTAAGAGAGACTGATCTATTATTAAATTAAATTCTAAAACAGGAACCAAATGTTTGGGAATCAAAAGTTTATCCTGGGAATATATTACCACTACTGTAATCCTTTTTTAAACCTTGTTTTATTTTTTATATTAGTATTATTTTAATTACTCCTCTTAATTACAAGTAAACATATTTTTAAACATTCATTAAAAAAAAAAAAAAGTTTGGGATTCTCTTCCTCCACTTAGCCCTGCTTGCAAAAGCAAGATATTTGATATAGACTATACATCTTAAGTCATGCAAAATATTTTCATATTAGCCATGTTGCAAAAGAAAACATAGACTAAAAGCTAAACAAAACACAACTTCAGAATGTTTGCATCTGCATTCAGACTTCATCAGTTTTTTTTTTTTCCTGGAAGGAGATAACATTTTTTTCTTCATAATTCCTTCAGAATTGTCTTGAATCATAATTCTAATAATGGCTAAGTCATTCACAGTTGACCATCATATAATACTGCTGTTTCTGTGTACAATATTCTGGTTTTGTTTATTTCACTATGCATCAGTTCTTATTTCTACCTCGTATTTCTGAAAACAGACTGCTCATCATTTATTTTAGCAAAATAATATTACAATCTTATGCCACAACTTGTTTAGCAATAATGCAAGTAGTGGGCACCCCCTCACTCTCATTTATAGCCTCGACTGTTGTGAGCAAGGACACTAGGACATATTTGATAACTTTGGCCCCAGCTGGATTATTCTGGAATCTCATTTTGGGTCTTAGTGAAACAAACTACTAGGAAGATCCTAGAAAGCTTTGATGTTGATTTTTTTAAAGCCTAATTGTTGTAGCTTTTATATTCCAAAATTATTTTAAATTCTTAGGAACTACTTTGACTTAGAAGTATTTGAAAATTAAAGTTCTTCAAAAATAAGGGGAAGAAAGTTCATTTCTATTCTTTGTAATGAATCTTCAAATATTTGAAGATAAATATTTGAAGACCTTATCATTCATCAAGAAAATTCTGTGACTCTATGCAACCTAGAAAAAAAAATATACTTTGTCTTCAAGTTCTAAATTTTCATAATTCTTTAAGTAAAATCATTTCCTGCGTTACTCTGATCTTTAGAGAAAAAGGCAGAGAGAGAGAGAGAGAGAGAGAGAGAGAGAGAGAGAGAGAGAGAGAGATGATTTCCCTTCTCTTCAGAAGTTTTTTATTTGAGACTGCTGAATTTCTTTCTAAATGTTCTCCAGAAATTATTGGGCTTGTTCTTCATCAGAAGGGAGGAATGGAGGAAAATGGGGAAGAGAAAGAGAGAGGAGAGGGAGATGGAAAGGGAAAGGGAGAGAAAGAAAGAATATGAATGACAGATACCCCTTTAGGTTTAATATAAAAAAGGAAAAGATACCTAATAAGAAATGTAAATAAGTGAAACACCTAGTTAGTGGTAGCAGGTTATGCTGGGAATCCTTTAAGTAAATACTGGATGACTAATTTGGGTGAATATTGTAGAAGAATTTTTTTTTCAGTCTATGACTTAGATTGGCCCAAGTTGGGGGTGGGGGGAGTCCATGAACATCTGACTAATTTAGATAATAATCTAGCATAATTAATTAATTAATAATCATATACATTTAGGTTTGTAGCACTTAAATATGAGAAAGTGTTCACAGTGTTAGCAAAACTGCCAATGGGATATATTACTCAGCAGATTTGGACAATTCCTCTATTAATGTTGAATTCCTTTCCAGATCTGAAGGTCTGTCATTCTGGAATGATTAGGCCATTGTTTAAGAAATTTCATTACTTTTCTCACACAGTTGAATCTTATTTTTCAGAATGGTTAGAAAAAAAGCTGTAACTCTACTAATAGTAGATTGATGTCCTTGTCTGTTCACATTCCCATCACCCATTTCTTTTCTTTTTAAATCAATTTCAGTTTTAACATTTTCAATATTTAATTTCAATGATTTCTTGGGTCTGAGATGAAAGTTCTGGACTATTTTGAGTTAGATTACATTCACTATTATTGATATGGGTCTGTTTTTATATGGTCATTATTAGTCTACTATTTTTTTCTGAAAATTGTTAATTATCCCCAACTACTAATCAATAGAGGAAATATATGTGTGTATATATGCTGATGTGAATAATATATTCACCTAGAGCATATACAGGCACATATTCATACATACATACATGTGTGTGAATATGCATCAATATATATATATAGTATGCATGGCATGTGTATATAACATGTATGAATATGCCCATCTATGTATATATATATATCTGTTTCTCTCTATATAAACATATATATATATATATATATATACAAATATAATATACATATGCATACTATGTAGAATACACATGCAATCCAAGACACTTATAGGTACACATTCATAATATGGGTTAAATTCCCATACATGGTGGATATCAGCAAGATCTGATGGGAGGAATCTCTACAAGAGATCATAGGGAAATGGAAGATTGCTCGGAGTTTGGAAGATCAGAGAAGCCTATTGAGAGGAGGAGTTAATGAAAAATTAAGCTCCCAATATAATGATAATAGTGGGGGAATTTTTCATTTGGAAAGAAAATGAAAATATGATCATATGATAAGAAGTAGAAAGGCCATACATGTTTGGGAGAGATTTCTATTTTTCTATTTCTATTTTTCCTCTCTGTATCCTATAGCAGATATAACTCTCACTCTCAAGTAATCATATTCATTGAAAACTGAAATGTTACATGTGGATAGTACCACTTTTATGTATTGTTGGTTTTCTTATATTTTGTTTGGATGTTAACTATTTTATAATAGGCCAGATGGTTTACTTTTGAGTCCAAATGTTTTAGAATTCCGAAGTAATGTATTTATAGCACAATGCAGTCTTATTAAATAAAGAATACTAACACTAAATTACTAACACCAAAATACTAACTAATGCTAAGAATTTCTAACTCTAGAAAAGGGATTTAGAATGTGTCCCCTTCCCATTCCCTCTCCTTCTCCTCCTCCCCCTTCCCCATCCTTCACTCCATCCTTTCTCCTTCCTCCCCCAGCCTAGATGATGCCGTGGTGGAGCCTGCTGAGATGGACATCACGGGGCTGTGCCAGGACATGTTCTCCCAAATGGCCCTGTACCTGACAGGAGAGCTGACAGCCACCAGTGAAGATTATAAACGTCTGGAAAATAGGAACAAACTGACTAGCTTGAAGTATCTAGAAATGAAAGATATTGCAGTAATATAAGTAGAAACCCAAAGGACTTAAACCAGAAATAGGCAGCACTTCAGCCTTATCTGGATCAGATCACTGTAATTGAGGAGCAAGTAGTCGCTCTTGAGCAGGTGGCTTACAAGTTGGATGCATATCCAAAGAAATTAGAAGCAAAGTACAAGAAGTCAGAGAGGTGATGAAAGAATTCTCTAGCACAGAATCTAACTACAAGAGTGTTTTGTAAGAAACATGTGCGATGGAGCTTGTCACTAGGCTTCAGTTCCTAAAAGGAAGCGGTGCTGCTGATCCAAGGAGAATCCCAGCCCCCACCTCTGGCTGGATGTGTAACTGGCCACCCCAGTGTTTTCCTCAACCTGTACCCTTGGAACCCCATCTTATCATGTGCTTCCTTGTGTCCCCTGGACCAGATGAGCGGCTCTCGGCTCCCTGTCTCCTCCCTTTCCCTCTCCCTCTTAATTACCTGTTCTTCAACTTAAATAATAAATGGCAACGTATGACCCTTAAAAAATAAAAAAAAAGAATGTGAATCAGTAGAAGACTGAATATCTGTATTACAGAGGAGGAAAAATAAAAACAACAAGAGAATATAGATTTTCAGCTACAAATGCAACCTTAAAATACATAACAGTAAATGGTTGGATTAAGTGTGTGTTTGCATGTGTGCACGTCTGTGTGTGTGTGTGTGTGTGTGCCTCCGTGCACGCATATGTGTGTGCTAGCGGTGTCAGGTGAAGTTATAGAGAATAATGCTAGCAGTGAAATTGACTTTAGGATGTAGAATAAATAGAAAGGGATTTTATAAAATTGAATGTTATATCTAGAAGGTAATGTAAACATCATCTTATCCAATTCTTTGATTTTAGAGAAGAGGAGGAAACTGAACCCTAGAGAAGATGCACAAATTGACTGATCTCAATGTTATTTTTTTTTCTTTCTATAGATGGAATCACCAGATAGAATACCCAGAACAAATCTTACTAATGTTCAAGAATTTATGTTCCTGGGATTTTCTGACCAATATTGTCTTCAAGGGTTGCTGTTTTGTATTTTCTTAGTCATTTACATGAGAATCATAATAGGAAATGGTATTATTTTAATAACCAAGTTTGATCAAGTTCTTCAAATCCCCATGTGTTTTGTCCTTGGGGATTTTTTCTTCTTGGAAATCTGCTACATATCAATGATTCTTCCCAGAATTTTGAAGGACTTTTGTGCCCAAAAGTCTTGTGCTGTTGAAATGTGTTTCTTTCTCATTCTTGGGGTTGACCATGATGGCATATGACTGCCATGTTGCCATTTGTAAGCCCTTATACTATCCTCTCATCATGAATCACAAAACATATCCAGCTTGTTGTGTGTGTTTGGATCAGTGGAATGTCTATTCAGACAGGACAGGTATATCATGCATTTTCCTTCCCTTTTTGTGATTCTAACAAACTTGATCATGCTTTCTGTGACATTCCTCCACTTCTGAAGCTTGCCTATGGAGACACTTCTTTGAATGAAATTTTGGTTTGCGCTGATGCTTCATTGTTTGGTATAGTTCCTTTTCTTTGGAAACTGAATTCCTATATCAGGATCATTATCACAATCCTGAAGCTTCCATCAACTATGGGCAGATGCAAAGCCTTTTCTACATGTTCATTCCTCCTCATTGTTATTGGTTTATTATGCGTCTGCTTCCATATTATATTTTCAACTCCAGTGCAATAAATCAATAGGAACAAGAAAAGTATTCTCTCTTTTCTATACTATCATGACCCCAATATTTAATCCTATGATATATAGCCTAAGGATTAAAGATGGTAGTGAGAAAATTATTACCTTGATGAGTCATACTAGAAAATAATTATTTGACAAAACTGTCAAGTTTCCTTCTTTGTTTGTTTTACTTCTTTGTATGTAATGAAACTTTTGTTAATTGTTTCCTCCAAATAATCTCAAATCATTGACATAATCTCTTCTATTTTCTATATGCTGTCAACTGTAATTGTATCTTAAAGAGCAAATTCATGTTGTCACAAAAGTTTAACTTCTAGGGGATTGTGCTTCCTCTGATTTTGAAATGGCAGTTTGTTATCTAAATAATCCAGCCTAAAATCATGCAATATGCACTAGTAAGACTAAGTATTTTCAATTCAAGAGACAGTGTTCTGAATATGTTGAGGTTACATTTTTTGAACTCAGCTAAGAACTTGAAAAATCTTTATTTTTTACATTAAATGAAATCTATTTTCAACTGACAACTGGATTGTAGAGCTAGAATTTGTTATATTACACTCTTTGTAATTTGGAAACTTAATGTTTCACAAATTAAGCCAAATTTTAAAAAAAAATATGAACTGGTCTTTTTTTAATCATAAAACTTTGGTTAAGTTTTGAAAAAAAAATAAAGTTTAACTCCTTTCAAACCCCGACCTCCAGAAGCCAAGACATAATTTTGATCATTCGGTTTATTATATTTAAACAGAAGATACTGCTATACAAGTATTTCCACATGCCTTAAAATATTAAGAACCAAAACAGTTTTTGAAAATTCTGAAAACTGGAAATCATTTTAGGTCAGTAGCCTTTGTCAATTAGTAGTAAGAAGCTAACTGTAAAATCTGAAATTGGAATTTTGTGATCAAACATTCTGTGCAAAATCCCAGAAATAAGGGGTGGGGAATGAATATCCAATACTATAATTGCTAGACCAATATTCTTATAACCTGTATAATGCAAATTCACACTTATCCAAGTTAAAAGGGCCCTATTAAGCTTTCTATTTCATTCTGTACCTGAATATGTAACTTCTAAACTTCTAAAAAAATTGTGGAAAGAAGTCACCCTTTCATTGCCTAAGGGCCTCCATGGAACATTATCTCATTGCCTCTCAGGACAGTCCATTGCACTTCTGGACAGTATCTGTTGTCAAGCACTTTTCCTTCCACCAATCGAAATCTGTCCTTTTGTTAATGTTACCCTTTTCTCATTGTTTTGCATTATGGGAAACAAGCTTTATATTTATTTTACTTTCCCCATGATAACACTTAAAATATAAATAGTTATCATTTCTGACAAAAATTCCCTAAGACTAACATACTTTTTTTCAAATTAAAATTGTAAAGAACAACCTTACATTGCTTACAATACTGATGTTCTCATAGATATTTCATAGCCTAAGATTTTTCTTGAAAAAGTGACATACACCTGTCTTCTAACCACAATACTACTAGTGAGAATATAATTCATTTAATCCTGGATAATATGATTTACATAGTGGTAGATTTATTGGTTGTCATATCATATTTGTTCAATTTGATAGTACAGATCAACAAATGAAAAACAATTATTTTCTGTATATGTACTTTTATACAGCAACATTTCAAATTTCTGTTCCTATAAAATTGATTTTCTAAGTCCAAGTATATGACTTTACACTTTTCTTCTATTAAATATTATCTTGTGAGGGAATTGCTATATGTCGCTAGAGTTATATATAACCCAAGGCTCAATTCTTCTCTCCTCATACCAAACATATCAAGACCTGAAAAAAATCAATATCAAGAAGACACTTAAAAGAAAAATAACTAAAGGACAGCAACCTCAATTCATTTCCCAAGTGTTGGTGTCTCTGTAAGCTGTCCAAGGGGACAAACTGTCTTGTTTCCTGTATTTGTGTACATAGAGCTTAAGGGCAACTAGATGGTACAATGAATAGAGTGCAGAGCCTGGAAACTGGGAGACCTGAGTTCAAATCCACCGTCAGACATTTATTAGTTATATGACTTTTGGCAAGTCACTTAATCCTATTTGCTTCAATTTCTTCATCTATGAAATGAGTTGGAGGAGAAAATGGCAACCACTTCTGTATCTTTGCCAAGAAAACCCCAAATAGACTCATATATAGTCAGACATCACTGAACTATAACAGATAGCTTAACATAAGGTTTGCCAAAACTTGGCTTAATAGAGAATTTTTCATTTGTCATTTACTCATTCATCTGCTTCAGTTTTTTTCAGCAATCTGAACTCCCCTGAAAATGTTTCATCCTTTTCAAACTTCTCAAGTGTATTCCATATTTTGAACTGACTCACAGGGCAAGTAACACTTGAGGATATATTTCTTGCTCCCAGCAGCCACGTTCAGAAAATTTCTCTATCACATTCCTAAGAAAGCAACCAATCACAATCCACCCCTCCACAACAATAATTTTTCCCCAGTTATTTGGTTCATTAATCCATTTATTTTTCCCACCCTCTATGTTTGTTGTTTCTACCGATGAATGAAGAAGCATTTATTAATTTCTTACTATGTGATGGTAATACAAATACGGGTAGAATACAAGTAATTCAGACCAAACAAACCAAAAAAAAAAGAGAACTGGTCCTTAAAATTATTGAAGTTACAATAAGGGAACTTACTATAGTACAGCATACACCTAGGAACTATTCTGTCACACCAATCTTGCACTATAATACTGGGTCCCTAGATCACAGATATTATACATCTCCTCTAGTTTCAAGTGGTATGGCTAAGACACTTTTGTTTCTGAATGTCTAATGTTGTAACTCATAAACATTACCAGTATGTTTCCTCCCATAATTTACAATTAGACAGTCAAGCTTAATTAGCTGTGAAATAAATATTTAAAAAGTTTGCCACAGTGAATTAGCAGCTAAAGGGATATCAAAAGGCTTCAAGTGTAAAGAAGCACTTGCATTGAGCCTTGAAGAAATTCATGGAATCCAAGAGTCAGAGATGAAGAGGGAATTCATACCAGCTATGGGTAGAATCATTAGGAAGACTCATAGGTACATGATAAAACACTAGGTCTGCAAAACAATACCAGTATAATTACACTGACATTTTATATAATTATAAGATTTAACTTCTGATCTTCTATCTAAACATTATTAAATCTCTATTGTTCTCAAGGATGACCTTGTCACCTGCTTTTCTGCTTCATCATATCCAAGAGATTCCTCTATTTCACTTCACTGACAAATTGGCATGATTATTTTTTATTACCTTTATTGATATGAATTATATGACCTCTAACATAAATAATTTTAATAATTATTTTCTCATTGGATTCTTGTTTCTCAGTCTTCTATAAAGACAAATCTAAGATCTCTCACATTGCTTTGTACAAATAAGTTGTTTTAAATTATAAAATGAACACATGGATAATGAAATTCAACTTAATTTATGTAGATACTTTAATAATCTACTATGCATTTTATGCTTGTCAAACAGGTGTAAGTTTTATTAACAAAATTCATATGTTAGTAATTTCTATCTTAAAAAAAAATTCAAACCATATATTGTCTCTCTATGCCCTGGAACATTTTTCTTATGATAATTTGAATTGATATAGAAATTTTGAACAATGAATAGGTCATAATATTTTTAAAAAATATGTAGATTTGGTCTAATAGTTTCCCTTACTGAACAGAAAAATAGTCACAGTTTCAAAATTTTAATTTCTACGTTGATATGAAAGGAATTGGAATTTTCTCCTTAGAAGGAAGGGAACTGATCTCACCATGTGATTAAACTCCAAATTAGCAGAACTATGGAAAGTAGGTACTGACCCAGGTTGGTCATAACTCTCACCCCTTCATGAAATAGAAAAAACAGTTAGAGAAGATTTGATTGATTATTCTAAATTTGGTTAATCTATTTCAGACTTTTTTCCTAATATTTTTAGTAAAATTCAAAATGAATTCTTTATTTTGGTTCCATATGACTGCAGACCTATTCAAGTCACTAAAATGATTTATTTTCCCAAAAATCTTGGACCTTTAGGTTCATCAAAACACTAGATTACTATGATAATTTCCCATTGTCCATTATGTACCTGATCTATTTGACTTATCAGCCACTCTACTTTTTGGTCAGGATCAGATTGTTTTCATGAATACTGCTTAGTAACATAGTTCAAAATTAGATACCGCTAGGTTGCTTTTCTTCATTTTTTAATTGATTCCTTCAATATTATTGAAGTTTTGTTCTTCCAAATGAATTTTTTTATTATATTTCTAGCTCTATAAAGTAATCCTTCATTACCTTGATTTTTACTCTCTTTAATAAAATCTATTCTTTCCTCCTCTGACCCTATAAGTTCTTAAATTTTCCTGTTGTTTTTTTTTTTTTAACATTTTTCTTTCTGGGGGTTTGTTCTTATCATTCTCTCTGTCTTATGGCTACATTCCACAAAGGCACAGAGATGAACTTGTCAAATAGGTGATAATTATATATCACCCTGATCTTTCACTTCACACACACACCATGATCATCATCATCAATTTTTTTTTTAAATGAAATCTACTAAATGAGGGACTTGAAGGAGGCAGATTCTAGATGCATCTAAAGAAGAATGTCTGGAAACCAAGAAATACATTTGTAGGCTAAATCCAAAGACCTTTCGTGGAAAGAAGAAGCCCTGCATTAGATCAGTAGGAAATGGAAGGAAAGAACATTTTCACAAGGATAGTGCAAAGATTTTCTCGAGGTCTAGAGTGGTTGTCTCTGCACACGCCAAAGAAAAACTTTCTCTGATTTTTCCAGTTTGAGGAATATTCATGGGCATATCTTTGCGGCATGATGTTAGCCCATGTCGCTTCCTAAACTAAGCCCAAATTAGTTCCAATCCCCTTGTACAGGGCCCATTGCCCTTCATTGAAATGTTCTTCCGTTTAACAACTCTATTGACACATGTCCCTTTCGGGAATCCACCCTTAGGGTCCATTTCTGAATTTTTATAAAGTACATGTACATAAATAATCCTGATCAGATAATCATGGATTTCATTATTATCATGTTACAGAAGAGGTAACAGTGACTTCTCTTTAGCATCTTTTTCCTTCCTGAAATGGTGGTAAATCCTGTGGTAAAGCCAACTCTACAGTCATGGTCCCTTGTCTCTAAATGCAGTCCTCTTTCCATTACCTCACTATGCTGCCTCACTCTATTTTTGCTGCTCTATATAATTGGTGCCCTAGACTTGCTACCAGAAGATGTATTTTCACATTTTTTTTTTGTTGTTTGAAACTTGACATGGGAGAAGATCTGACCCTATGGAGATAAGAAGGGCACTACTCTTTTTCTATTTAAAGGTCTCTATTTTGATCTCAGAGGCTGTTCACTTTTGCACGGTTTGATGAAGTAGGATTGAAGGAATATAGAGAAAAAGCAGTTTTAAAGTTTAATGAAGGGCACTGGGTTGTAGTGAAAAAAATAAGTGATCTGTGAGTCAACAGGGCATTGGGTTTGTTTTACAAATCTAATAATTGATATTGTTACTTCAGTCAAGTCTTTTAACTTGCTAATAACCCAACTTTAGCAGAATCAGTGATTTTACTGATATGAAGGTTTCTCATCTACAAAATCAATATATTGGTATTTGGAGGCCTTAAATTAATGATGCTATAATGAAACATATGAATTCATTTATGTAAAAAAAAGTGTCACAAACCTTTAGGTGTTAGGTGAATTCAGTTATTATATTTATATTTTATCTTCAATATCTACGTCAATACATGGAGCACCTGAATTTAATTCTATCTCATCCAAGAAAAGTAAGTATGAATTAATTAATGGTATTAGCTTCAAGTTCTGTAAGTTGAGGGATATTTGTGAGTAGATGACAACTAAGTTCTCTGTCATATCTAAGCCCTATTATACTATTTTCATATTAGCTGGATATATTTTCATAAAAGCATCTCCTAATATTCAAAAGATCCACCTCACTCAGATGAAGATTATAATATTCAAGTTAGAAATATCATGAATAAAGGAAAAGCATGACTAAGAATCTGGATAATTATAAGCACTTTAGCAATGCAGAGACAGTGATGTTAATATTCATATCAGTAGAAAAGTCATTAGTAATAATTATGTCATAAAACAAGACATAAATGATACATTAGGAAATGAAAGGACAGCTTTATTCTTTGAAATAAAAGTAACATAAAGTATTGTAGAGATAATCAATTTCAGATATTGAAGACTGAGCTAGAATTCACTCATCTAACAAAAATTTTATTTTATTCTAGAGAAGTAAAGTCAATCACTTAGCATTCCCATAGTCTCAAAAGAATGAAAATTGTAGACTTTCATTGGAGTAAGGGATTTTACTTTCTGACAATTGCTTACAGTAGAGAAATTGCAAGTTAATACCTTTCCTTCATTCATATCCCTTTGAAAACATTCAAATGATTTCTGATTTTCTGATAATGGAAAAAAAAATTGCAGCTGAAACTTAATGAAGTGAATGAGAAAGGCATTGAATTAACTGTGAGAAACCAGTCCCCGCTAGTTGTACATCTGCCCCAGGCAAAGAAGGAGAACCTTTTTTATGTATACTTTTCACTATGTATTGCATTCTTATTCTGAGTATATTAAGTTATTAATATGAGAGAGAGAGAGAGAGAGAGAAGATTCCTCACTACTTTCAACTTCCTTTCTTCTCTCTCCTATCAGCTAGAAAGTTTTAAGCAACTCTTCATGACTGTTTTGGAATATTACAGGTTTGAATTTGAGAGTTTCCAAATAATTGGTATAACTGCTTTTATGGGAAACATCAGATACCATGTGTCTGCATGGAGAGCCCATATTCGCTATTCTTATAGCATGATCCTATATGAATAGTATTCAATGTATTAAAATTCAGAATAATCTAAACCACTGAGAAAAGCAAAAAGACAATAATTAGATTAAAATAATAATGTTGAAGGAAGATTAGGAAGGACTATATATAGAACTGGTGATAAAATTGGATAAGACTGTATTAAGTCATATGGGAGAGACTGTGTAGCTCACCTATGCTTCTTTCTTTTTCTTTTTCTCTTTTATTTCCTGTCAAGGAGAATTATCTCTGGACTAAGGAAGAGAGAACATCTATATATCTTAAGGTCACTGATGATTTCAGTTTAACTACATTTTGGAGGTGGTGGTGAGTATAGACAAGCCAAACACAGAAGTTAGGAGTGGAGTGGTACCTGGAGAAGACCATAAGACCAAGGCCAGTAGAACCAGTCCAAGACCATCACAAACAGCATATAATTTTTAAAAATCCCCCCTTTTATGAATTCCATAATCACATATATTTTCTATGTTTGTGTCTCTGTCCTTGTGTCTTCCTTTGTGTACACTTACTGCAGTGGTGATTACTATGCTTGAGGGATCACATGGCCCAAATTAATGGGGAAGGCATTTTGTGCACAATGTGATAATAGCTTATTTCTAAAGTAAATATCTTTAGGGCTCATTTGATCCTCTGGATGAAAGTTAAACTCCTAATTAAGGGCTTTTAAATTGTTACATTTTCTAATTGGAAATAAAATACAATCAATGTGGGAGAATGTGCTCTCTGGGGAATGTTTCCTATACATTGGAAGAAGAGAGCTTGCCTCTAAGCTGCTATACTTCAAAGACATAATATTAAGAGAATATAGGAGAAGAACTTAAGATACTTAATGCTAGAGCCAGAGGGTCACTTTAAACATGGAATGTTATATCTACAAGGACTTAAAAAATCATGTGATTCAACATCCTCATTAAAAAAAAAAAAGACTGTGTCTGTGAACGAAAGTGACTTACCTATCTTGAATTGGCTGGTTCTGCAATGAAATATACTATACAAAATGGTAGGAAAAAATGTCACTTTGATGGTAGAGTTTATTCTCCTTGGATTTTCTGATCTTCCCAACTTACAAGGGTTTCTTTTTGGAATTTTCTTCATCATCTATGTGAGTATCCTGTTAGGAAATGGTCTCATCATTGTAATAACCCAAACAGATGCATCTCTACAGACACCTATGTATTATTTCCTTAGAAATTTTTCTTTCTTAGAAATATGTTATGCATCAGTTACTGTTCCCAGAATGTTGACAGACCTCTGGACACACAATGGGAATATTTCTCTGGGGGC
>CM053592.1:182949229-182966045 GCA_028646515.1 Pseudochirops corinnae
TTTTGAGAGTGGTGAAGTCAGAATACGTATAATCGCTTCATTTTGGGCCAATTTTTTTTTCATAGTAAATAAGATAATTCATTTAAATGAACTCTGGAGAGTGAAGTTCTGTTTGTTTTTTTCCTCCCCATAGTTTAATATATACTTCATTTAAGTTTGTCTTAGTTTGCTCATTTGCAAAATTGTAATAATAATAATAGTGGCTTGATCACAGACTATGGTGTTGAACCCTGGCAGCATGGAAAACTCCAGGTTATTGCCAAGCAGTATCTCAACCCCTGTAAGGAGCCTGTATACAAGTGCCCGAAATCATCCTGTATTCATACAGACCTGGGTATCTGGATATATATTAACTCATAGGTGTCTTTGCTGGCAAACAGGAGGCTAAGAAATGATGTCAAAAAGCTGCCTGGGAGAGCTGGAGGAGGATCTTAAGATAGATTGGGACTCAGAGGGCACAGGGAAGGAGTATTACCAAGTCATCTAAGTTATGGATGAAAAACTCATTGATGCCATGCCCCTTATTTTACCTTGACCCAATGATTTACATAAGGTATGAGATACTAAACTAGATCCCTGAGGAATTGGTATATCAGTTTCCTGACAGCCTCCACCAAACTTTGATGCCAATTATGGCCTTCAACACAAAAGTGCAGTTGGCCAAGTTCAGTTTATATCCAACACTCTTAATAACCTTAACCCACCCATTTCTATACAAATTAAACTATTTATCAGTAGCATTCTGACAATGTTTTACACCTTGAGACCACAGCATGGCAGTATAGTGAAGGAGGATGAAAGCATTATAAAGGAATGTAGAGAAACTAAAAGGAAATTTTTCCTTGAAACCTTGATGCAGTCACAGCAGTCCATCGCTCCTCCCCGCCCTCTCCCACACCAGCAAGATCATTCAACATGAACCACAAATTAGGAGATTGTTTTTACTTAAAGAAACCTGGTCACTGGAGAAGAGAATGCACAATAAAGACTAGAGTAAATGATGAAAAAGAGAAAGTTACCCAGAAAATATGGAGGGACCTTACCTTCAATGCTGATCACTCAGCAAGATGAGGTTCTGGGGAGGTTGGAAATAGGAGTAGCACAAGGAGGGGAATATTCTGACCATTCCCTTTTTCCCCTTGACTCCTGTTGGAGATTTCCCCTTGCTCATGCAGGGACAAGAGGTGTCTGCTCTAGTTAATACCAGTGTCCCACTATCAGTTTTTTAACCCTTCTGCCTTCCCCACTTCCCTCCCCTGGAGTCATGAGTGCATTTCAGTTGGGGAATCATTAATAAGACCATTGCAGCCCATATGTCAGAACCTCTTTCTCTTTTTATTGGAGGGATTATCCCTCATTATATCCCTGAGACACCTGGTTCACTTACTAGTATGTCATCTGTTCCATAAATTATAGGCCACTCTCTCATTTGACTTTAAAGAAACCCCTTCTTCATGGTTTTTTTTTTTTATTTTTTTATTTTTTATCCCAGAAACCCTCCATCTCTGAAAGTGTACCCATACTTCTAGGTCTTTTCTACTTCTTCCAACCTTCCAGCTTTTAGCCAAGTTCCCCCTAGCTTGTGAGCTTAATGTGCTACCTTTATGAGATCAGGTAGCAATGTCCCACCTACTGTTGTGTGGTTAGACCCATCTAAATCCTCACCTTCCATATTTCAATTTACACTCAGCATTGAGGTGGTCGAGGTAGTTCAATCCCTTATTAGTGCCTGTTTGTCCAACAGCCTTTTTAGTCCTTGTATTTCCCTTAGGAACACTCCCATTTTTCCAGTCTACAAGCCTGGTGAATGGGGCTGGTTAGTCATGCATGATGGCTGAGGAGTTAACACTCTTATAATACTCTGAGCACCTGCCTGTCCAAACTACCATGCTCTGTTTAACCTTGTACCACCCTAGACCATGTAGTTCATAGAGCTTGACCTCTGTTGTGTCTTCTTTTCAATCCTGATTGTCTGAAATCCAGTTCATTTTTGGGTTTACCTGGGAGAGGTGCCAATAAATGTGGACTTCTGCAGGGATTCACTGAATCACTGTCCTGTTTCTCACAGATATTGATATAAGACCTGTCCTTATTAGATTTTTAAGGATTCTGTCCTCTTCCACTATTTTAATGACTACCTCTTTTGTTTCCCCTCCCAAGATTTTTCTGTTCAGGACTCTGTATGTCCTAAATGGTTTAGCAGAAAACGGCCAAGAAAAACTCGCAAGAAAAACTCCAGTTTGTTCTCCGCTCTGTAGGCTTCCAGCCTTTGCCTAAACTCCTCCGACCTTAAGGCTATCACTCAGTTCACAAACCCCACACCAAGCAGTGTCAACTCTGCCTTCTTCCTTGGTCTGGTGGGCTATTGCTTGCTTGAGACTAGAACTGGATCTCAGACTTGCCATGCATTGTCTACCACCTATATGATCGTTCAAGGGATTCTGTACCTGAGCCTTTGGCTTTCTTCTCTGATGCTCGAAACTTTGAAGTTGACCCTCTAAAATCCACCAACTTTAGACTTTCCCATCTTTTCTTTGGCATTTAATTTATTTGTCTCTGAGAAAGGAAGAAATGCAGTTGAATACTAACACAAAAATATGGCAAAAACTTTCATTCTGTGTGATACTACAATAAAACTCAGGGTCCCCCAGGCTGTCTCCACACAATAGTGACCACAACTGTCCTTATTTCTGCCACTGAGGATATTTATCTTGACTCTTCCTTAATGGTACATGTTCCCTAGGCTATTGAAACACTTCTGAATTCATACCATGCCCAACATTTGTCCTCTAGCAGGCTAGCCACACTTGAAATGACTGTTATCCAAACCAAAATCGTCCATCCAACATGGAAGCTCACTCAACTCTGCCCCTATCTGCCTGAGACAGAAAGTGAGGATGAGACTTTTAAAAATGACTGTAATTTATCTGGATGTTTTGCATGAAAATAGAGGAAGACTTTATGAAATAATATAGAGGAGATTTATGAAATAGTGCCCACACCATTCCAAAGCATATCTCCCTCTAACCTTCCTTTGATCTTTTCTCCTGGGTGTCTGGAAATCTGGCCAGTACTCTCAATTCTTCCATCCTAGTGCTGATCTTTCTCTTCCATATTTACCTCACAGTGTACTTTGGCATTCACTTTGTATCTTACCTATTACTTCTGTCTCACATAAAAACAAAATTCTGTTTCAAGTGAATTTGCCCCTCACTCTGCAGGACTTTCCTGATGTTTGACCAAAAGCAAGGCAAGTAAGGGGATTTAGGATTCTCCTATTAATTGATATGATATGTGGAATAATCATATTAACTATTTGGATGTTTCCCAGGAGATTCTGGCTTTGAGAAGAGGTAGACTGCAGTTTAAAGTGATCAAATAAATTTTGACAATTCCTGCATTGTTATGCTTGTGAATGTTTAGTGAATTGAATCAGAGACTGAAAAACCTATTCCTATCACAGGATTCTGGATCTGTACCCCATTAAGTAATCACGACCCTAAAGACTTGAGAAAATCAACTTCAGAACTATTTTGTAGAGGACTCAGGAACCTGTGTATTCTATGTAGCCTGCCATGAAAAGAACTATTCAAGACTTGATAATGCTTATATAATGCTCCAACTCACCTATGCATATAAGCTTTGCCTTTCCCCCAGCTAGTCAACCCTCCCTAGGAGGGCTGCAAACTTCCTTCCTCATTGTGAAATTCATTAAATAGCTACTTGATTCCTGGCACACCTGCCTCTGACTTTCTCTGTTTTGTCTCTGACCCTTCCCAGGTTCGAGACCAGTCCAGTTTAGGTTACATCTGAAATTCTGCTAACACTACCAACATTGGTCATTTACCTTTTCTACCATATTAGTCAAACTGATGGGTGTCAGGTGGTATCTTTGAGTGGTTTTCCATTTCTCTGATCAATGGTGATTCAGAGCATTTTTTCATATAGCTATAGATAGCTTTTGTTTCTTCTTCTTAAAACTGTCTGTTCATATCCTTTGACCATTTGTCAACTGAGGAAATGATTCTTATTCTTATAGATTTGAAACAATTCTCTATATATTTGAGAAATGAGGCCTTTCTCAGAAAAACTTATTGGAAAAAATTCCCCCTTCCAGTTTTCTGTCTTTCTTTAATGACAAGGATTTAAAAGATAAGAAAGAAAGAATACTTGATAGTAAATTTTTATATGAACAGTAAGACAAATGCAGAAAATAATCTTCTATAATTTCAAATATACTGATGAATAAATTATGTATGTGTCTCTGTGTATATATACATACATACACACATATACGCATACATACATACATACATACATACATACACACATACACACACACACATATATTTTACCCAAGTCATTTAGGTAGAATTTTTTTCAAGGCTACAATGATGTCCCTATTTCTCAGGCTGTATATCAAAGGGTTAAACATTGGGGTCCCTATGCAGTAGACTAGAGAAAGCAATTTGTCTATTCCTTTTGATTTTTTGGACTTGGGTATCCAATGTGCCATCATTCCAGATCCAAAAAGTAAACCAACAGCCATGAGGTGAGAAGAGCATGTAGAGAAGGCTTTGTGTCTCCCAATGGCTGATGGAAGTTTCAGGATGGTGTTGATAATTTTAATATAGGATACAAATATTAGCAGTAGAGGAGCTATTACAAAGAATACGCCATTAACAAAAACAAAAAATTTACTCACAGTGGTATTCCCACAGACCATTTTCATTAATGGAGGGAGATCACAAAAAACATGATCAAGTTTGTTAGAACCACAGAAAGGCAGAGAGAAAATCTGGTATGTCAGTTCTATCTCCACTGGAATCCCACTTATCCAAGAGCCAATCACCAGTTGGACTTGCTTCTTGTGATTCATTATGAGAGGATAGTAGAGTGGTTTACAAATAGCAACGTAGCGATCGAAGGCCATGACAGCCAGGAGGAGGCATTCAGCAATTCCAAAAACAAGAAAGAAGTAAAATTGTACTGCACAGGCTACAAAAGATATAGTTCTGTTCTGGGTCCAAAGATTTTTCAGCATTCTGGGAACCATGACAGATGTGTAGCAGATTTCCAGGAAAGAAAGATTTTTAAGAAAAAAGTACATGGGTGTTTGAAGAACTGGATCAATGTTGGTTAGTAAAATTATTAGGCCATTTCCTAATAGGATACCCATGTAGATACCCAAGATGATCACAAAGAGAAGACTCTGAATATTGGGAAAGTCAGAAAATCCTAAGAGAATGAATTCTACCCTGAAAGTGAGATTTTCTCCAGCCATTCTTGTTTTATGTCTTCTAATTTTAGGAATAGATGAGTCTGGGTGGCCAAGTCACATTTCATTTTTGGGTTGTAACACCTTAATCTGTAAAAGATATGTACAGATGAGATTAAAAAACAACTACCACAACAACTTTCCAGACCTAGTATTGCTATTTTATGTTCTGAAGTTTTTTTCATTGAACAATTCCACAAAATTTGTTTCTCTTCTTAAATTCAATTAAAATAATTATAATGAGCAATGATTAGACATGTTAGTAGTCTGACATGGAACATTACTCCCCTATCTTACCTCCTGTGTTCTATATGTTAAAATTAAATAATTATCCTTTCTTTCTAAATACTGTTTGCTCTTTGGATTTCTCTAGCAATAATATATCCCTTTTTTTAAAACCAAATTAATCTCTCCTTTCCTTGTTTATTATTTCTATCATACTCTCAAACCATGGCTTTTTCATGTTCTCCTTTTTGGGCTATTTTCTATTTTATTTCCACACTTTTTTTTGTAAAGAAAAATTGATGTTGTCACAAGAAAACAGTTTTCCTTATTTCTATCCAAATGACTCCCAGGTTTGTATATCCACCCTATTCTCTGAATTCTAACTTGTACATATCCAACAGAGTATTTAGCATTCCAAAATAATATGCCCTCATATCTATTGCAACTGACCATTTCCAAAACAGAACTCAGTATCTTTTCTTTTTTTTTTCTTTTTTTCTTTTGGAGGGGAGATGGTAGGGCAATTGGAGTTAAGTGACTTGCCCAAGGTCACACAGCTAGCCTTTTGTGTTAAGTGTCTGAGGTCAGATTTGAACTCATGTCCCCCTGACTCCAGGGCCAATGCTTTATTCACTGTGCCACCATCTGTCCCCCTTTTCTCAAAAACATAGAACTCTTCCAAACTTCCCTATTTTTTTTAGGAGAACCGACATCCTTCTAGTTACGCATAATAACAACCTTTGTATTAATTTTGCTCCTATATTTCCCTCCTTTAATATGAGCAATCAGGTGCCACAATTTATTTTTTCTGCCTTTACAATATCTGACCCACACATCGCTATATATGTGTGGGTGTATGTGTGTGTGTACACATACATGTATGTATGAGAATAGGAATATGCATGTATGTATGTATATATCTATATCTATCTATATCCATATCTATACATATATATATATATTCCTACTCTCACACTCAATGTCCTATTGCAGAATATTTCCTCACTCATATTCTATTTCAACAACCTCCTAATGAGTTTACTTTCGTTAAACCTTTAAACCTCAAACCTTAATACTTATTCTAAACAAAAACCAGAGTGATTTTTCCATATGCATCTTAAAATGTTCCCTTCCCTAATATTTGTTCCAAACAACACTCAAAATGATTTTCCATATATACCTCTACCCCCCTGGGATTAGAGATATTTATAGAAGAATGAATAGGAGAATTGCTGTAGATACAGAAAAGACAAAATATATACTTGTGTGCATGTGCCTGGGAAGGTTTGTGCTTGTGTGTACATGTATATACACTCATAAATGCATCCGTGTGTAATGTCATCATATATGCAAGTCAAAACTAACACACACACACATATATACATATATATGTGTATATATATATATATGTATATACACATATACACATACACACATACTGTACCCATGGTTTGGACATATCTGCACATACATAATGTACAAATTTGTAATATATATTATATATGACTCATATAAAAGTGTATTATGTATGAATCATGTATTTCTATGAATCCTGATACAACAATTCCTATTTGCATACACACAAACCTTCCAGGGTTCATAGACATGCCCATCCATATACTTAAATTTGTGCTTGAATACCTAAGTTGAGCCAGAGCCTAGCTGTCTTGACTCCAAATCAGTACAGTTCCGTGATATGCAAACATTTCTCAACTATTATCATGAATTTGATATATCACAAGAATAATTTCTAAAGAAACAGTACTATTAAAAAAATCACATTCATAGCTATTGAGAGAGGTTTTTGTTTTCCCCTTCAAATATATTGTTGGAAAGAAACAAATGTTTTCTTTCCATGAGGTTCCCCCTAGTGTTGTCTCTAATTCTCCACTAGCAGTGCTTGTGTTGTCATAATTTCATGAGGAAAGAAGTGGGAATTGTGTATTCCAGAATTTTGGTAATTCCACTGATAAGGCACCTTTGACTTTACATACTTAAAACTGTTTGCACGCGTGTATATAATTATCCCAAACACTTAGGATCATGAACTGAGGTTGTGTGCATGTGTGTATGTGTCTGTGTGTGTCTGTGTGCATGTGCGTGTGTCTTCAGCTACTTGATCTCTACAGAGTAGAATTTTATTTACCTCACTCATATTTCCTGATAGTGTTTATTCATAAATGTTAGAAATGAACTTCCTTTTATATCAATATAATAAAACAACCTCTTTCTCTACCAGTGGACTATGTATTTTTCAGCTGATTTTCCTAGATATCACCTTTTCTAAATATCATTGGAAATTACTTCCTAAAACTAAATGTCGCTTCAGCAAAGAGGGTCTTTTTTATTTTTTTCAAATTCAAGAGAATTATGTCATGGTCTTATGTGAATCTCTCATGGTTAACTATTTAGTCTGAAACAAATATTCTCCTAATCAAGAAATTAAACTGTGGAAAACAGAGTTCATACTTACCTTAATTTTCTTGAATGGTAAAGAATACCTGCTTCATTCTTTGATGTGTATGTTTAAAGTAACAATAAATAAATGTGTGTATATATACATACAACATATATAATATATCCATATGTGTATATCTATCTCAATAGAAATATAATTAAATCATCAAAAATCTATGACACACCAATTCTTCAGTAAATATATAGCTCTAACATGAAAAGTGATTTGTGTTCTTAGCCACTAACTCTTTAAGTAGAAAAGTTTCTTTCAGTGTTCTGCTCTTGAGGGACAATTATATTTCCAACTTACTTTTTTCTTTTTTATTAATAGCATCATCTTCTAGGTCCAAATGCAAGTGTAGGGTTCCAATAATGTTAATTAACTGAAATAATGAGACTAGAGGCAAGAGACCTTAATTCCACAGCAGCTTCTGCTAATTAACAGCTGTGTAAGCACTGACAGGACTATAAATAATTCTGTACCCTAATTTCTTTCTGTTTAAGATAAATATGGTGATATTTATCATTCCTGAAGCATGGAACTCTTATAAGGAAAGAATACATTTTCAGAAAATGTGAATTGGCATTATTAGTGAAAATAACAGTATTGTATCATTCTGTGCCCAAAGGGAAGGTAATACAATGGAATGTGTGCTCAGTTTAGTCAGTTACTGAGTTTCAAACTATGCTTAATAACTTATTGCCTGTGGGGCAAAGCCAAAATGGTAGGATAAAAGCAGGAACTTGCTTGTGCTCTTCCCTCAATTATCTCCAAATGCCACTAAGAAATGACTCTAAACAAATTCTAGAGCTATAGGACACACAAAATTGCAGAATGAAACACATCTCTAGTTGAAGACAACATGACAGGTCAACATGAGGGGTCTATCACACCATGCTGGGAGCAGAGGCAGTCTTGCATGAATTGCAACAACACAGACTGGGCCAGAGCAGTCCTCAGGGGACTGAATCACTGGCAGCTGTGGTGGTTTCCAGACTTCTCAACCCACAAACCCAAAAGACAAAGTAGAAGGTCAATGGGAAACTTTGTTGGACCTGAGTGAGAGAAGAGCATGGTCTGGCTCCAGCCCCAGGGTGGTGAGGTTTTGGTGGTGGCAGAAGCAGCAGCAGCAGTAGCAGTGGCTCCTTCTAGAGCTCCCCCAGATGAGGGGGGGGGAGAATTGAGTGCCTGATCAGAAGGCAATTGCAGCGATCTCTTTGCTGGTGGTGAGGCAAGATTCTCATACTTTGCCCTGCTTGGATCTGGGTCACAGTCTTGGTTGGCAGCCCTGAAGGAGAAGCACTGGTGTGGCAGAGATTCTGGAAGCCATGGAGGAGTCCTCTTCACAGTTCTGAGGCAGAAAAAAGTGCCTGTGGTCACTCACAGATCAACCTTAGGCAAGGAGAGGAGTAAACGCCTCTCATTTGATCATATTACCTGAGAAGATTTTACAGATGCCTAGAAGTAGCTCTCACAACAGCTGCACAAAACCCCAGAAACTTAGGACAAAGCATTCTCCACTCTGGAATCAGAGTCCTACCTTGACAAAGAAGTCAAGAAAACAACACCTTAAAAAATAGACAAAACAAAATGGCAAAAGAGGTCCAAAAAGCCAATGAGGAGAAGAATGCCTTAAAAAGCAGATTTGGCCAAATTGAAAAGGAGGTCTAAAATCTCACTGAAAAAGCTAATTCCTTCAAAATTATAATGGAGAAAATAGAAGCTAATGACTTTTTGATAAATCAAGACGTTATAAAACAGAACCAAAAGAATGAAAAAAACAAATAGAAGACACCGTGAACTATCTCATTGGAAAAACTGTTGATCTGGAAAACATGTCCAGGAGAGATAATTAATAAATGATCAGACTACCTGAAAGCCACGATTAAAAAAAAAAACAGCGTAGACATCATCATTCAAGAAATTATCAACTGAAACTTCCCTGATATTCTAGAATCAGAGGTTCAAATTAAAATGGAAAGAATCCATTGATCATCTCTTGAAAAAGAAGCCCGAAGAAAACTCCTAAGAATGTTGTAGACAAATTCCAGTGTTCCCAGGTCAAGGAGAAAATATTACAAGCAGTCAGGAAGAAGCAATTTGAGTATTGTGGAAACATAATCAGCACAACACAAGATCTAACAGCTTCTACAATTAAGGGATTGGAGTGCTTGGAGTATGATATTCCATGGGTCAAAGAAGCTGGGATTAAAACCAAAAATCACCTATCCAGCAAAATGGAATAGAATACTTCAGTGCAAAAAAATAGAGATCTAATGAAATAGAGGAATTTCAAGCATTCTTGATGAAAAGACAAGACCTGAATAGAAAATGTGACTTTCGAATATAAGAATCAAGAGAACTATGAAAATGTAAACAGGAAAGAGATATCACAAGGGAATTATTAAAGTTAAACTATTTACATTCCTGCATGGAAAGACAATATTTGTAACTCATGAGACTTTTCTCGGTATTGGGGTAGTTCAAGGGAATAGAGAGAGAGAAAGAGAGAGAGAGAGAGAGAGAGAGATGTATAAATATAGATATATGTGTATATATACATACATATATACATATATGTGTATATAGTCAGATGGCACAGAGTGAGTTGAATATAAAGAGATGATATCTAAAAATAAAATTGAGTAATATATTGGGAGGAGGAGAAAAGGGAGAGATAGAATAGGGTAAATTATCTCACATAAAAGAGATAAGAGAAAACTTTTACAATGGAGGGGAAGAGCAGGGAGGTAAAAGGGAATGAGTCAACCTTACTCTCATTGGATTTGGCTTATGGAAGGAACAGCATATACACTCAATTGGGGATCTTACCCTGCGTGAAAGTAGGGAAAAAGAAGGTGAGGGAGATGATAGAAGGGAGAGCTGATTGGGGAAAGGGATAGCCAGAAGCAAACACTTTTGATAAGGGCCAGATCAAAGGAGAAAATAGAATAAGTAAGGGGTGGGATTGGATGAAAGGAAGCATGGTTAGTTTTTCATAATATGACTAATATGGAAATATTTTGCATAACTACACATGTATAACTTATATTGCATTGCTTGTCTACTCAATTGGGTTGGGTGATGAGGGAAGAAGGGAAAGAATCTGGAACTCAAAGTTTTAAAAACAAATGTTAATAATTGTTTTTACATGCAATAGGAAATAAGATATACAGACAATGGTGTGTAGAACTCTATCTTGCTCTGTAAGAAAGTAAGAAAAGAGGGGAAGAGGAGAAGAATTGGGGTAAAGCACAGAGAGCAGACTGGGGAAAGGGGTAATCACTTCATGTTGTTTGCCCAAGTTCCTCACCTATAAAATGAACCAGAAGAGGAGATGGCAAATTACCCTTGTATTTTTTTCCACAAAATCCCCAAATGTGTTCACGTGACTGAAAAGACTGAACACAACTGACCTCCTGTTTATTTTTTTTTTTGAGAGTTCAAGCATTTCAGGCTGAAATATTGAGCACTACAACTTTAGCAATAAACAATAGCCCAGTTATATTGCAAATATGTTTCCCAACATCACATGTGTGCACTAATTGAAACATCATAACTTTTTACTATAGTAATAAAAAACTGTCATGGTCAAAAACATGATGATTTCTGTGTTTTTATGGTGATAACATGTAACTTTGACCACTCCTGAAAAAGTGTAACATGTTCTTACAGTTTTTCATCAAGTATCAAATTACTTCCAAATCATCCCAAGAGACTGACATTCTGGAGCTAATCATTTCCCATGGGATGGTCAGACACACGTACCTGCCCTAGTTTTCTCTTGATATAGTGAAAGAGCAGGGTTCCTTTCTTCCTCTCCCTTAGCCTGCCATGTTATTTCATCAGTTGTGTTACCACATCATCAAGATAATCCAAACAGTAGCATTTTGTTGAGTATCGGTCAGGTTGTTTGAGGAAAATGATCCCTGCGGAAGCATATTACAAGCATCTTCAAATTTTATAGACCATTACAGACATTCTGCAGAAACAAACATTATATTCTTTCTGCATTTTGAAGGGTCTTTCCAATTTAAACTCATCTTCCATTAATATTAATGGTCTTCAATCTGGAATAGTTTTAAATGAACTGTTCTATAGCCTTGGTCACTACTACCACCAATACTACTACAATTACTATTACTTCTTCTTCTTCTTCTTCTTGTTCTTCTTGTTCTTCTATTTCTTTTTCTTCTTCTTCTCTTTCTTCTTCTTCTCTTTTCTTCTTCTTCTTCTTCTTCTTCTTCTTCTTCTTCTTCTTCTGCTTCTGCTTCTGCTTCTGCTTCTCATTTTTCTTCCTTTTCATCATCATCAAATAAGGTCAAGTGACTTGCACAGGGTCACAGAGCTATTAAGTATCTGAAGTTCTGAGATTAGATTTGAAATCAAATCTTCCTAACACCAGGCCTGGTGCTCTATCACCTAAAGCACCTAGTGCACCTCCCACCTCCCACCCCCATCCCCCAAAAAATAAAACAAAGAGACCGAAAAAAACTATATGGAACAATGTATAGTTGATTTTTGTCTTTCACTCTTGAGTAGGACTAAAATGGCATCACTATATTGGGGTAAGGTACAATGTATTTGACTCTATCTGATCAGAGCAATACAAGCTAGGAAAGGTCTACTGGAAATTGGGCACAAATAGTCCATATGAACTTTTGGGACAGAGACGTCTCAATTTTAGCATCTCTGGTTTCTTTTGAGCTATAGCAAATCTGATTTGCTCACAGAGTACACCTTCTTTGATGCAGGCCTACCATGTTGGGTGGTTCTGTGCTAGCTTCTCTCATGTCTCACTAAGTTCTTCAGAGAGGCCTTGAGAGTCTCATTGTATCACTTCTATCCTCCATGTCACTGCTTTTCTTCTGTGAGTCCTCTGTAATATAATCTTTTAGCCAAAGGGACATTTGGTATTGATCAGTGCGTCCAACCTATCAAAGTCATTCTCCAGCTCATTTTATAGATGATGAAACTGAGGCATACAGGAATATGTGACTTACCCATGGTCACATAGCTAGTAAGTGTTTGAGACCAGCTTTGAACTTGGGAAGATGAATCTTCCTAACCTCAAGCCTGGAACTCTATCCAGGACACCAGTGCTTCTTAAACTGTATAACTGTGTGCCCCAACCCAATATGGCATTAAAAAAATTGTCAACAGCAAAAGGTTTCTGAACCCTCACTGACCAAAAATTAATTTAAAAACAAATGTGTAAAGAATTTTGCATCATTTACCCATGCTGTATTCTGTCACTTCAGCGCAGCCTTGGTTCTGAAAACAAAACATGCAAACTTTGTACGGCGCATTCCCTCAGGCAATGCAATGCCAGTAAAAGCTGCCCAAAGAAGAAAAGGGGTCATGAGTGGGAAAAGTTTAAGAACCAACTTATGATGCTATTTCTGATAGTCTTAGAAAGAGGTGGTGGGGAATGGAACCAAAATAAAGGCAGTGAGTGGAGAAAAAAATAGATAGGAGAGATAACGTGGAAATAGAGCTTATGAAACCCAAAAACTGATTTGTTGATAGGGGATAAGGAGACTAACCATCAAAATCTGTGAGCTGACAAGCCTGCATATGTGTAAATAGTCCTCAAAAGGAATAGAAAATGTTTGGAAGATGAATTTTTGAGGGAGTCAAAGACAATCTCTTCTTCCAGACAAATTGTGAAAAAAAAAGTTGATGCTCCAAGCATCAGAATAATAACTAGTTAAAATGTTCTACATCATAATTTTGGTTAAAATAATTATAAAATTATCATATACACCTAAACAGTCACAGGTATTTTGTGTCTTTCTCTGCCTCTGTGTCTCTGTTCCTGTCTCTGTCTCTCTGTCTTTCTCTCTCTAAAAAAAAAAAAAAAAACATAAGGGGAAAAAGAATTGAATGTCATTTGATTCATGTAATAGCTACAAGTTAAGGAAATTTGATAAAACATGTTTAATTTAAAGTCATAAGTGAAGAAACTCAGTTCAGTTCAAGCAATAGAATGGTGAAACATTAGATATCTGTTAGTTATTTTCAAGGAGAATTACTAGATAACCTTAAACCTATCTCTGTGTGTTCTAGATTACCTTTAGTTGAGCCTTTAGTTCAAAATTGAAGAGATATTTTAAGGGAAGATAATTTTAGATGGACAAAGTATGCTCTAACTTGATGAAATCAAGCTGTAAAAAAAAAAGATATAGATCTGAGCTTTATTTTTCCTCTAGGTATAACAAATTTTCAACATTAGAAAGCATAGGCTTGAGAGTAAAATCCTACAGCAAATGGGACATAGATATTGAAGAAATGACATTCTGCCAGCTCTCTGTGATTTATGACCTAAATCAGGGCTTCTGAAACTTTTTTTCCATCAGTGACCTATTTGACTGAGAAATTTTTACACAACCCAGGGTATATAGATATATAAAAATAGGTAAACAAATCAAACATTTATTGATAACAAATCATAAAGAAATTTATTTTAAAACAATTCTTTGGTATACACATAATTTTATTAATTATTAAAGATGAAAGCAAATTTGCATATGAATGATATGGATGTTCTTGTTTATTGTTACATAGAGCATTAAGTCTTGACAGATTTTTGATGCTGCAGGTCTTAGAGCATCTTCTACATTTTACAGAGTTGATTGATATTTTTATTTTATAATCATCAGTGCTGAGAATGCTGCTTCCCATAAATACACAGTACAAAATGGCAGCAGTACGTTGTAAGAAGTAGAAATAAGTGGTAACAAGTAAAAAGAAATTGTTGGAAATCCTGCCCTAATCCCAAGCAAAATTCATTTGGTGATTTTCTATGTACATTAAAAACACTGCAATTAATAGCATACAATAGTCTCGAATCTGAGCAGAAGTCCTTCTTGTCACATGCAGTGTGATGGCATGTGCAGAGCAAAGAACATATATTGTGTGTTCAGAACCAAGGCTTTTGTGGGCAAGCACCACCAGAAACATGTTGGATTCATTACCCATTTGATTTTGAATTAATTTTTGGTCCTTACACGTTCAGAAACCTTTTACTGTTGCCAATATTTTTGCAAGCTCCATATTCAGTTACATGACTCTATAGCCACAGTTTAAGAAGCGCTGACCTAAGTCACTTTGGTAGGAATTTCTTCACTGCCATAATAACATCTTTATTTCTCAGACTGTATATCAGGGGGTTGAACATTGGAGTCACAGTGGAGTAGATAAGAGATAGAACATTGTCTATTTCTGCTGATTTTATGGAATTTGGTAAACAATATGAAATGATACCTGACCCAAAAAATAGGCTAACCACCATGAGGTGTGAAGAACAAGTGGAGAAGGCTTTCTGTCTCCCTATAGTTGATGGAAGCTTCTGGATTGTGGCAATGATTTTGATGTAGGAAACAAGTATCATTAGGAATGGAACAACAGCAGACAAGAAAGCACCAGCATAAGAGTACAATTCATTCATAGTGATGTCCCCACAGGCAAGATTTAGTAATGGAGGAACATCACAAAAGACATGATTGAGGCGGTTAGAACCACAGAAAGGAAGAGAGAAAATTTGGTATGTTTGTCCTATTGGAATAGGAATTGCACTCAGCCAGGAGCCAACCACCAAATAGACACAGATCTTTTGGTTCATAATAAGAGGATAGTTCAAAGGATTACAAATGGCCATGTAACGGTCATAAGCCATCACAGCTAGAAGAAAGCACTCAGCGCCTCCCAAAATAATAAAGAAACAAAGTTGTGTAGCACATGCCAGGAAAGAAATATTTCTCTTTTGAGTCAAAAGGTTTTTAAACATCCTGGGAAGTGTCACTGATGTGTAACAGATTTCTAGGAAGGAAAAGTGTCTGAGAAAAAAATACATTGGTGTTTGGAGAGTGGGATCTACCTTAGTAATTACCATGATGAGGCCATTTCCCACCAGAATGCTTATGTAGATGAGCAAGAAAATACTAAATAGAAATCCTTGATAGCTGAGAAGGTCCCCAAATCCCAGAAGAATGAATTCAACCACAACACTGACATTTGTTATTTCCATCTTGTCTGTGCCTCCCATCTTGGGGAACAGTGAATTGGGGGTAATGAAGATCCTTTCCTGAGCTGTGAATTAGTTTCCTTTCCTTTAAATGAAAAAAAAAATAATTATTTGGTCTCTTTGTTCACTTTCATCTGTAGCATTCTCCATTACATAAACTTATTTCAACTTAACTGAACAATCATTCATATCTACTATTCATTTTAGTGAAATGGTATAAAAGCATGATACCATTGGTACCTTCTCTGCAAATTATACTCAGAGAGTTTCCTATATGTCTGAAGGATTTAGTGACTACTTTAGGATCATAATGGCAATATGTTTTTTTTTAATTTTATTTTAGTTTTAATCATTCATTTCCACAAGACTTTGAGTTACATATTTTCTCCCCCTCTTTCCCCCACCTGCCGCCCTAAAACAGCCATCCCAGTGTGTCCCCCCTCCCCCAGTCTATTCTCTCCTATGTCACTTTTTGGTAGGGCAGGATGGATTTCCCAACCACAGTGCCTGTGTATCTCAGGTTCCAGTTGGATGTAGTCAGTAATAATAATAACAATAATAATTGCATATATATATAGAGAGAGAGAGAGATACACATTCATAACATTTTATTATGGAACTCCAGATTCCAGATTCTTTCTCCTCCTCCCTCGCCACCCACCCCCACTGGAAGGACAAGCAATCAAATACAGGCTGAACATGTGAAATTATGCAGAACCTCTCCATAGTGAGCACACTGTGAGGGTCTGATTAAATGTCCCCTCTTCCTATCCTGCCCCCCCATCCACTCTCTACCCTGTCCCTCTCCCTCTACAGAAATGTGAATATT
>CM053592.1:182966545-182984231 GCA_028646515.1 Pseudochirops corinnae
ATATAGCACAATAGTAAGCCATTACATTTATGCTCCATGATTTATTTCACCATTCCTCAATAGACATTTGTTATTTTCAATCCTTAACTGTCACAAAAAAGTGCTACTTTTAATATTTTGAAGCATATGTGGATTTATTATCAATCATTTCTTTGAAGATTAAGACCCCTGATGGGGATTTTACTTAAAAGGATATGGATATTTTTGTCATTTAATTTACAAAATTCTTAAATGGTTTTCAAAGTGTTTATACCATTTCCCAATTCTACCAAACATTTATTACTGGGCCTGTCCTACTACAGTCCCTTCAACATTGATTGTTGCCATTTTCTTTCAGTGTGTCAATTTGTCATTTTGCCAAAAGTAAAAGTAAACCTCATTTTAATTTTGATTTACATATCTCATATTATTAATAATTTTGGGCATTCTTTCATGAGGTTATGAATACATTGGTATCTTTCTTTAAAGAACTGTTTATTCTGATTTTATTTTAAGCAGCATACACTTATCATTCCAATGACGAAGTGACAATAATGATAACAGAGAATTGAGAAGCAGTAATAAATAAAATCATAAAATCTGCTAATATTCTTAGCTAATATCTTATGTTCTGCCTTCTTTTGTGCTGTACATTTAATGGGTACTTAATGTTTGTTAGAAAATTTAGTGAGTGAGGAAAGTTGGATTTAAGGGTCAGACAGCACACCTCTTACTACAAAATAATTCTCCCACTGACCAATTCATTAGTCTTCATCATTAAATTCTCATTCCTTTGCTTAATGTATTTTGCTTCTTTTAATTCCCTTCACGAGATGTAAAACAATAAACACTTCTTCCGTAGTAACTTTAATGTGAATCTGTCATAAGTTCTTCCATATCATGGCAAATATTGAAGAGTTTCATACTGAGAAAATGGAAAATGGTGTGATTGAATTACTTTATTTTTGTACCTACCCTTCATACGTCCAGAACACTAACCAGATAAAATTGACTCTAGAACTCTTGAATGACACTAGAAAGCCAGGAAGTAACAGCAGTGTATTTGGTTGTTATAAAAGGAGTCACCAAGAAAAGTGAAGAATTAATGCATAGGAAAGACACATAAATTAAGGAAATGAAATAATACTATTTAATTTTCCATTTGATAAAAATAATTCCTGGTAAAAAGAAATGCTTCCACTCTAGACAGTAGAATATTTAGAAATTCTAACGTATTTAACCCTCTCAAGTGATTTTTTACCTTTTCTCTCTGATTTTTAATTTAAATATGAGATAAAGACAGAGACAGAGAGAGGGACAGAAAGACAGAGAGAGAGGGAGAGACAGAGATGGAAGGGAAAAGGGAAAGAAGGAGGCAGGAAGAGAGAGATAGAGAAAGGGAAAAAGAGAGAAAGGGACAGAGAGAGAAAGAGAGATAGACAGAGAGAGAGAGAGAGAGAGAGAGAGAGAGAGAGAGAGAGAGAGGGAGAGACAGAGATAGACACAGACACAGAGACAGGGACAGACAGAAAGAGAAAGACAGAGACAGAGATGAATGAGAGTAAGAAAAAGAATAATGCTTCAATTACACTTTTTGCCATCACTATTGACAACCATTCCTTCCTTTAAATCACCCCCAATTCCTCTCTGTCTTAAATCATAGTGCTATCCCTACAAATTTTTCTACCCATCCAAAAAAAGGGGAAATTTAGCATTGTCTCTTAGAAGTAATACAGGACTATATCTATGTTCTTCCTACTACCCTCCCACAATTATCTGTATGATTTGGATCAATATACAAAATTTTCTGCATTAGTCTATTTATTGGTAAAATGGAAATGATATATTGACTATTTGAGAAAGTGATGCAAAGTTCAGTTGAGAGAATATTAGTCTTTCAATCCATTAATGTATCTCCATCAAACCATTGCCTTGGGTTTGAAGCCAAGATGTTAGAGAAAAAGCAGGAACTTGTTTGAGCTCATGTTCCAACCACCTTCAATATCTGTTAAAAAAAAAAAGTCTCTAAATAAATTTTAGAGCTATAGAACCCACAAAGTGACAAAGTGAAACAAATCTCCCACTGAAGGAAGCCTAGAAAACTGAAAGGAACAGTTTGTCACACCTGATTGGTAGCAAAGTGCAGTCCTTCATGGGCTGCATGAATGTAGACCAGTAGTATAGACCTGCTGAAGGAGACCTCAGGGGAATGAAGCACTGGCAGTGGTGGCAGTTTCTAGACTTCTTAAAACATAAACACAAAAGAGAAAATAAAAGGTCAGTGAGGAAACTCTGTTGGAACTGGGTGAGAGAAGAGCCCAGCCTGGTTCCTGCCCCTGGGGCAGTGGAGGTTGCAGTGGCAGTGGTTATGACACCAGGGCAGATGCTTCCTGAGCTCTAGGCTGACAGATGATGGGGGAACCAAGCAGCTGACTGGAGGGCAATCACAGGATTATCTTGCTGTCACTAAGGCATGTTTCTCTTGCTTTGCCCTGCTTAGATCTGGGTGGCAGTCTTGAGTGGTGGTCCTGGAGTGAGGAGGAGTGCTGGTGTGGCAGAGCTTGTGCTAACTGTGGAGAGAGCATCCTCCTCCTCACAGTTCTGAAGTAATGTGAATCTAGAAGTAGCCTAGAAGTAGCTCTGACAACAACTGTTTAAACTCCAGAAATTTGAGGCATAGCATTCTACACTCTGAAAACAGAGTTCTACCATGGCAAACAGCTCGAAAGTCAAGTAATTGACTAGCAAAATGAACAAACATAGGAAGAGAAATCAGACTATAGAATTATTCTTTGGGGACAAAGACAATCAAAAGAAAGGACCAGAAGTAGTCAAGTAAGTTGAAATTCATGCATCAAAAATCTCCAATAAAACCATGAATTGTTTGCTGGCTATGGAGGAACTCAAGAAGGATTTTGAAAATCAAGTAAGAGATGTAGAGGAAAAATTGCAAACAAAAATGACAGTGATGCAAGACAATTATGAAAAACTAGTCAAAAGCTTGCTAAAGAAGTCCCCCCAAATACTGAAGAAAATAGCTTTCAGAGCTCCTGGCCTGCAGATCATAGGGGACCAAGCAACCATTCAGAGGGTAATCTCTCTTGCTTTAACCTGCTTGGATCTGGATCACAGGCTTGGGTGGTGGTCCTGAGGTGTGTGACCAGTGAGCCAGAGCCTGTGGGGGCTATAAAGAGGGTACCCTCCTAATACCTCTGGCTACTGTGAAAACCCCAGCAATTTTGGACAAAGCTCTCTCCATTCTGGAAGCAGAGTTCTACAGAGGCAAAGAACTCAAATGTCAAGTAATTGACTGGCAAAATGAGCAAGCAGAGTAAGCAGAAACAAACCATAGAATCCTTTTTTGGGGGACAAAAAGGATCAAAGCATGGAGCAGGAGGAAGACAGTGAATTCAGAACTCCTATATCAAAAGCCTTCGAGAAAAATATGAATTGGTTACAGGCCATGGAGGAGCTCAAGAAGGATTTTGAAAATCAAGTAAGAGAAGTGGAACAAAAACTCATAAGAGAAAGGAGAATGATGGAAGAAAATTAGGAAAAGCCAGTCAACAGCCTGCTGAAGGAAACCTAAAAATATATTGAAGAAAATAACACCTTAAAAAAAAGACTAACTTAAATGGCAAATGAGGCCCAAAAAGCCAATGAGGAGAAGAATACCTTAAAAAGCTAAATTTGCCAATGGAAATGGAACTTCAAAAACTCACTGAAGAGAATAACTCCTTCAAAATTAGATTGGAGCAATTGGAAGCTAATGACTTTATGAGAAATCAAAATACTATAACACAGACTCAAACAAATGGAGAAATAGAAGGAAACGTGAAATATCTCATTAGAAAAAAAGTTGACCTGGAAAATAGATCCAGGAGAGATATTTTAAAATTTATTTGTCTATCTGAAAGGCATGATCAAAAAAAGAGTCTGGACACCATCTTTCAAGAAATTATCAAGCAAAATTTTCCTGATATTCTAGAACCAGATGTGTGTATATATAAATAGATACATATATATGTATGCATAGAAGGGTTTATGTATATGTTAACATATATGTGTGTGGGAATTTGTATGTTCATGTATACATAGAGTGCACAAGATGAGTTGAATATGAAAGGAAGCTATCTAAAAAATAAAATTAAAAGGTGAGAGAGGAATTTTTTGGGAGAAGGAGAAAGGGAGAGATATATCAGGGTAAATTATCTCATATAAAAGAGGCAAGAGAAAACTGTTACAATGGAGGAGAAGAGCAGGAAGATGAAAGGGAATGGAACAACCTTATTCTCATTGAATTTGGGTTAAGGAGGGAATAATGTATACACTCAGTTGGGTATCTTACCCTACAGGAAAATAGGGAGGTAGGGGATAAGAAGGGGGATGAAATCAGGGAGGGAAGATTGCAGGACCTGATAGTTACAAATTTTTGAAAAGGAATAGGGTCAACAGAGAAAATAGAAGAAGTGGGGGAATGATAGGATGTAGGCAAATATAGTTACTTTTTCACAATATAACTATTATGAAAATGATTTGGGTAACTACACATGTACAACCTATATGGAATTGCTCATCTTCCCAGTGGGGGTGGGTGAGGAGGAAAGAAGGAAAAAGTATGGAACTCAAAGGTTTAAAAACAAATGTTTTAAAAAATTGTTTTTTACATGTAACTGGGAAATTAGATATGCAGGCACTGGTGTATAGAAATAAATCTTGCCCTACTAAAAAGTTACAGGGTTAATGGGGGAGGATATAAGAGAGAACAGATTGGGAGAATGAGAATTCATTTGGCTTGCTATTTGGGAATGTGGTGTAGGGGAAAGACAGGGAGAAAAATATTGTAACTCAAAATCTTGTGGAAATTAATGTTGAAAACTAAAAATAAATAAATTTTAAAATATAACTACAACCCCTCTACAAAAAAAAAAAAAAGATTGAAGCAAATGGAAGCTAAGGACTTTGTGACAAATCAAGATAGAATAAAACAGATCCAAAAGAATGAAAAAAAAATACAAGACAATGTAAAATATCTCACTGGGAAAAATCACTGCCTTGGAAAATAGATCAAGGAGAGATAATTTATAATTATTGGATTACCTTAAAGCTAAGATAGAAAAAACTGAAACCTCATCTTCCTAGAAATTTTCAAGGAAAACCTCCCTGATATTCTAGAACCAGAGTATAAAATAGAAACTGAAAGAAATTGACTGATTGTCTTTTGAAAAAAGAATTTAAAAAAACCAAACTCCTTGGAATATTATAGCCAAATTCCAGAGTTACCAGGTAAAATAGAAAATATTACAAGATGTAAGGAAGGAAAAAATGAGCATTGTGGAAAGACCATCAGGATGACACAAGATCTAGCAGCTTCTATGTTAAGGGATCAAAGGGCTCATAATATGATATTCTGGAGGTCAAAGGAGCTAGGATTAAAACCCGAATCACCTACCCAGCAAAACTGAGTATAATGTTTCAGGGGAAAATATGGGTATTTAATGGAATAGAGGACTTTCAAGCGTTCTTGATGAAAAAAGCAGAGCTGAACAGAAAATTTGACTTTCAAACAAAAGAATCAAGAGAACATGAAAAAGAAGACAGGAAAGAGAAATGAGGACTTATTAAAGTTGAACTGTTTACATTCCTACCTGGAAAGATGTTATTTATAACTCATGAGACTTTTCTCAATATTAAAGTAGTTGAAGAGAAACACACACACACACACACACACACACACAGATGAAAGCGGATGAGATGAATATGAAGGGAAGAAATAAAAAAAAAATAAAATTAAGAGGTGAGAGAGGAATATATTGGAATAAGGAGAAAGGGAGAGATAAAATAAATTATCTCACATGAAAGAGGCAAGAGAAAGCTATTGCAATGGATGGGAAGAGCAGGAAGGCTAAAGGGAATGGGCCAAATTTAATCTCATTGAATTTGGCTTAAGGAGGGAATAACATATACACTCAATTGGGTATCTAACCCTACAGGAAAGTAAGGGTGGGTAGGGGAAAACAGAGGGGGATGACAGAAGGGAGGGCAGATTGGGGGAGGGGGGTAGTCAGAACGGAACACTTTTGAAAAGGGACAGAATAAAAGAAGAAAATAGAATAAATGGGTATGGGATAGGATGAAGGCAAATATAGTTAGTTTTCCACAGTATGACTATCAGGGCAATATTTTGTATAACTGCACATGTATAACCTATTTTTTATTACTTGTCTTCCCAATGGGGGTGGTTGAGGAAGAAGGAAGAGAACTCAAAATTTTAAAATCAAATTTTAAAAAAATAAGTATTGGAACATGCAAAAAGGAAATAATATATACAGGACATGCATATGGAACTTCTTACCCTAAAACAATATAAGGAGTAAGGAGCTAAACGGTGGGATGGGGAGATATGAGAGGGCCGACTGGAGGAAGATGTAATCAGTGTGTTTGCTATCTTGGGCTGGAGGGTAGGGTAGAGATGGGAAGAAAATTTGGAACTCAAAATTTTGTGGAAATGAAGGTTGAAAATTAAAAATAAATAAATAAATTCTGAAAAAATATACATACATACGTACATACATATATTCCAAGGATGTATGTGGGTTTATTTTATATTCTGCAACTTTGCTAAAGTTATTTATTATTTCATCAGTTTGTTACTTGATTCTCTTGGATTCTCTACATGTATTAACACATCATCTAAAAAGGTTGATGAATTGGTCTCTTTACCTATTTCAATTCCTTCTAATTTTTTCTCTTCTTTTATTGCTATAGCTAATAGTTTTAGTACCAAATTTAATAACATGGGTGATAGTGGACATCCTTGTTTCACTCCCAGTCTTCTTGGAAACACTTCTAACTTCTAGCTTATCCCCATTACATGTAATACTTGCTGACAGTTTTTGGTAGATTGCACTTATCTTTTTGAAGAAGACTATTTATTCCCATGCTTTTCTAGTGATTTTAATATGAATGCATGTCATATTTTGTCAAAAGCTTTTTCTGCATCAGTTGAGATAATCATATGGTTTCTACTAGTTTTATTGTTGATATGATCAATTATTCTGATAATTATCCTGATGAGTTGCTGTAATCTTTTTGATAATATTTTATTTAATATTTTTTGCTCTATTTTCATTAGGGAAATTGGTCTATAATTGTCTTTCTCTGTTTTGGACTCTTCCTGATTTAGGTATCAGTACCATATTTGTATCATAAAAAGAATTTAGTAGGACTACTTCACCAATTTTCCCAAAGAGTATATATAGTATTGGAATTAATAGATTTGATAGAATTCACTTGTAAATCCATTTGTCCCTGCAGATTTTTTTTCCTAGGGAGTTCATTGATGGCCTATTCAATTTCTTTTTCTGAGATGAGGTTATTTAAGTATTTTATTTTCTCTTTTGTTAAACTGCTCAAATTAATTATACATATTCATCTATTTCACTAAGAATGTCAAATTTATGGGCATACAATTGGACAGAATAATTCCTAATTATTGCTTTAATTTCCTCTTCATTGAAGATATATTCATGCTTTTAATTTTTGATACTAGGAATTTGGTTTTCTTCTTTCTTTTTTTAAAATCAAATTGAGTAAAGGTTTATCAGATTTATTGTTTGTTTTATTAAAACCATCTTTTAGTTACATTTCTTATTTCAATAATTTTCATAATTTCGATTTTATTAATCTCTTCTTTGGTTTTCAGTACTGCTGATTTGGTATTTTGGTGGCGAATTTTCAATTCATTCTTTTTCTAGATTCTTCAGATGCATGCCCAATTCATTGATCTCCTTTTTCTGTATTTAATCATGTAAGCATTCAGAAATATAAAACTTCCCCTAAGAACCACTTTCACTGCATCCCATAAACTTTGGAATGTTGTCTCCTTAATGTTATTCTCTTGAATGAATTTATTGCTTGTTCCTGTGATTTGTTGTTTGACCCACTCATTCTTTAGAATTACATTATTTTCCAATTAATTTTTAGTCTATATTTCCATGGCACATTATTGAATTTAATTTTTATTGCATCGTCATCTTAAAAAAAGATTAATTTAATATTTCTCCCCTTCTTCACTGAATTGAAAGCTTTTTATGTCCTAGTATATGGTCAATTTTTTGTGTATGTGCCATGTACCACTGAGGAGAAGGTATATTCCTTTTTAGCCCCATTCAATTTTCTCCAGAGGTCTATCATATCTATCTTCTCTAAACTTCTATTTACCTCCTTAACTTCTTTCTTGTTTGTTTTGAGGTTAGATTTATCCAGTTTAGAGAAGGGGATGTTGAGGTCCCCCACTCATATAATTTTGTTGTGTATTTCTTAGTATAACTACCTTAACTTCTCTAAGAATTTGGATGCCATACTACTTGATGCACATATGTTCAGTAATGATATCATTTCATTGTCTGTCATTCCTTTTAGCAGGATATAGTTTCTTTTCTTATCCCTTTTAATTAGATCTATTTTTGCTTTTGCTTTTTCTTAAATTAGGATTGCCACCCCTGCTTTTTTTTACTTTAACTGAAGCATAATATAGTCTACTCTAGCCTTCTAACTTTGCCCTGTGTGTATCCCCCTGTTCCAAATGTTCTTTTTGTAAACGACCTATTGTAGGATTATGTTTTTTTTTAATACATCCTGCTTTCCATTTTTGTTTTATGAGATAATTCATCCCATTCTCATTTATAATTATGATTACTGTCTGTGTCTTTCTCTCCATCCTATTCCCCTCCTTATGCTTTTATTTCTCCCTTTTCCCTTCCCCTCCTCAAATGAATTTTGGTTTTGACCACCACTTCCATCAGTATTGCTTCCCTATCAACCACCCTCCCTTTTCTCAAGCTTTTCCCTTAGTGCTTCTTCCCTGCCTTCTAATCCCCCACCCTTTTCTTTCTGATTTACTCTCCTCTGCCTCTAGGGCAATTTAGATTTCTATACTGTGCTTTAAGTATTGGTGACTATTATTCTCTTCCAACACTGAATATGGTAATTCTTCAAGGTTTTTGTTTCTAGTATGTCTTAAAAAACAAAACAAACACAAAAAAGACCTCCTCACTGTACTCGCTTATGCTAAGATTTCTGTTCCCTTTTTTCTATGAAATAGTAGAAATGTGAAGAAACAGGCATTCAGTCTTGTAGAAAAATTCACTTTATTTTTACAAGTAATTGTCAGAACTTTAATGAAAGATGCTATAGTTGATGCTACATCATGGAATCCACTTTAATCATTTTCTCTCAGTGATTTTTCTCATTTCATACTTTCTTCATTTGCCAAAAATATTCATGACTATTCTCCAGATGGTTGCAGAAACTGAAGGTGTGACCACCAAAGAAGGAAATAACTGAGTATGACTCAGATAATTAATTAAATATCACCATAAATTACACCAGAATAGTTTAGCGAGTACTCATAAAAGGCATATACATGATCTTATTGAGAAATTGTTCTGAGATCCTTTAATTTCCTGAAAGTTTCCTTCACATCATTGTTCCTTAGACTGTATATTAAGGGATTTAGCATAGGTATCACTATTGTATAAAAAACAGATCCTATTTTGACTAAAAGCCATGAGTTTTGGGAATTGGGAATACAATAGAGGATGAGGATGGTCCCATAGAAAATGGTAACGGCTATCAAGTGGGAAGCACACGTGGAGAAAGCTTTATATCTACCACTGGCTGAGTGCATTTTGAGGATTGTGACAAAAATAAAAATATAAGAAGTAAGGATAATGATGAGGGTGCAAATTGCATTGAGATTTGCAAAGATAAAAAGCATTATCTCACTGAAGTGTTTATCAGAGCAGGAAGCAGATAGGAAAACAGAATATTCACATTCAAAGTTATTAATGATTTTGGTCTCACAAAATGACAGTACAAGAAGTGAGTAGGTGAGTACAATAGAAGAAATTATGCCCCAAGAATATGCCACAGTCACTTGCAGGGCACAGTGTTTTGGGGACATGTAAACTGTATACAGCAAAGGGTAACATAGAGCAACAAAGCGGTCATAGGCCATCACTGCCAACAGTACCATCTCTGTTATCACACAGGTGACACCAGTCGAAAACTGTGTGATGCAGGCTTTGATGGAGATGCTTCTATCTTCCACAACTAAATTTTCTAGTAGTTTTGGTGTAGCTATAGTGGAGTAACAGAAATCCACAAAGGACAAGTGCTTGAGGAAAAAGTACATGGGGGTGTGGAGTTTGGGGTTTATCTTGATGACCACAATCATTCCCACATTCCCCAACACAGTGACTACATAGATGATGAGGAACAGTAGAAAGAGGGGCACCTGGAGCTCTGGATATTCAGAGAATCCTAAAAGGATGAACACAACTGCACTACTCTGGTTCTTGTCAGGGCTCTCCATGATGCCTGTTGGAGAGAATTAGAAAGGGATCATGAGAAGCAAAGCAAAAATAAAAATGAGGATGAGAAGATAATGCAGATTACTACTTAGAAATTATTATTGTTAACATTATTATGGAGATGGTAATAGGATTAGTTTAAAGTTAGCACTTGTTCTCAAGACCTATATGTGTATTGAGAGAAAATCAGGGAGTATGAAAGAAGTTGAAATAAGAGTGAAATAGAGAATGGTCTGAGTATGTGGATGAGTATAAATTTGCAGAATCTAGTACAATCTATATTTTGACTAATGTCCAGTTTAGAAAATACAGTTCATCCAGAATCTTTAAATGAAGAAGAACCCAATTACTCCCAAAACAGCCTATTTTACTTCAGACACCAAAATATAATAAAAAGGTAGCTCATCTCCCCTCCACTTTGGGTATTCATTGTGTCTTCTTAAAAATGTCACTTCTGCCAATGTGGTCTAATTCAGTTCCCTGGAACCCAGCAAAAGAAATTTAAGGTCTCTTTCACATAACAACCTTTTAAATATTATGTATGTGTGTGCGTGTGTGTGTGTGTGTGTGTATATGTGTGTGTGTATAATAACTCCTGAAATATTTTTCTTATCTTTTCTTGTAAGGACTATTGTTATAAGACAAACTAACAGTAAAAGACATGTCTGTATAATAGCAAAAGTTGGACATATTCTTTGTGGGAATTTCAGTAGCAAGAATTTAGTCAGCTTTTTTTATAAAGAACATGTTTCAGTAGTTTTCATAATATAGCAACACAACTGAAGTAATGTGTTCATTAACATAAAAATTCACATTTACCATCAGTACGCTATAGAGCCAGGTAAGTGACATGGTACTAAGAGTGGAGTCAAGAAGACTTGAGTTCAGATCAAGCTTCAGATGCTCACTATGTGACCTTGAGGAAATTATTTAACCTATTTTTGCCTCAGCTTCTACATTATTAAAATGAGGAAAATATGGGATGACTAGATGTCATAGTGAATAGAGCACCAGGGCTAGAGTCAGGAGGACCTGAGTTCAAATAGGGCCTCAGAAAATAACACAGAAAACTAGCTGTGTGATCTTGGGCAAGTCACTTAAACCCAATTGTCCTACCTTCCCCCCTCCAAAAAAGCAAAAATATATAAATCAAATGAAGAAAATAATAATACCTAACTCCTAGGGCTGTTCAGAATGCCAAATGGGATAATATCTTTAAAGTGCTTCAGACAACATCACTCCCATAGTCAGTGCTTTATTAACATTAGTTATCATTTGTTTAAATGGCTTCAACCTCAGTGGTGGACCTTGATGACTGCGTAACATTCAATCACTTCACCTATTTTCCCTGATATTTATAAAAACCACAACAATAACTAACATTTTTATAGCACTTTCTTTTTGCAGGAATTGTGTGAAGTCCTTTACAATTATTGTAGAAATGATCCTCAAAATAACCTGGAGAAGTAAATGCTATTATTATCCCAGTTTTACATATGGAGAAGCTGATGTCTAGTTAAATGAATTAACCCAGAGCTACACAGCTAGTATGTGTCTTGAGATCAGATTTGAACTCAGATCTCCCTGACTCCAGATCTCTATCAATGGATTACTGATATCACTGTAAAGTATGAGATTGGACTAGAAAATATTTCAATTCCTTTCCAAGATGTAACATTTTATATTCAATGTTGAAAAATCATTTCCAAATCTATGCACTAAAATCTTATGGTTGTTCCATATGGTAGTATGAAAAGAATATCCAGATAAAAAGGGAAGTTGCCTGTTAGTTGAATTTGAGATTCAATCCTGTGAAATTGTTTCTTTATAACTTGTGACTATAATGGGGGGATAAAACATCATAAAAGTAGTGGGAAGAAGCAGCAACAGCCTGAAGTGGGGTGTTTTAGGAATTTAATGCTTTATCTTTACTTCCATGGAATAAATAGATCTATCTCTTTGAAGAACATCACAATGTAGATCAACTAGTTCAATAATAGCAAAAGAAAAAAAACAAATAATATAAACAAATGAATACAGAGAAAGAGAGACAGAGAGAGAGAGACAGAGACAAAGAGACAAAGACAGGGAGACAGAGAAGAGAGAGACAGACAGAGGCAGAAAGAAGTCAAAGGTGGTGGGGGTCTAGTTCATTGAAAATTATTAGACATGACTGGGATGTGTGGATTAGAAATTGGGTCAGGGAAGAAGGGATGTTATGTACCGATTCATTTTTTTTTTTTTATAGAAGTCTAACAGAAGAACATTTTCAAATTCCATAAGTGCTCATGAGCACTGGCTATTGAGAGAGATAGTATGTGAGAATGCTCTGCCAGTGAATTGAAAATTCCAATATAGTAAATCCATATGTATAGGTCATTCCAATGTCATTTTACATCCAGGAATAACACTTTCAGATTTTTCACTCCACTCTCTGCCTCTTCAAAATATTTACACATGTAGCTTCTGACCCCTCTATATCCCCCCACACACTTTTTTTCTTTAAATGTACAAATTCCAGATTGCTCCACCTGCACATTCTTTTCTCTCCTGAACAAAGTTCATCTCCTGTGTATTCTTTCCCTTAATTGTCTTTTTTCTGCTATAAAGTGGCCAATATTTGGTATTTCATATATTCTAATGAATTGTCATTTTCTTATCTTTCAAATATTTCTATGATCTTCTTACCTTCTATAAAAGACAATGTCTCTCCTTGTCATCACATGCTTTCTGTCCTTGTTCCCTTTAAAATGGCTTCACCAAATTCACCTATATATTTTCAATCTGTGAAGACAGACTCCTCCAGGCATTTCTGTTTGTAAGTTATACAGTTAGAAAGTTGTCTGAGGCTTTCATCATTATCTTACTCTTCCTAGCCCATTTGGGATTTTCTTGACAAAGATACTGGAGTGGTTTACCACTTCCTGCTCCAGTTCATTTTACAGATGAGGAACTGAAGTATACTGGGTTAAGTGACTGCCCCCAGTCACACAGCCAGTGGCTTTCTGAGGCCATATTTGAACTCACTCACTTCAGTTCAAAGCTCTATCCACTGCACCACCAAATTGCAGGCAGTTTGTTTTCTTGGCCAGTCTTATTGCCTGAGGCACAAGGTGGTTAAATGACTTGTCCAAGGTCATTTAATGTAAACACTGCAGTAGGTTCTTCAGAGGTAGAGCTAGAACAAGGATCTCCCTTCTCATTCTCTCTTCTCTCCATTGTTCCTCTTGGATTTTTATTGTGTGTGTGTGTGTGTCTGTGTGTGTGTGTGTGTCTGTGTGTGTGTGTGTGTGTCTGTGTGTTTGTGTGCATGTGGGTTTGTATATGTATGTATCTGCATATGTGTACACACATATGTATATATACCCATACACATATTCATTTGTAGGATACCTAAGAAAAAAAGAATCAAAACTAAAAGTTTAGGTAACCCATTGTGAGACCAAAAAACAAACAAACCAACCCGAAAACTTTCCTTATATCTTTCTACTTGTCTATCTAGATTTTCTTTCAGTCTTGCCCATCTTTTTTCTGCATTTCTCGTGTCTTCAATGGATTTGTAGACTCAGTGGTCCTAACATACCTACATATTTATGACTTATTATCATTTATTCAGGGCTTAAAGACTTAGTAGCCATCTACTCTAGTCCCTCATTTTATAGAAAAGGTGAAGTTAAACGAGCTGTCCAAGATCAACTGGTATGAAATAGCAGAGATGTGATTTTGACATAGTTCCTCTGGGTCCATCCTTCTACTACACTGCATCTCATCTTCAAAAGTAATAAACTGCAAAATTGGAATACTTCCTTTGCAAATTATGGTCTAATTCAAATAGACTCTTAGAGCCCTTAGCCTGTCATTCAAATCCTTCCATAAACTTACTCTCATGAGGTCTGATTTTCTATCCCAATGGTAACAGCTAGCACTCCATACCTCTGTTCTCACCATGCTCCTTGCCTCTGTGATCTCTTTCTGCTATTCTAATTATAGAAAAATTAAATTTTCCTCAAGTATCAAGCAAACCTCTCAATCTTCAAACTATTCCTTGACCATTCTCTGTCCTTGTCCAACCTCTCCCTTCAAAGTTGTAAGACTAATTTTGTAAGACACCATTAGACTCATGTTTTTAGTGCTAGTAGTGATCTTTGTGTACAGATGTCCACTTCCCTAATGTGAATTATGAACCCCCTGATGTCCACAAATGTATCTGTTACAGCTTTGGTCCTTCTACATGTTGAAACAAGATACACACACTTGGTAAAAAGAAGGTGAAAGAGAAATATCTTTGAGACCTTCAGGTCACCACACCAACTGGTCTGTCTGTTCCACTTTTAACAAGCTTTAATTATTCAGAAGATCTGCCTGAGATCAAGCCAAAATTTCCTTCTTTTTAATTTCTTCCCCAACTACTCCTGGTATTACACTACTCTCCTTATGAGAGTCGTAATTCTCTTCTCTTCCACACCTTGTTTCAGGATTTATTGCATCCCCCATTTTTATCCATTCTGGGCTGATTGGAGTCTTTTACTTCAGTGATGTGTCTCAGGCTTATGTTTCTTTATGTTTTGTAATTCCATATTGCTCTAAACATTTGTGAAAAGAAAGTTGTAAAACAATTATTATTAGAATATAATCTCAATAGTGATAATTAAGGGTCAAAGAGGGTTAATACTGTTTTTTTTTCCCATTAAATAATAGTTTTTCATGCTTGGTCTGGAACTTTGATTCCATAGTTACAAGGAACTTCAAACATATAAACCACCTCACTGATACAGCTTTAGTGATCCTTTGCAATTTATAATTTCAGGTAATTTCTTAGGAATAGAGAGTTAACTCCATAACTTTTTAACTTTCTAACTGTATAACTATAACTTTTCTAGTACATTTTATTCAGCTGACATGTTTTATAGGCAAAATGTGAACCCTGACAATCCTACTATCTCCCCCACACTCATTCTTCATTCCTCTCCATTTCTATAATCTTGATAATAACTGCCAGTGGACCTTTAACAATAGTTATATGGCATTGGTATTGGTCTTTCTATGAACATGTGTCATCTTTCCACATGCACTGAAAAGCTCTTATGAGAAGATACTTTGTCTGATTATCTCCTAATATTTATGGATATTAGGTTCCATGTACAAAAATGGTGACCAAAAAGTGAATGATGATGATGAAGGTGATGAAGATGATCTAAGTCCTCATACTTGCACTCTTTTGGCAGTTCCTTTCTGACTTATCTTTCAGGAAACTTATGAAAGGAACATTCTAGTTTCTGGTCAATAGACCAAGGCAAAAGAATGTACAGGAGGAAATTAGCAGATATATGTACTCACCAGAACATAGACTCTCCTCAGTGTTTCCATTCCTTCATCTATAGTATAGATGATGTATCTTGTGACATAGTAATTTCATGATTAGATCTCTCCTTGATCCCTTCCTTATGATCAAGTTCAGAATTAATCCACTGATATACATTATTACTAGAAAATTAGTCTTTTTCATTTACTGGACAAGGAATATGAGGTTGTCTCCATTTTGCAGCAAAGTTCAGAGTCAGAGACATGTCCTCTTACTCTACCTGAAGCCTAGGCATGGTATTTATGCTGATGATTTTACATTTGCCTCCAAATCCTTTGGGTGCAGGACCCTAGAGACTCTCTACTGACCCTACATGTGTTATCTCTAAAGAAGCAATTCAAGAAAAAAAAATGCTTCTGCTATGTCACTTTCAGAAAATTGAATTTTTTAGAAATTAAATTGGCCTTACAGATAGATTTTTCTCCACTTAACAAATATTAATACAGACTTTCCATAACATTTTGAAATGCATAATTAGAGGAAACTTCACATGTATTTGGAATAATTTCCCCTCAGAGGTCATGCAATAAGATTTGGCCAGAATCACCTTACTAAATGCTTACTGAGAGAACTTAATAAATATTTCTCGACTTCACTTTGCACAGGACAGTGAAGACATTGTAAAAAGTTGTTTTCAAGATGCAGAATTTCTTCCTCACTCTAGCACCTGGTAGTAGACAGTTGATGCATAGTATGACTCCACTTGCTGATCTGAGCTCAGCCTATCCTAGAACAAGAATCTCTACTCTGGGGATGCTGCTCCTAAGATCACTGTACACACTCACTCCTGGTCTCATAATGTTGTTCACACTGCTAGACATACCTTTTACATGGAATACCTTGGATAGTTACTTCATTTCCTAGATTTTTAAGGCTGATCATGACCCTAATGGCAAACCCCATGCATGATTAGAGAAATCTCCTCCCCATTTCCCACTCCCCCAGTAATACAGTAAGCAACATTGGGATGGGGGAGATATTTCTAGTGAGTTGTTTGTATGTTGCCCTTCATTCTGGAGGAGGACCAAAATGACATCACTCTCCTAAAGTCAATTTTCAATGTGTCCTACTGTGGCTGATCAGACCAATACAAGCTTGAAATGCTCTACCACAGGCCAGACACAAATAGTCTGTGTGAACATTCGGGGTGAATTCTCCAAATCTGTGCATCCTGCATTTCCTTTGAGCTATTTCAATTCTGCTTTGCTCATAGAGCACAGCACCTTCTCTGATGTGGGTATGCCATGCTGAGTGGTCCTGTGTGAGTGTCTCCCATGTCACACAATCAATTCCAGAGCTCTTGAGAATGACCTTAAGAGTGTCCTTGTACCATTTCTTCTGACCACCACATGAATACTTACCCTGTGTCTGTTCTCCATAAAGCCGTCTTTTTGGTATGTCTATGTTTTTCATTTGAACAACATGGTCAACCCACCGGAGCTGCAATCTCTGAAGCAGAGTTTGAATGCTTGGCAATTTGGTTTGAGTAATGACTTCCATGCCTAGTACCTTATCCTATCAGGTGATCTTCAGAATCTTCCCAAGTGTAATGACATTGGGATTTGAAGATCTTCCATGCCCCCTGAGCTTGCTAATTTAGCAGGAAGGGGTGGAGCAAGAGAATGCCGGAACCAAGCTAGTCTCCGTGCAGTGCGGACTGGAAAAGGCATCAGAGGCAGTGGCTGCAGCTGCGAACTCCTTTTGCTTTGAGCAGGGCAGAATCTCTGTTAAGAACTCCTGCTGAGGACTGCCTGGGGCAGGAACTGCCAAGGGCCGGAGCTGCTGGGACCAAGCTGCCTGGACGCTGAGCAGTTGCGTGCGTGAGGAGAGGAGGATCTTTGCCTGAGGTAGCCTGTCCTGTTTGAAGGCTTGAGGATGTGGGTATTTACTACTGTGACCACATGTGCCAACTTCATCACTACTGGGTTGGCTTTGACTTTCTGGTTTTGGGACTCAGTCTTCTGGTATT
>CM053592.1:182984731-183010915 GCA_028646515.1 Pseudochirops corinnae
TATTTTGTCCTCTGGTTCTAAAATATCAGGGCAATTTTCCTTGAGAATTTCTTGAAGGATGATTTCTAAGTTCTTTTTTTGATCATGGCTTTCAGGTAGTCCAATAATTGTTAAATTTTCTATCCTAGATCTATTTTCCAGATCAGTGTTCTTTTCAAGGAGATATTTCACATTTCCTTCTATTTTTTCATTTGTTTGGATCTGTTTAATAATATCTTGATTTCTCATAAAGTCATTTGCTTCCATTTGCTCCACTCTAATTCTGAAGGAATTATTCTTCTCAGTGAGCTTTTGAGATTCTTTTTCCATTTGGCAAATTTGACTTTTTAAGGCATTCTTCTCCTCATTGGCTTTTTGGGCCTCTTTTGCCATTTGAGTTAATCTATTTTTTAAGTTGTTATTTTATTTAGTCGGGCTGTTTACTCACTTTTCATGATTTTATTGCGACATTCTCATTTCTCTTCCCAATTTTTCCTCCACTTCTCTTATTTGGTTTTCAAAATCCTTCTCCAGCTGATCTATGGCTTTTAGGAAGTCTTTGTGTTTTTTGGAAGCTTTTGGTGTGGGAGTTCTAACTGTATTGTCTTTCCATCATTCCATACATTGATCTTTTTTGTGCCCAAAAAAGGATTCTAGGGTTCGTTTGCTGTTCTTACTTTACCTCCTTTGCCTGCTCATGTTGCCAGTGAATTACTTGGCTTTTTTTAGCTCTATGGAACTCTACTTCCAGGGATGAAAGCTCTGTCCCAAGTCACTGGGGTTTTCACAGCAGCGGGAGCTTTTAGGAGCCTGCTGAAGCTTCTACCAGCTTTGGCTCAGTGAAAATCCCTCCCAGGATCACCACCCAAAACCATGATCTGGATCCAGGCTGCTCAATGCAAAAGCACTTAGCCTCTGAATAATTGCTTGGCCCCCCTGCAGTCTTAAGGCCGGGAGCTCTGAAGCAGCCCTGTGGAGATGGCTGCAGAGCCGAGGCTTCTGCAGTTTCCTTGCCCTGGGGGCAATTTGGCCAGACTGCTTTTCTCTCCCAGATTTAGCTGAGATCCACTGACCTTTCACTTTGTCCTTGTTTCTGATGGCTTGATAATTCTGGAAACTGCCACAGCTGCCGTCAATCCACTCTCCTGAAGGCTCCAGCTGTGGCTCATCCTGATTGCCCCAGGTCCAAGCCACGGTTTCAAGCTGGGCTGGTTTTGGCTCCCAGAGTGCTGCGATGAGCCCTTTGTCCCGAGCTGTCTTCAGCAGGAGATGTGTTTTTCTGTACTTTTGTGTGAGTTTTGGAGCCCTAAAATTTGTTTAGAGTCATATTTTATGGGTATTTGAGGTGGCTATGTGCGAGCTGCAAAACCTTGCTGTTTCCATGCTACCATCGTGGCTCTGCTCCCTTTCCAATAATTGAGATCCAATCTTATTTGTATGAAAATTGTTTTGTTAATTGTGTTCATATAACTCCTGAGATTGTTTTTTCAGGAAGACTCCCAAATATTTTATAATGTCTATAGTAACTTTAAATGGAATTTATCTTTCTATTTCTTGCTGTTAGGTTTCATTAGATATGTATAGGAATGCCAAGGATTTATGTGACTTTATTTGATATTTTGTAACTTTGCTAAAGTTTTATTATTTCAAGTGGTTTTTTTTTTACTTAATTCTCCAGGATTCTCTAAATATGTCATCATATTATCTGCAAAGAGTTATAGCTTAGTCTCTTCTTTGCCACTTCCAATTTCTTCAATTTCTTTTTCTTCTGTTATTGCTACAGCTAATATTTATAGTACCAAGTGAAATAACAGAGGTGATAGTAGACCCTTTCCTCTCCTCTGATTTTATTGAAAATGCTTCTATTTCATCCCCATTACATATAATACTTGCTGACAGCTTTAGGTTCATGCTTCTTTTCATTTTAAGAAAGACTCCATTGATTCTTATACTTTCTAGTATTTTTTTTTAATAGGAATGGGTGTTGTATTTTGTCAAAAGCTTTTCCTGCATCTATTCTGTTTTGTCTCTTCATGATTTAAGTATCAGTACAATATTTGTATCATAAAAATAATTTGGTAGGACTCCTTTTCCATCACTCTTCCTAAATAGTATATAAAGTATTGGAGTTAATTGTTCTTTAAATGTTTGACAGAATTCTTTTGTAAATTCATCTGGCTTTTGAGATTTTTTTCCTAGTGAATTCGTTGATGACTTGTTCAATTTCTTTTTTCTGAGATGGGGCTATTTATGTATTTTACTTCCTTTTATGTTAATCTGGGAAATTTATTTTTTTGTAAATATTCATCCATTTCAGTAAGATTGTCAAATTTATTGGCATACAATTGGGCAGAATAATTCCCAATTATTGTTTTAATTTCCTCTTTATTGAAGATTAATTCACCCTTTTTTGATACAGGTAATTTGATTTCTTCTTTCTTTTTTAAAATTAAGTTGACTAATGGTTTATCATTTTTTTGTGTTTTTTTTCCCCCACAAAATCAGTTCTTAGTGTTATTTATTAGCTCAATAGTGTTCTTCATTTCAGTTTTATTGATCTCTCCTTTGGTTTTCAGTATGTCTAATTTGGTATTTAATTGGGGATTTTAAATTTGTTCTTTTTCTAGCTTTTTCAGTTGCATGTACAATTAATTGATCTTATTCTCCAGCTTATTATTCACATAAGTATTCAAAGATATAAAACTTCCCCTAAGAACTGCTTTTGCTGCATCCCACAAGTTTTTGTATGTTGTTTCATTGTCATTCTCTTGAATGAAATTACTGTTTGTTTCTATGATTTTTTGTTTGACCCACTCATTCTTTAATATTAGATTACTTAGTTTCAAATTAGGTTTTAGTCTATCTTTCCATGTCTCTTTATTATATATAATTTTTATTGCATCATGATATAGCACCAACACAATATTCATTGCCCCAATGACTACTGTAAATATGCTGGCATAGTTCTCAATCTGGAAATATTTTAGACTCTCCACATAGAAGACAAAAGCAAAGTATTTATTCAGATACCAGAAATCCAAATCCCAACACTAGGAACTGAATCCATCATAGCAATATAGAAGTTAATACACTACACAGAATCCACATAGAAGTTGTATAATGCAGCAGAAAGCCACATCATCCTTTAGTCTTCCCACAAAAAAAAAACACTCACAAGCCTAGTTGTCTCCTTGTGTGAGTCCTCTCCTTCCTCCAGCTCTTACTATTCCTACTCCCACCTTCCTGTGGGCTCTGTTCCACCCTTCAGCAAAATTCTCCTACCACAGGTTCCATGTGATTACATTCATCCTATTAGGGGGCAGGGAAAATCTTTGAAACAGGGAAGGCTTTCAAATTCCCTTGGGCTTATGAAGGGCCAGGGAAGATCTTCAACTTCCAGTTACCATTACGCATGATCTGAAAAAAAGAGGTATTTAATATTTTTCCCTTTCTACATTGGATTGTGAGGTTCTTATGCCCTAGTACATGGTCAATTTTTGTGTATATGCCATGTACCCCTGAGAAGGTACATTCCTGTTTATCCTCATTAAGTTTTTTCCAGAGGTCTGTCATATTTACCTTCCCTAAACTTTTATTCACCTCCTTAATTTCATTCTTGTTTATTTTGAGGATAGATTCATCAAGCTCGGAGAGAGGCAAGTTGAGGTCTCCCACTAGTATAGTTTTGCTATCTGTTTCTTCCTATAATTCCCTGAACCTCTCCTCTAAGAATTTGGATGCTATAACACTTGATGTATATGCGTTTAATAATGATATAACTTCATTGTCAATGGCGCCTTTTAGTAGGATACAATTTTCTTCATTATCCTTTTTAATTACATCTATTTTTGCTTTTGCTTTGTCTGAGATTAGGATTGCTACCCTACTTTTCTTTTTTTTACTTTCACTGAAGCATAATACATTCTACTCTAGCCTTTTACCTTCACCCTGTGTGAATCTCACTGTTTCAAATGTTTCTAGTAAACAACATATTTTAAAATTATAGTTTTTAATCCATTCTGCTATCTGCTTCTTTTATGGGAGAGTTTTTTCCATACATGTTCACAGTTATGATGATTATCTGTGTCTTTCTCTCCATCCTATTTTCCCCCTGTTTATGTTTTTATTTCTCCCTTCTCTCTTTCCATCATCAAAAGAGTTTTGCTTTTGAGCATCACCTCCTTCAATTTTCCCTCCCTATAAGCTTCTTTCCATTTTCTTACCTTTTTCCTTACTACTTCTTCCCTACCTTCTTACCCCACACCTGTTTCTTTCCCCTTCCCCTCATACTGTCTAGAGGGCAATTTACATTTCTATAGTTAACAAATTAATCTATCTTTCCATGGCCCTTTATTATATATAGTTTTTATTGCATCATGAAATATCTTCAACACAATATTCAAAGTGCTGTGGGCAACTACAAATCCTCCTTGAAGCAAATTAGATGAGAGTAATTTTCAAACAATGCTCTTCTCCCTCCCTTTTTTCCTCTACTCTCATAAGTTTTTTGTGTTTGTTCACATTATATTCTCATGTGTAACTGAGCATATTCTTCTTTCCTTGAACAAAAACCAATTAGAGTAAAGCTCATACACTGCTCATCTCCCTCCCTTCATTCCCTCTGCTCTAATATGCCTTGCTACCTTTTTATGTGATGTAATTTACCCTTTTCTGCCTCCTCCTTTCCTTTTCTCCCATTAAAATTCTTTTGTACACCTTAATTAGGTTTTTTAACATCACATGAGTTAATTTGTAGCCACACCCTCTATCTTTATGCATCCCTTTTAAATGTTGCAATAATTATGCAAATCTCAAGATTAACAGGTATCACCCTCCAGTATAGGGATGTGAGCAGTTTGCTCTTATTGAATAACAAGTTCGTGTGTGTATGTATGTGTTTGTGTGTGTGCCTGTGCCTGTGTATTTCCTTGTTTACCTTTGTATGTCTTTCTTGAGAATTGTAATTGAAGATCAAATTTTCCATTGAACTCTGGTCTTTGCATCAGGAAAGTCTGAAAATGCCTATTTCATTGAATGACCACCTCCTTGCCTGAGAGATGATGCTCAGTTTTGCTGGGTAGTTGATCCTCACTTGTAGTCCAAGTTCCTTTGCCTTAAGATATATCATATTCCAAGCCCTCTGATCTTTTAACGTATAAGCTCTGTAGTCTTGTGTGATCCTCACTGTAGTTTTGTGATATTTGAATTGTTTCTTTTTGGCTCCTTGCAGTATTTTCTCCCTGTCCTGATAAGTCTGGAATTTGTCTGCAATGTTCCCTGTATTTTTCAATTTGGGATCTCTTTCAGGTGGTGTTCAGTGGATTCTTTCAATCTATTTTATCCTCTAGTTCTAGGACCTCAAGGAATTTTGCCTTGACAATTTCTTGGAAGATACTGTTCAGGCTCTCTTTTTCATCATAGATGGTAGACCAATAATTCTTAGATTCTTTATACTGGATCTATTTTCCAGGTCAGTCTTTTATTTTTGTTCTTTTGTTCTTTTTCTTTTTTGGCCTTCACTGCCAACATGAATTTGTTATTCAAAGCACAGAGTTAGCAGTAAAAAAGAATTGTGTGATGAAAATAGGAATAGTCATTGTCCCATCTTCTAAAACTCATATTTCTAACATCTTTGGTGTAGCATAACTGGAGTAACAGGAATCCACAAAGGACAAATGTTTAAGGAAAAGAAAATAAAAAATATATACACACACACATATACACATACACATATACATATTTACGTACATATATGAATACATACATGCATATGCATATATACACATATATATGTGTGTTGTGTGTGTGTAATTTTGTATTCATTATAATGATTGCAATAATTGCAAGATTCCCCATAACAGTGATCATATAGAAGGCCAAGCAAACAAAAAAGAAAACAATAGAGAATTCTAGGTAGTCTGAGAATCCCAAGAGAATGACTATGACAGCAGCACTCTTGATTTCTGTCAGAAAACATCACAGCTAAAGCAAAAAAAAACAAAAAACAAAAAATAAACAAAAAACTTTTAAAGTAAATGCTGAAAAATAGAATACTGCAGTGAGAAGTACATAAGTAGTGAGACAAAGGTAGGTTTAAATAAATTATGACAATTAAAAGTCACTCAAATTAAAAATCACGTGAACATTCCCTTGATGGAAGGCAGTGTTTCTTAGTGGATAAAAGATCAGCCTCGAAGTCAGAAAGAATATTTTGTCTCTAACACATAGTATCTTGTGACCCTGGATTCATCACTTAACCTCTTGCTGGCCTAGGAAACTCACTAGTACTTTAAGTTAGAGGTCAGATACCAATCTACTATAGAAGAGTCAATTTCAAAAAGAAAGCTATTTAAAGCAAAAAAGTTAAAGTTCTAGACAAAATAGTAATAATGATGATTTATGTTTTAAATTAAAATGCAAATAAAATCAAGTTTTGTGAGAAATTAATAAGGAATGGAGGAGGAAAAGGGGAAATAAGAGGGACTCATGCTGGAGAGGAGAGGAAATGATATGAGGGGAGGGGAGATGAAAGGAGAGGGAAGTTTTCCAACATCCTATGTGTTCCTACTTATACTTTCATTTTTCTTTCTCCTCCAATTTTCATACGTTTTTGTCATTCATCATTTAAGTTATTGTCCATCCATAAGTGTTTGTTAAGCTCTTACAATATGCTGAACCCCATCTTAAGTACTGAAGATATGAATAAAGGCCAAAATGCAGTCAGTGTTCTGAAGGAACTTATTGTTACCTGGAAGACAACATGTAAATAATTATGTACCAATCCAGTATGGATGCGTGAATATATACACACCTATGTATACAAATATGTGTATGTATTCACAGGTATATAAAAATATCCATCCATACATATTGTTGTTATTGTTCAGTCATTTCAGTAATGCTCAAAACTTCCCTACCACATTTGGGGTGTTCTTGGCAAATATACTGGAGGGGTTTGCCATTTCCTTTTCCAGCTCATTTTACAGATGAGGAAACAGATGCAGAGTTAAGTGACATGTCCAGGGTCACAGAACTAGTTATTGTTTTCAGTCTTATTTGAACTCAGAAAGAAGTCTTTCTGACTCCAGTGCTGTCACTCTACATCAATTGTGTCACCTAGCTGTCTCTTATGTATAAACACACACACACACACACACACACACACAACACCACAACACAGTAGTATGTAGTATAAATGAAAGATAATCTCAGAGGGCTATAGTAACAAAGGGGCAATAGAGAATTAAATGACAGTTTGTAAAGCCAAGAACAAGCAGCTTTTCAGAGGATGGCTGTTGTGAACAGCTTTCAAGTTTCTGATTATGTAATATACTAAATGCTCTATTTATTCAGCAACAACTCAGAGCAAATCCTTCACAGAAAATCAAGGTACAGCATAGAGAGTGTTACAACTTATAACAGAAAATCAAAATACACCATTTTCCATGTCACAACTCAACTACTTATTGCTAAAATGGCCACAGTTTTCACCATAGTCATCACTTAGTTTTGAACAAAGTAAAATCATTTAGTCAATCAATCACTTAGTAACTCACAATCATTCAATCATAAAGTACAAAAGGTCAATGTCCTCCACCCATGGAGAACACTAAGTTACAAAGCAGTCACTATTCAGTCAGTCAGTATTCAATCATCAGTAACTACTCAGTCATCAGTCACTACTGTGTACCCTCTTAAGGAGTAGTTGAAAATACACAGGCCATCCACCCCTTGCTCACAAGTAAATCACAATTTCATCAGTTACTACTCAGTACCCACAAAGAGATCTTTTCATCTTGACTTGGGGCAGCCTTTCAGCTTCCATGATTCCTCTTCCAAGGTCCCAGATCCTGCCCAAATCTAACCAACAGCAACCTGATTTCAAAGGCAGACAGATCCCAGCTACTTGTCCAGCTCTCTTAGCAGTTCCCACTCCACATTGAAGTTGACAGTGTCCAGTCCATCTCAAATCCTTCACAGCCTCTCTTCCTGGGAAGACAAAGCTTAATGAGGCCACAATAACATTAATTCATATTAACAAAGACACAACAACATTTGTACGAATTTCTGGCACCACAGTCATGCTTCCTCAGACTTTGGCATCTCTAGCTAGCCCTTGGAAGTCTTCAGCAGCTCCAGCTGGCCCTCAGAAATCCACAGCAGCTCCAGCTGGCCCTCAGAAATCCACAGCAGCTCCAGCTGGCCCTCAGAAGTCTTCAGCAGCTACATTCTCAAAATCAAATTTAATTTCTCCACAGAATTTCCAGTCCAGCAGCAGCAGCCCAGCCTTCATCTGCTCATCCCAAGATGTTCTGACACTCCAGCTTCCTTAAATACAGTATAGCTCCCTGTTTGGCACCTTCCTGTTATGTCAGCAACAGGGGTCCATACCTTCTGTTTTTTAACAGAGCCTTAATTTAAAGCAAGGTGCTAAGTACCTCTTAGCTTAGCAATACAAAGGGATTTTCAAATTTCATTACAGAAAGAAAAAGAGAGAGATTTTCAAGTAAATTAGATTGAGCCCTGACTATTTATCTGTCTCATTCTCTCTGTTTCAATGACTATGCCAGTCTCTCTGCCTCTTTCTTTCTTTTTCTCTCTCTGTCTCTCTGTGTCACTCTGTGCCTCTCTTTGAGACCTAGAATTTCACAGGTTTATAGAGATCCTCTAGTAATTAAACTCTTTTTCTGAATGTAAAATAGCCACTGCTCTACACCTGAGAGGCTCTCAGAGTTTTTGGAGTCACCAAGAAGTTAATCTCAGATTCACCAAAGCAACACATAATTTTGGAAAGAAAATTTCCTGGTGTCAATTAGTTCCTTATTGCTTTTTCACATTGTTGTTCCTCAGACTGTATATGAGGGGGTTCAACATGGGAATTTCCACTGTGTATACAACAAAAGTCACTTTGACTATGAGCCATGAGATGTAGAAGTGGGGACAAAATAGAGAAAAGAAGGGGTCCCATAGAAACTGGAGGTGACAGTCAGGTGGGAGACACAGGTGGAGAAGACTTTCATCTACCCTCTTACTGACTGCATCTTTATGATGGTGACAGAAATTATAGTATAGGATATGAAGAGGATTCTGAGGGTATTCAGGACATTAAAATTATCAAAAATTACCATTTCACTTAAGTGTCTGACTGAACAGGAGGCAGAGAGGATGACAATTCACAGGAAAAATTATTAATTATATTAATCTCCCAAAACGACAACTGAATGAGAGAGTAGATAAATATGAGGGGAGAAGTTATTCCCCGTATATATGCCCCAGTCACAAGTACTGTACATAATTTCTGGGATATAGTAAACATGTATAGAAAGGGAATCACAAATGGCCACAAAGCAGCCATAAGCCATTAATGCCAACAAGAAAGCTTCTGTCAACACATTCAAAGCGGTAAAAAAAAAAAAAAAAAAAAAAAAAAAAAAGTAATGTGTAATACAGTTTTCAAAAGAAATCTTTCTGTCTTCCACAAGGTTTTCTAAGAGCTTGGGTGCAACTCAAATGGAATAACAGAAATCCATAAAAAGATAAGTGATTGAGGAAAAAAGGGCATGAGAGTATAGGACTAAACTGGGGCTTATTAGAATTCTATTATTCCATTGAGTTGCTTCAGGTGTGAGTGACTATTATTCTCTTCCAACACTGAATATGGTCACTCATCAAAGTGTTTGCTACTGGCAGGCCTCTGAAAGTCATGGGCTCACTCCATTAGTTCCCACCTTAGATTATTGTTCCATTGTTTTCTATGAATTAGTGGAAATTTGAAGATTAAAAAAGAAGAAAAAACACATCCATTCTTATAGAATCAGTAGATTTATTTTTACAAGAAATTGTCAAAAGAGCTTCAGTGAAAGGTTCTGATGTTGGTGCTCTATCATGGAGCTGCAATTTTTTTCTGGCAATGATTTTTCTCCTTTCAAATATCCTTGTTTCATTTGACTAAGAATTTTCTAATTACCTTTCTGATGCTTATAGAAACTGCAGAAGGGACCACTAGAGAAGGGAATAACTGAATAGGACTCAGAGAATTAATTAAAAACCAACATAAATTCCATTAAAATAGTTTGACCAACATTCAGAGAATTCATGTAATTATCTTATTGAGAAATGATTTTGAGATTTTTAGTCTCCTGAAAGTTGCCTTCACATCATTATTCCTTAGACTGTATATTAAGGGATTTAGCATAGGAATCACTACAATATAAAATACAGATCCCACTTTTACTACAAGCCATGAGTTCTGGGAATTAGGAATACAATAGAGAAAGAGGATGGTCCCATAGAAGATGGTGACAGCTGTCAAATGAGAGGCGCAAGTAGAAAAAGCTTTATATCTGCCACTGGCTGAATGCATTTTGAGGATAGTGACAAAAATAAAAACATAGGATGTAAGAATAATGATGAGGGTGTAAACTGCACTGAGATTTGGAAAGATAAAAAGCATTATCTCACTGAAGTGATTGTCAGAGCAGGAAGCAGAGAGGAAGACAGAATATTCACATACAAAGTTATTGATGATTTGGGTCTCACAAAAAGACAATACAAGAAGTGAGGAGGTGACTACAATAGAAGAAAGTATGCCCCAAAAATAAGCCACAGTCACTAGCAGGGCACAGCGTTTGGGGGACATGGAAACTGTATACAGCAAAGGATAACATATAGCAACAAAGCGATCATAGGCCATTACTGCCAACAGGACCATCTCTGTTATCACACAGGTGAGACCAAAGAAAAACTGTGTGATGCAAGCTTTGATGGAGACACTTCTATCTTCCACTACTAAGTTTTCTAGTAGTTTTGGTGTAGCTATAGTGGAGTAACAGAAATCCACAAAGGATAAGTGCTTAAGGAAAACATACATGGGGGTGTGGAGTTTGGGATTGATCTTGATGACCACAATCATGCCCACATTCCCCATCACAGTAACTGCATACATGGTGAAGAACAGTAGAAAGAGGGGCACCTGGAAGTATGGGTAATCAGAGAATCCTAAGAGGATGAACACAATTGTACCACTCTGATTCTTTTCTGGACTCACCATGATTCCTGTTGGAGAGAATCAGAGATGGATCATGAGAAGAAAAACAGAAATGGAATTGAGGAATAAAAGAAAATGGCAGAGTATGAATTAGAACTCATTGTTTTGATTATTATAGAGACAATAATAGGATTAGTTTAGAAGTTAGCACTTATTTTCAATTCTTATATATTTGGGTTGAAAGAAAATCAAGGTGTATGAAAGAAGCTAAAGAAAGAGAATGTTCTGAACATATGAATGGTTATAGATTCACACAGTCTCAATCTGTACTTTTAACAAATGTTCATTCCAGAAACTATAGCTTCTTCAGAACCCTTAAGTGAAGGAGAACCCACTAACTCCTAAAGCAGCCTGTTAAATTTTTTCAAAAAAATATAAGGACAAAAGTGGTTCCTCCCCCTCCATATTGTGTATTCATCATGTCACCTAGAATATGTCATTTCTACCCTTTTGATGCAGTCCAATTCACTTCTACAGGTCTCAGCTGTCTTTCAGTCAGAAACTACATATACATACATATACATATATATTTATGTGTGTACATGTACATATGCATACATATATGTATATATACACATTCAAACACATACACATCCATATGTGTGTATATATATGCACATATAAACAATGTGACGGAATGTGCCCATTAACATAAAATTTCACATTTAGCAATAGTATTCTATAGAGGCAACTATGTTACAGAGTACTAACTGTGGACTGAGGAAAAACTGAGTTTAACTCTAACTTCAGACACTTACTACCTTTGTGACTCTAAAAAAAATTATTTAACCTCTGCCTATTCAAAAAAATCACATTATATCATCAACTGAAACTCACTATTAGCAATAACATTCTGATTAATTTTCCCTCTTTTTACCCCATAGAATATTTAAATGAGAGTGGTTCTCATTTGGGAAAACCTGAAATTAGCTGCCAAATCTCAGTGGGAGAATGGGACATTAAGTGGGTAGATCTGATAAGCAACAATTTGGAAGGTGAAAATTGTGTGTTCAGACCTTCACCCTGATTTTAAAGCGTCAAAGCTCAGGGAAAATTATTCAAAGAAATTATTTTTAAAATGCTGAGGTAAAAACACATCAGTGGGCTGATCAGTGAAGATCAACACAGGATTCAAATGGAGAAAATGTTTATTGATGTTTTTACGTAATAAAAGAAAGATGATACTAATAGGTATTTCCAAAGGGAGATGGGACATTATCTTCTCCCCTCCTCCCTGGGTATTGTGATTGGTTCACAGTTCAGATGAGGGACAGCTTAATAAGCATGTCTGGTAGCTGCTATCAAGTACTCCATGTACCCATTATGAGGAGATGGAATTAGTGCTAAGGAGAGATGATTAGAGCACATGCAGATTCCTGTAGGATCCCATTCCCTGGGTACTTCCTTTAAAGCTGGCTGCTCAAAGCCAAATTCAAGCCAAGTCAAAACATAGGCTCAGTTCAGCAAGATTTTGTATTAATGACTGATTTTATAGAAGTCCTTTGCTATTCCCATCCCATTTCTAGGAGTTTTGGTGTAGCTATAGTGGAGTAACAGAAATCCACAAAGGATAAGTGCTTAAGGAAAACATATGTAGGGGTACATCTATTCCCAACCCCCCTATGTATACAATGTCCCCTGTACTGTGGATGAAACATTGACCTGCTGACCTGTGAATCAGTAGTCCCTAGTGATAATGCTATCTTGGTAACAGTCTGTGAAGCCTAAACTTTATTTCATACCTTCTCTGTGCCATAGCTTCCTCAATGAATAAAATATTTGGTTGGGGGGATGGATGTCCCTTGCTCTGATTTTCTCAGATTAAATTAAAAAATCAATATATTTTTAAAAAATTATAAGTGTTAATATTAAAAATACTAAAAAAATTTAAGTGTAAGTTTTTATACCAATTTTCAATTTTCAGCTTTTCCAGTTTTTGAAATCTGGATCTGTTTCTACATTTATAAAAAGTAGGTCACTGGAGACAATAATCGCTAAATTCCCATCTAGTTTTAATGTGCTCTGTTCTATGTATCCCTTTAGATCTCAGACAGACAGACAGATAGATGGATAGGTAGGTAGATAGATAGATAGATAGACAGATAGATAGATAGATAGATAGATAGATAGATAGATAGATAGATAGATAGATAGATAAATGGATAGACAGACAAATTACGTTTTGGCAAGTGACTTATAATCAAAAGGAACTTACTGAATCGATAAGACAGTTTTGGTCTTTTTGTCTAAGATTTCTCAGAGTCAGTGTAGAGTTGGCAAAAACACTTAAGGCACAATTCTACATGTTTGACTTAGGCAGCTGATCTCTTAGAATTTAATTATGTTAGAATAATCATTAAAACCAAACTAGAAAATAATTAGGAATGCCCTTTCCTCTACCAGGGAGTTATAAAATTTAAGAAAGAAGCCTGTCTAAGTTTCCTTAGTAAATACTGATTCCTCTTTTCTTGCTTCATTAATTTTGCATTTAAACAATTTCCTTTGAACTCAATAAGATAAGAATTTTTAAAAGAAATTCTCAATTATTAACTGTGAACTTTAATCATGGGCACATCAATACAATAATCTCTGATATGAATAAAGGACTTTCCACTTTTCAGAGAGCTTTGTAATTAATTTAATGTGTAAGAGAGTGATTCAAATATGAAATTTCTGAAGAACCACTCAAGGCAGATCTTTTTTTTTTTTTTTTTTTGTCATATTAAGCAGATTCAAGCCAAGGTGCTATGTGAATGCTGGTCTTCTCTTTTTTTGAATTTTCAGCCCTTGAGAGAATCAAAGATTTTAGAAATGCCAAAGATCTGAGAGATCACTTGGATCTCAAACAAACATTATCCATGCCAGAGAAGTTCAGATTATAACAGTAAAATATTTCATACTTGCCTTTCACAGGTGGGAGAAAATAAATTAATCACATTTCTTTTGTGAAGATTGTTGAAACAAAAAATGAAAGTACATAGGTATAATCATTATAATAATAACCTCTGCACCATAACCTGACCCTGGTCATAATGTCACCTTCTGTCTACAATGCTGACTCTTTTCAAATGCACTGGAACTCTTTAGGTGCAAATGATTCCTCTCCTGTTCTGATCTGAAAGAAAAGCTTTCCTCCAGGTCACTTTTCATTTTTAATGAGAAAACAATTTGCTTCCAAAAATGAGTTCAAGAGTCAAATATCATTATGTTATATAGTCATTTAGAGTCCTGGGATTCACTTGTTATGTTGTTAAAGCTCTGGGAATAGAATCAGGAGACCCTGGTTCCCAGATGCATCTCTTCTGAATACTACCTCTGTGAATACTGGAAAGTCCTATTTAAAGTCAAAGAGTCTGCATGCTTGAGAAATATGAGGTTAGCAATATTTATACTTCCTGTATCATGAGTGCATTATAGAAAAGTTAAGCAAAAGATAAATTTTTTGACAATGTGGGATATTATCCAGAGTACCAATGACCATGGCATACAAAGACGATTTTGGGTAGAAGTTCCAGGAATCTAAATGAGCAAGAAGGATAACCCAGATTGAAAAATAATTGACAAAGAGGCAGAGCCAAACATAATAAACATATTTCAAATAAGAGTAATAGTAACACCCATGTATTTTTGTGAAAAATTTTCTTCTTGTCATTTACATTTTCAGGGTATAATCCATTAGTGGGATAATTTGCTCAAGGTACATGAAAAAATAAACTTTTTTGCATTAATTCAAAATGTTTTGTAGAAGGGATGAAAAATTTCACAGCTAAATCAATGCATTTGCCTTCCTACAATACCTTCAATGTTTTGGTAAGCATAATGTAATACAATATATATCATTTTATTTTTTCTTATTTGCTTTCTATTTTTAAAAGCACTTTATTTACATTCCTTTTCTTCTTGTCTATTTAGGGATTTGCCTTAACTTTATAGGAGGGTCAATTGTTTGTTTATTTTGGATATCATACTTTTGTCATAGATGATTAATGAATAAATTATATTAATATGTCTTTTACTTTCAATAAGCTTTGTTTAAAGTGTCAATTTCTCCACTTTTTCTCTTGTAGCAGCAGGCACCCTAGGATGGCTGCTAGCACAGGTTTTTTGATCTGTTTTTCTAAAGGACAGCAACTCTAAAGGGTTAACAATCATACTTTAATCAAACATAAATATCATTCACTTAGTTCAAGGTAAAAGGTAGCACCCTGAACTTCAGAAAGTACAACCAGAAATGCAGCCAGAAAATCCAAGCAGACAAAAAATACAGAGAAAATAACACAGTTCTACAGACCAACAGCCAGGGCTCCTAGTGGTCTGACCATTACATACATATAGTGTTAGTTACCAGAGAGAGAAGCACCATCATCTGTGTTTTCAAAGCCAGGTGGCTCAGTGGCTACCCAGAGTCTTATCTGGCCAAATCACATAACTCTTCCCATAAATGAGCACCAAAGAAAAACCTCACCTAGGAGGTATATCTAAACTTCTCCAGTGTCAGAGAACATCACAGACTTCATGACGCACTGCCTATTTACAAAGTAAAAAAGGTGAGCCTTCTTGAAAAAACAAGCCTACAAAAATAAACTTGATGTGGAAGCATATCAAAGACTTGTTTGTCAGATATTAGGTGACATAATGGCAAACTGGTTTTTCTTATTCAAAATCCAAATGTCACTGAGGTGGCTAGTCCCTGGAGTCAGGAGGACCTGAATTTAAATCCAGCCTCAGACACTTGACACTTACTAGCCATGTGACCTTGGGCAAGTCACTTAACCCCAATTTTCCTGCCTTCCCCCATCCAAAACAGAAAAAAAAATCCATATATCAAAATTAAGTTTATATATAATTATTACATAAAATGTTAATGTTTTATTCAATACAAGTTTTGAATTCTGGGCTGGACTTGAGGGTCTGACATGTGGCCTTGAGGCTGTAGGTTCCCCACCCTAACCCTAGGCCAACATGAAAGGACAAAGGTCACAGACAAGAGAAATATAGTTATAATGTGAGAGGGACTTTGATGATGTATGACTGCAGCAAATGTCCTGCAGTTGTTTTGATTATCAAAAAACAAAGACAAATTTTATTAGAAATCAAATGCAGAGAAGCTAACAACTAGATATTAATGCAAAGCAAGTACTACATGTCAAAGCATCACCTGGTGCTATATGGTCCCATATTGGAGAAACAGAGATTAAAGGTTATGATTGGACTCTGTTTAAATGTTCAAATTTAAATATTAACCCTTAAGTACCTTGTTTTTGAGATTTCTTCCCTTCTACACTTATAGAAGTATGTACCTAGTATGGAAAATGATTTTTCTTAGTAAACCAGTATCTTGGAGACTCAGATCTCTTCTCCCTACTCCAGTCGCCTTCTCTAAAGTTCCTCAGCCGGACGTTACTGATAATGAGATTGCATTGAGTGTTATTCTGTACTGTGACCATCACAGTTGAGTGGCCTACCAATGAACTGATTAAAGAGAGAGACAGGAATGTATGTGATAGTCTGTTTATTACAGAACCATTTCATACATAGCTGAAGATACAAGGAACTTACAAGGTTTATATTCCCTTTAGCAGAAATTCTTGTGTAATCAGAATGCAAGGACCCTCCTTTGGTCTCCACTACTCCCTACCCCAGGCTAATACTAATTATTCATTAAGACTTCATCCTAGGACCATGTCCAGGGAGTCACAAACAAGACTTGCTAATTAACTACCCTGAATTTTCCTTAGTTATTTATAGGACCAATGGAGGTATCAACAAATAAGATTATACTACTCCTGCATATCTGCCTAGTGACCTCATAGAAGAGCGGAGCATTTCCTTAATGGGGCTAGGGGACTGCTGAAAGTCTAGTCTACTACATCTCCCCCATTTTATTTATTTATGGGAGAGGGGAACCTTCTATTAGCAGACCCTGGGAGACTCCTGGAAGTTCTCTGCTTTTCCTCCATATTATTTATATGTAGGAGAGAGAAACATCCCATTAGCAGAGCCTGGGAGACTTCTGAAAGTTCTCTACATCTCCCTGATTTTATTTATATATAACACTATGGACAGAATCATGCAGTTGGATATTATATATGACTTGTTGAATGAAGTGAGAAAAACAGGAAATAAGGACGGGTATACAGGTATATAAAACCAGTAGTACCACCCCTATTCCTAAGAAGGTTATAATTCACTGTATTTGCCCAGGTAATATACCCTGAGCTCTCTTAATACAATCAACAATGTTTTGTGCCACTGGATTTGGTAGTAGTGACTGCTGTCTTTCATGATTCATGAAGTGAGCCAAATTCTCTAAATCATTTGTCTCAAGAGATGTGTTATGGTCACCCCATAGCCCATTAAAATGATTTCTAATTTGGGCTATGTCATATTCTGACTCATTATATTGTTTGTTTACTATATAGAAATACATATATATCGATAATCACATATTAACTTTTGTTTAGCTTGCATTAATTCAATCTCATCAGCTAAAGCAATTACACCATCTCTGAGTTGTGTTATTGCTTTATAAAAACTCTTATTGATTTCTGACTGTAACAAAAATCCTAGTAAAACATTGGCAGACAAGTCATGCAAAAATTGAGCTCTCATTATCTGATTTTGTACAGGGCTGACCAACATAGACACAGCAACACTGCTCACTATGGTAGTGATTAAAACAATTATCCCAACAACAATACAGGAAATACACCTCTTTTTTTGATAAAAACCCCAATTGCTGATTAATTTGAGCAATAGAATGATCAGCACGATAGTAAAACCAATGATCATTCTCCACAGGAATCATAATAATACTAGGTCTTCTTATAACAAATAGCAATTGTCCAAAGATTAGACTGTTTCAGGGAGTTCATGGTCATTAAAAGTTCTCTTTGAAGTTTGAACTCTTTGTTTACTACCCTCTACTTCATTCATACCATTCAACTATTGTCACTGTCACAGGACTCAGGGCTATTTAATATGTTGATTTTTACTTTTATTATTCTAAACTTAAGAAATAACACAAGCTTGTGTCCTTAACCAAATGGAATTTTTTAAAAAGAGGATTGCATCTGAAACTACAGATCTATTATGTACAACTTGCTATTCCTGATTCACCTGATGGTGAAGGACAGTGCTGCTGTTGTGGAGGTCCTGGAACCTGGCTGTTGGTTCAGAAGCCCTGAAGGAGGATTTTCTTTTGGTACCTGCACAGAAATCCTGGAAGAGGGCCTTGCGGATATTCCAAAGAAGTATTATCATGATATTCAGAAACCTGACAATTAATACATATGACATTATAATGCTTATCAAGTTTAGTGATATTTAAATTGCTAAGATTTCCCCACATTAATGCATACCTCCCTCCTAAACAAGCACGTACAAAGCCATGGCCAGTCTTGCTCACGTATGTCCCATTAGGAGCAAAAGTAGCAAAAACTGTTGTTATTTGGGCCCATGGCAAAGGAATTTTCCATATATCCAAGTTTCCTCTCTCTAACAAACCAATTTTGTTTAGGATACCCTCCATGTCTGTGTTTAATGTTTGTGTCATTGTGCCGGGAAACATAGGTTTGCTGATTTACCTGATGGCAAGCAGGTACATCAGTCCTACATTTCAAAAATTGAAGATCTGCTTGCTCTCATTTTGGCTCTGGCTCCTTCTCCGCTGTTGGCTTCACCTGGTTCTGGTCCAGAGGGGGCTGAGTGTGAGATCTCTGCATTTTTTTTTTTAACTTAGGTCTGTCATTTATTTGAAATCAAATTTACACATCATTTCATACTTCAAAAATCAAATGACTTTCACATTCAGATCTTAAAACTGCAATAGAAAGTTCATTAACTTTTAACTAAACATTCAATGAATATAAATTTTTATGATTTCAGTAACATTACAAAATGTTAAACTGTGCATATCATTTTCTTTTGATCTCTGCATTTGTTGACACAGTCCTTGTTCTCCTTTCCAGTATCCAGACTTCCTTCTTATCATCTGTGGAAACACACAGAAAGCCTTGGCCCGGGTTTACACAGAGTGCGGACCTCACCATTGTCCCTTATCATTTTTCCACATCCCCCCTTCAGTAACTGCAGTTGCCTGGGGCAGTGACCTTTCAGAATTCCCAATTGTATGGTCAGTAATAACCCCCAATTTTTCAGCTGGTGTTTTATTTTCATGATCCAATGTTAAGTAATTTATTACACATAATGACAACCCCAAAATTCATCTCAGGTCCATCCTTTTGGTTTTTGAAGAGCAGTTTTAAGTGTGTAGTTTTTTTCTTTCAACAATAGCTTGACCCATGGGGTTATAAGGAAGCCCTGTAACATGATGAATACCCCAATGAAGACAGAATTCAGCAAAGTTTTTTGAGGTGTAAGCAGGCCCATTGTCAGTCTTTAATTGTTTTGGCATACCCATAGCTGCAAGGCATGTAATAAGATGTTCTTGAACATGAGAGCTTTTTTCTCCAGACATAGCAGTTGCCCATGTAAACCCTGAATATGTGTCCATGGTTACATGTATATATTTCTATATTTCAATGCTACACATAAGAAGCTTATATCTTTTTTTTTGTATTGATAACTAATTTTTTTTGGAGGAAGGAATGTCAATTGAGATAAAGTGACTTGCCCAAGGTGACATGGCTGGCTAGTAAGTATAAAGTGTCTGAGGCTGGATTTGAAATCAGGTCCTCCTGATCCCAAGGCTGGTGCTCTATTTGCTGCACCACCTAACCTCCCCTTTACATTCCCTTTTGAAATGACTCACTTTGCCACATGTAATACAATTCTTGTTTTGTCTGCTAAGTGCACTTTGATGACATTATAAATTGCAAATATGGAACCAGAATTACCCTTCTGTCCATTCTCCTTAAAAAAATTAACTAAAGCTTCTCCTGCTACTTCCCAATCAGGTCCTCTGATCTGAGAGCCACTTGGGAACCATGGAGCTGATTGATAGACTATTTTTAGAAATTTTTTCAGAATCTGTTTCTTACTGGAAATCCCTTTCTTACAGATTATAAATTGTAATATTCTCAGATCTTTTCCTTCATCTTTTAAAACCTTCACTAAGTTTCCTCCCATATTAACGTCTCTGTGAGCTCCGAATTTTGAAAACTGAAAAACTGAGCCAGCTGGTGATTGCTCTTCATAGAGCCTTCCCCTTACCTTGAATGAAATCTGTTGTCCCTCAGATCTCCAGTGGGCCCGCTACCTGCCAGCAACTCCAGGGCGCCTGGTTGTTAGAGACCTGACTGCAGTCCTGATGCCTCATGTTGTGAGTGCCACTTACTATGACCAGCACGGTTGGGTGGCCTAGCAAACAGCTGATTAAAGAGAGAGATGGGGATGTATTTGATAGTGTATTTATTACAGAACCACTTCATACAGAGCCAAGATACAAAGAACTTACAAAATCTTAAGTAATCAGAATGCAAGGACCCTCCTTTAGTCTGGACCACTCCCTACCCCAGCCTAAGGCTAATTATTCATTAAGACTTCATCCTAGGCCCATGTCCAGAGGCACAAACAGGGAGTCACAAACAAGACTTGCTAATTAACTACCCTGAATTTTCCTTAGTTATTCATAGGACTAATGGAGGCATCAACCAACAAGATCATAATCCTCCTGCATATCTGCCCAGTGACCTCATAAAAGAGGGGAGCATTTCCTTAATGGGGCCTGGGCACCCCTGAAAGTCTGGTCTACTGCAATTCTGATAAAATATCCACCCCAGCCAGAATTGATTTAATCAGAGGTATAGAAGCTCCATTGTGTTCTCTCCAAGCTTGGATGGAGTCGGATTCTTCTGCTAAGATAGCCCAAGTCTAGGAGAGGTCTGATTGTGGGGTTGGGGGGTACTCATCTGATAGAATGGATATTTCCTCTTTTTAGGGTAAAATGATGGGGCGAGCGGGTGATATCAGCCCACATCTAAAAGGTATGTAAACTGCATTGTCCAGCCCCCAAATGGAGTCAGTTCTTGAGTGGATCTAACTCCTATGCAATACTTGTATGTCACCATATTGAAAGAAATTAACCTAATTTCATTTGTCTCTTTTCTGAGAACAAACTCTGTGGAGGTTGACAATAGTTACCCATATTGGTATCTTCTCTGCATTGTAAATTCTACCACTTTGTGGACATAATAAATAGAAACAATATTAGAAGTAAACCTCACCGATAAAGGAGAGATTACTGTTATGGGATTTTCTGATCTTTGTAACCTCCAAGAGCATTTATTTGAGATCTTTCTAGTACCCCACATAATTAATCTTTTGGGAAATGTTATCATCACTGTCCTCATTAAATATGATCCAGCTCTTCTTAGTACCATGCATTTTTCCCCCAGTGTGAATTTTTCATTCTTAAATATCTGTTATGTGTCAATCTCTGTTCTCAGACCTCTGAGAGATTTTTGAAGGTTAAGGAAATTAATTTTCTTGTTCGTTTGTTATGCAGCTTTTCTAAAAGAGTCATTAAAAACTTACTCTTAACTCCCATGATTTATTACAAATATGTGGCTATTTAAACCTTTACACCATATTTTTCATTATGAACTGCAAGATGTATGTTAAGCTGGTAATTGGTTTCTATATTGTTGGAATTTCCTATCTAATGGTGGAAGAAAGACCACTTCTTTCATATACAGTTACATTAAACAAATAACTCAAAAAATTATCTTAATGTAACACAAAGTGATGGAGCTTCTATACCTCTGATTAAATCAATTCTGATTTCAAAATCAGGCAGCATACCTCTTACTACAAAACAATTCTTCCACTGACCAATTCATGAGTTTCCATCATTAAAGTTTCATTCTTTTGTTTAATTAATTTTTTTTCCTTTTAATTCCCTTTGGGAGAGGTAAAAAAAAAAAAAAAAGCTGCTTCTTCAGTAGAAACTTCAATGTGAATCTGTTATCAACTCCTTCATATCATGGTAAATATTGAAGAGTTTTGTACTGAGAAAATGGGAAATAGTATGGATTGCATCACTGTCTTTTATGTACCTATCCATTTAAAAAAAAAAAAACATCCAGAACATTAAACAGATAAAGTTGGCCCTAGAACTCGAAGATGACACTAGGAAGTCATGAAGTAACAGCAGTCTACTTAGTTTTTATATAATTGAAGACATCAAGAAAAGTGAAGAATGAATGCACAGGAAAGATAAATAAATGATGGCAGTGAATTAACACTGTTTAATTTTCCATTTAACAAAAGACTATTCATGCATAAAGCTAAATAAGATCAGCTTTCCAGAAGAATGCTGCTATAAACAGCTTTTCAAGGTTCTGATTATACAGTATAGTGAACACTTTATTTATTTAATAAGAAATTAAAGCAAAATATTCACAGAAAATCAAGGTAGAGCATTTAAAATGTCACACCTTATCACAGAAAGTCAAAATACAGCATTCATAACAATTTATTACTGAAATGGTCACATAGTTTTCACAGCAGTGGACTTATAGTTTTGAACAAAGTACAATCATTTAGCCAATCTATCACTTAGTAACTCAATCATTCAAACAACTCAATCATTCAGTCATTCTTAAGGGGGTTTGCCTCCTTAATGGTCACAAAATACAAAAGTTAAAGTACTCCATCCCTGAGTAGTACATATGTTTAGTCAATCACAGAGTCCTCAATTCAATTACAAAGTACAATCACAAATAAATTGCAATTCCATCAGTCACTGCTCAACAGAAAATAACACAATTAAGGAGACAGGGCTTCCACCTGTCTGACATTACATCCATACCTATTTAGTTACCTTAGAGAGAAGCACCAACATCTGGGTTTTCAAAGCTGGTGGCTCAATGGCTGCCTAGAGTATTATCTAGCCAAATCACACAGCTCATCCCAAAGTGAGTCCCAAAGCAAAAGTTCACATCAGGGCCAGTCGCTACTCAGTATTCACACAGAGGTCTTTTCATCTTGACTCGAGATAGGCTCTCAGATTCCCTAGATCACCTTCCATGGTCCCTGATCCTACCTGGATTCACCAAACTGTCACCTGAGTTAAATGGCAGACAGTTTCCACTTCCTTGTCCATCTCTCCATGAAGGTCCTATATTACACTGAAGTTCACAGCATCCAGTCCACCTTAAATCCTTCACAGTCTCTGTTCTTGGGAATTCAAGGCTTAACAAAGCCACAAACAGTTTCATCCAAAATACCAGCATCATACTCATGATTCCTCAGTCTTCAGCAGCTCCAGCTGGTCCTTGGAAGACTGCAGCAGCTCCCAGGAGAAGCTGGTAACTCCCGTCAGAAGTTCCAGCTGGTACTTAGAATCAAAATTACTTAACCCAGGTTCCCATAATCAAAATCGTTCTTTCCAGCCTGGGTCTTTCCTCTTCAGCCTCCCTGGCACCAGCTGTTTCTGGCTCCATGAAGCTTATCAAAAGAAGTTCTGACTTTCCCAGCTCTTGTTTTCCCTTATATACCGTATTGCTCCTTCATATTCTGCCCCTTCCTGTTAGATCAGCAACAGGGGTTCATACCTTCTGTTTCTTTAACAGAGGTTTAATTTTAAACTAGGTGCTAAGTACCTCTTAGGTTCACAATACAAAAGGAACATCAAATTTCATTGCTATTACAGCATGGTAAAAAGAAATGCTTCCACTCTAGAGAGAATTTTTAGAAATTTTAACATATGCTGCTCTCTCTACTTATTTTCTGTCTTTTCTCTCTGTTTTTTAATTTCAACAAGATGGAAGGATGGAGAGAAAGATGGGAGAAAGGGAGACAGAGACAGAGACAGAGAGAAAGAGAGAGAGAGAGAGGGAGAGAAAGAATAGTTTCAATGATCTTATTTCAGCATTACTATTGAAAAGCTCCTTTCTCATAACTCACTCCTAACTCCTCTCTGTCTTTAATCACGTTGCTCTACCTCCAAATTTGTCTACCTAGATAGAAATGTGAAAATTTAGTATCATTTCTTAGAAAGAATACTGGACTAGATCTGCACTTGATTTGGATCAATATACATAAATTTTTGTATTAGTCTATTTATTGCTAAAATGTAAATGATATATTGACCATTTGAGTCAGTGATGCCAAGTTCAATAGAGAGGATATTTGTCAAAGCATATTTTGTAAAATCAAAAATGACAGATAGAGTGTTATACTATTTTTACCTAATATTTAAACTACACACACATATACAAACATACACATTATGTATAATGCTTTTTCATTTTATTCATTCCTATTCTGTTATCTATTTAAATATATTAGAGATATTAACAAGAAGAGAGAATGAAGATTTATGTAAAGTCTACTACATATTATTCCCTGCCCAATATTATTTCATTTGATCCTTTCAAATACCTGTGAGGCATGTATCATTTTCCTCAATTTACATATAAGGCAAATAGAGGTTAAGGGACTTGCCCAGGATCACACAACTTATAAAAATAAAAAACCAGACATAGAGTCAAACCTTTCTGACTCCAGAAATCAGAACTCTATTCACTATTTACCTAACTGCGTTTACGTGTGTGTGTGTGTGTGTGTGTGTGTGTGTGTACTTCTGCATGTGTGTATAATAGAGAATTCTAGCTCTATAATTCACAGAAATATGTTTGCATGTATATATGCATATATGTTTATATATCCATAAATATATTCATACTTATTTCAAGTGTTTTAAAAATGTTATTGTTCTCTCTAAAGGTTGATATTGTTTTGATAATTCTTATTAATAATTTTCAGTGGCATCATTACCTTTTCAAAGGGAGATAGAACTCTTGACAGAGAGGAGATTCTTATAGGAAGCTTGGATTAAATGCACAGGACTAATCCTTATTGAATTTTGCTATGTGATAGATGACCCAAGCCACTTAGGTAATAATTTCTTCATTGAGACAATGACATCCTTGTTCCTCAAATTTTCTATTAGGGGCTTAAACAATAGGGTCACAATGGCATAGAAAAGAGAGAGCACTTTATGTGTTCCTCCTGATTCTTTGGCCTTGGGGAGCAAACGATAGCTGACCCACAGAATAAGTCCACAACAATGAGGTGGGAGGAACATGTAGAAATGGCTTTGGATCTCCCTGTAGCTGATGGGAGCTTAAGGATAGTGGTGGTTATTTTAATGTAAGACACAAGTATCAATAGAAAAGGAAACAGACCAAACAGCACAGCATTAGCATAGACTGGAAATTCATTAAATGGATTGTCCCCACATATTAGTTTCACTAGTGGAGGACCATCACAGAAAACATGATTGAGCTTGTTAGAACCACAGAAGTGAAGAGAGAAAATCTCATATGTCAATCCTGCTTGTACTGAAATTGCACTGATCCAGGAACCAATCACCAACTAGACACACATTTTGTAGTTCCTTATTGAAGGGTAGTATAGAGGCCTACAGATAGCCAAGTAACAGTCATAGGCCATCACTGCCAGGAGGAAACACTCAGTATCACCAAGAATAAGAAAGAAGCCAAGTTGTATGGCACAGGTTGAAAGAGATATGTTTCTCCTTTGGCTCCAAAGATCTTCGAGCTTTCTAGAGAGAGTCACTGATATGTAACAAATTTCCAAAAAGGAAAAATTTCCAAGGAAAAAGTACATGGGGGTCTAGAGAGCAGGGTCAGAAATGATTATAATCATGATGAGTCCATTTCCTGTTAGGATACTCACATAGATGATAATGAAAATCCCATATAAGACCCCCTGGAGATTTGGAACATCAGAAAATCCCAGGAGAATGAACTCTTTTATGGCACTGAGATTTGGTCCTGCCATTTATGCTGCAGCTTCCAAATGAAGAGAGAGTGAAGTGAGGATGTCCCAGTCACGACCTTTCTTTGGGCCCCGATTTGTCCTCTGTAATTAATGAATTTAGATGCAATGATAATTTCTTTTCAGCTCTTTAATATTCTATTTTAATAATCTAAGAACTCTTTCATTAAACAATTTAAAAATGTTAAGTTCTTGCATAAAATAATGAAAACTGAAATGAGCAGAACCAAGAAAACGTTGTATTCCATAATAGCAATATCATTTTAACAATGTTTAGTAAGTAATTTTGATTATTATAAATAACCAGATTATCTGGAAAGGACATATAAAGGAAGACAATGTCTATATTCAGAGAAATAACTGATAACTAGAAGTATGGCTAAAATGAT
>CM053592.1:183011415-183037457 GCA_028646515.1 Pseudochirops corinnae
CCCATCATGTAAAACATTTCAATAATATTAATTTTCTATGAGAAGACTCAAAGAAGCAAGGAAGGAGGGAAGCAAAGTAGAAGGAAGGTAGGAAGGTAGGAACATAGGAAGGAAGGAAGGAAGGAAGCAACAAAGGAAGGAAGGAAGGAAGGAAGGAAGGAAGGAAGGAAGGAAGGAAGGAAGGAAAGAAATAAGAAAGGAAGGAAAAAAAGAAAGAAAAGAAAGAAGAAAAGACAGAAAGGAAAAGAAAAAAAAGAGAGAAAAAAAGCATGTGTCAGTTTGAATTCAGACAGTTCAGGTAATATCAATTGTTTCTCTGGAGGCAGATAGCATGCTTCATCATCAGTCCTTTATGATTATCTTAGATCATTGTATTATTGAGAATAGTGAAGTCATGCACATTTCTTCATCTTATAAGATTATTGTTACTGTGTACAATGTTCTCTTGGTTCAATTCACTTCACTTTGCATCAGTTCATGCAAGACTTTCCAGGTGTTTCTGATATCATATTGCTTGCCAGTTCTTATAGCACATAAATATCATATCAGTCTGATATGCTACAGTTTGTTCAACCATTTCCCAATTGGTGGGCATCCCCTTAATTTCCAATTATTAACCACCACAAAAATAATTGCTACAAATATTTTTGTATGACTAGGTCCTTTCCCTCCTTTTCAAATATCTCTTTGGGAGAGAAATCTAGCAGTGGTATTGCTTGGTCAAAGAGTATGCACAATTTTATATCCCTTTGGGCATTGTACCAAATCGTTCTCAAGAATGATTGGATCAGAGAGCATTAGTATCCCAGTTTTCCCATATTCCCTCCAACATTTGTCATTTCTCTTTTTATATTTGTCATTTTAGCCAATCTGATAAGTATGAAATGGTATCTCAAAATTGTTTTAATTTACATTTCTCTAATCAATAGAACATTTTCATTTGACTATGGATGCATTTGATTTATGCACCTAAAAATGCTGTTCATATCCTTTGACAGTTTACCAATTGGGGAATGATATGTATTCTTGTTGATTTGACTCAGTCCTCTATATTTTTGAGAAATGAGGCCTTTTTCAGATAATTGTTGCAAATTTTTCCCCTGGTTTTCTGCTTTCCTTTAAATTTTGGTTGCCTTGGTTTTTCTGTGCCAAATATCTTTTTTTAATTTTATATTGTCAAAATGATCTATTTTACATTTTGTGAAACTCTATCTTGTTAAATCCTAATTTTTTTTTCCTGTTGTCCATAGTTCTGCCAGATAAACAATTCCATACTCTCCTTATTTGCTTATGGTATCACCCTTTATGTTTAAGTAAGGTATACCTCAATCAAAACTTGGAGATATGCCAAATTCAGGACCCACTGCTCTGAAAACATGTATAGCTATGTGGAAATGGCGGATGCAGTAGTGAAGAACTCCTTACAATATTTACTAGAATAGAGAGCAGGGAAAGAATTCTGAAAAGAAGAATTGGTGGAACATTGTACATAAACCCTGCACCCAATCGGCAACATCAGGGAAATAAAATGGAAGTAAACAATCATAGGAAACACATGTGTGAGTGAGGGATTGCCAGAAAGGAATAATGAACCACCAAAGGCAAGTAGCTTCTTTTCATAATCATCATTTAGCAAAAGAAGTAATGATTAGTTTAGGAATAAAATAAAATCATGAAAATGAGAGAAATGATCAGACTTTCTATATGCCAATATAAAAAGTAAATTTCTGAATTAAATAAAGCATCTAGTAAATATACTGAAATGTTCAGCTGAGTCGATTATAATGCCAGTGACCTACTTTGTTAAGTGTCTCTCCAAGAGGCCCTCCACAAGAAAGCATTTACTGAATATTAGAAACTTAATCGATTTTTTTCATGGGAAATGTCCCAAAATGTAGGTTATATAATAGAAAAAGGTTAACTTTGTAGAAGGGGACGTGTCCACGTGTCCAAAGACCTGAATCCAGTGCACAAGTTGCAGTATGAAAACAAGAGGAAAATCCTTTATTCTACAAATCTTACACAAAGGGCCAAAAATTCCATATACTTGCAACACTGAAAGGGAATGAAAAATGGAAAGACCATCTTAATCTTCTCAATTGTGTGTGTGTATGTTTCCCATATTGTCTTGTTCCTCTCACTGCTGTTATTTTGCCTTTACATCACTCATTGCCTTAGACAAAACATTGAACAGTTTAGGTAGTTAATATGCATTTTCTTACTTAAATTACTTTCTCCTCCTCCTCCTTCTTGTGTGTTCTCACATTGTGTGATGCAAGAATATGATCACGATTATTATGCATGTATTGTTCTGTACCATTATTATTCTGTTGTTATCACTGTTATTTATCATTGTTTATTGAGGAGCTAGATATCTCTGTGGATACAGCTGAGGTGTAGATGCAGGAAGACTTAAGTTCAAATCCAGCCTCAGGTACTCCCTAACTTGTATGACCCTGTCTAGGTCAGTTAAGTCGTTTAGCCTCATCCATAAGATGGCTTTGAGAAGGAAATGGAAAATCACTCTAGTATCTCTGAAGAAAACCTTGAAACATTTCTGAGTCCCAGATTTTCTCCCCTTTCATCTCCTCCCCCTTATTCCCCTCAAAGCAACTTGCAATCCAATATAGGTTCTACATATACCTTGACATTAAACAGTAGTCAGATTGTAAAGAGGAATTATAACTAATGGAATAAACAATGAGAAAGAAGAAACAAAACAAAACAAAAAAGAGAGAGCAAGTAACTTGTTTCATTCTGCATTCAGACTCCATAATTCTCTGGATGTGGACATCTTTTACAATTATGAGTCCTTTGAAGTTGTCTTGCAGAATTGCTGAGAAGAGCCCAAGCTATCAAACTTAATTGTCACAATTGTAATGTGTCTGTAATTGTGTGCAATGTTCCCCTGGTTCTGCTCCCCTCACTCAGCATCACTTTATATAAATCTCTCCAGATTGTTATGTAGTCCATCTGCTCCTCATCTCTTACAGCAAAGAGTATTTCATTACATTCATATACTACAACTTGTTTAGCCATTCCCCAATTGATGGACATGCCCTTGATTTTCAATTCTTTTCTGCCACAAAAAGAACTCCTATAAAAATTTTTGTACGTGTGTCCTTTTTCCAGTTGTATGATCTCTTTGAGATATAGCCCTAGATGTGGTATTTTGGGGTCAAAGGCTATGCACATTTTTATACCCTTTTGCGTATAATTTCAAATTTCTTTCCAGAAAGATTGGATCAGTTGAAACTCCAACAATGAATTAGTGTTATAATTTTCCCATATCTTCTCGAGCATCTATAATTTTCCTCTTTTGTCATGTTAGCCCATCTGATTGGTGAGATATGGTACCTAAGAGTTGTTTGTTTGCATTTCTCTTATCCACAGTGATTTAGAACATTTTTTCATATGAATATCGATATCTTTATTTTTTTCCTCTGAAAACTGCCTGTACATGTCCTTTGACCATTTCTCATTTGGGGAATGGCTTATATTCCTACAAATTTGATTCAGTTCTCTATATGTTTTAGAAAAAGAGGCCTTTATCAGAGACACTGGTTGTAAAAATTATTATTATTATTACTATTATCTTTTTGGTGTTTTTTTTTTTTTGGAAGGCAGTTGGGGTTGAGTGACTTGCCCAAAGTCACACAGCTAGTAAATGTGTGAAGTGTCTGAGGACAGATTTGAACTCAAGTCGTCCTGACTTCAGGGCTGGTGCTCTATTCACTGTGCCAACTAGATGCCCCAGTTATGAAAATCATTTCCCAATTTTCTGCTTGTGTAAAAACTTTTCAATTTAATTTAATCTAAATTATCCTTTTGGCATTTCATAATGTTCTTTATCTCTTGTTTCACCATAAATTCTTCCCTTCTTCATAAATCTGATAGGTAAACTATTCCTTGCTCTCCCAGTATAAGTCTTTATACCTAAATCATGAACCCATTTTGAATTTATTTTGGTATGTGGTATGAGATATTCGTCTATGCTCAATATCTAATATCCTCCATTACAATTTTCCCAACAGTTTTGGTCAAATAATGAGTTCTTATACCAGAAACTGAAGTCTTTAGGTTTATCAAATAGCAGAATACTATTGTAATTTAATGCTGTGTCTTGTATATGTAACCTCTTCCACTGATCCACTACTCTATTTCTTAACCAGCACCAAGTAGTTTTGATAACTGCTGCTTTATAATACAGTTTAAAATCTGATATTACTAGACTCCTTTCCCTAGCATTTTCCCCATTATTTCCCTTGATATTCTGGACCTTTTATTGTTCCAGATGAATTTTGTTATTATTTTATTTTTGCAGTTCTATGAAATAGTTTTTGATAGTTTGATTGGTACGGCACTAAATAGGCAAATTGATTTAGGTAAAATTGTCATTTTTATTATATTAACTAGGAGTAGGAGTCCCCTTGGCTGCATCCGCTCCTCCCTCCAATTCTTACTACTTTGACTCCCATTTTCCTGTGGGCTCTGTTACCCTCTTCAACAAAATTCTCCTACCACAGTCTCCATGTGATTACATTGAGGATGTTAGGGGGCAGGAAAAATCTGTGAAGCAGGGAAGATTTTCAAATTCCCTTAGGCTTAGTAAGGAGTAGGGAAGATCTTCAAATTCCTGTTACCATTACATTTGGCAATGAGATCTTTCGTGTTCCTTACATAGCAAAAATCCACAAACAGTACATTTAATTACTTACGTTAATGGGAGTTTAGGGTTAACTGATGTCAGGACATTACAACAATATAAAAGGAAAAGAGAAGGGGTCCATAGAAGCTGGAGGTGACAGTCAGGAAGGATGTACATGTGGAGAAGGCTTTCTTCCTCTCACAGGCTGACTTCATCTTTATGATGATGACAGCAATTAAAATTTAGGATATAAGGATTACTATGAAGGTGCTCAGGATGTTAAAATTCGCAAGGATATAGAGTTTCATTTCATTTAAGTGTCTGTCTGAACAGGAGGCAGAGAGGATGACAGAATACTCACAGAGAACACTATTAATGATCTTAATACCATGAAATGACAATCTAATGAGAGAGTAGGTAAATATGAGAGAAGAAGTTATTCACCGTATATATGCCCCAGTCATCAACAGCGTACACTGTTTCTGGGCCATGGTAACCATTTACAGAAGGTGATCACAAGTGTCCACATAGCAGTCATAAGCCATTACTGCCAATAAGAAAGCTTCTGGAAAGATGGTGTGGGTGGAAGCAACAAGGTTCCACAGATCCTATGTAACCACCTCAAATACTCATAAAATATAACTCTAAACAAATTTTAGGGCTCCAAAACTCATAACAGAAAAACACATCTCCCACTGAAGGCAGCTTGGCAGGAAGGGTTCATCGTAGTGTGATGGGAGCTGTAACTAGCCCAGCCAGAAATGGTGGTTTGGCCCCAGGATGGCCAAGACAAGGTGCAGCTACAGACTTCTGGAGAGTGGATCAGCAGCAGATGTAACAGTTTTCAGAATTATTGAGCCATAAGAAACAAGGACTAAATGAAAGGTCAGTGGAATTCAGCTAAATCTGGGAGAAAAAAGGAGTCCAGCCTAACTGCCTCCAGGGCAAGGAAGCTGCAGAATTGGTGGCCCTGTAGCTGCCTACATGTGGCTGCTTCAGAGCTTCTGGCCTGCAGGCTGCAGTTGGGCCAAGCAATTGTTCAGAGGCTAAGTGCTCTTTAGAGAGGACTGGATATGGATCATGGTCTTGGGTGGTGGTCCTGGGGTATGTTTTCAGTGAGCCAAAGCTGGTGGGAGCTGCAGCAACCTCTCAATAACTCAGGCAACTGTGAAACCCACAACAATTTGGGACAGAGCTTTCCCCTCAGGAAGCAGAGTTCCACAGAGTTAAAAAATTAAGAAATTCCCTGGCAACATGAGCAGGAAAAGGAAGCAAAGTAAGAACTGCAATCAAACTCTCGATCCTTTTTTGAGGACAAAAAGGATCAAAGCATGGAAAGGAAGGAAGACAACACAGTCAGAACTCCCACACGAAAAGCTTCCAAGACACATGACAACTGCCTACAAGCCATAGATCAGCTTAAGAAGGAATTTGAAAACCAAATAAGAGAAGTGGAGGAAGAATTCGGAGGAGAAATGAGAATGATGCAAGAAAATCATGAAAAGAGAGTCAACAATCTGACTGAAGAAAATAACATCTTAAAAAAAAAATTAACTCAAAAGGCAAAAGAGGCCCAAAAGCCAATGAGGAGAAGAATGCCTTAAAAAGTCAAATTAGCCAGATGGAAAAAGAATCTCAAAAGCTTTCTGAAGAGAATAATTCCTTCAAAATTAGAATGGGTCAAATAGAAGCAAATGACATTTAGAGAAATCAAGATACTATTAAACAGATACAAACTAATGAAAAAATAGAAAGCAATGTGAAATCTCTCCTTGAAAAAAACATCTGGAAAATAGATCCAGGAGTGACAATTTAAAAATTATTGGACTACCTGAAAGCCATGATCAAAAAAAGAACTTAGAAAGCATCCTTCCAGAAATTCTCAAGGAAAATTGCCCAGATATATTAGAACCTGAGGGCAAAATAGAACTTGAAAGAATTCACCAATTACCTATTGCAAAAGATCCCCAAAGAAAACTCCCAGGAATGTTATAGCCAGGTTCCAGAGTACCCAGATCAAGGAGAAAATGTTACAGGCTGCCAAGAAGAAACAGTTTGAATACTGTGGAAACACAATTAGGATAACCCAGGATCTGGCAGCTTCTATACTGAGGGATTGAAGGACCTGGAATATGCTATTCTGGAGATCAAGGGAGCTAGGATTAAAACGCAGAATCACCTATTTAGCAAAACTGAGTATAATGTTCCAGGGGAAAATGTGGTCATTCAGTGAGGTGGAGGACTTTGAACCATTCTTGCTGAAAAAAACAGAACTGAAAAGAAAATTTGAAACTCATATACAAGAAGCATGAGAAGGTAAACATGGAAAAGAAATCATAAGGAACTTATCAAAGTTGAACTATTTACATGCCACAATGGAAAAACAATAATTGTAACTCATGAAAGTTTTCTCAATATCAGGATAGGTGAAGAGAGTGCAAATGTATATATATGTATATATACATACACACACACACACACACACACATACATATATATATATGAGGGTTTATATATGCATATGAATATATATCTGAGTATATGTATATATGTGTGCATAGAGGGCACAGGATCAATTGAATGGGAAGGGATGATTCTTTAAAAGGTGAAATTCTGAGGTGGGAAAGGATTAGAATGAGAGGAGACAGGGAGAGACAGAATGGGGTTAGTAATCTCATATAGAAGAGGCAAAGGATAATTGTTACAATGAAAGGGCAGAACAGCTAGGCAAAAGACAAAGGGTCAACCATACTCTCATTGAATTTGGCTTAGGGAAAGAACGACATAAACTCTAAAATGTATATCTTGCCACACAGGATAATAGGGGGGATGGACATGAGAGGTGGGATGATGGAGGAGAGGGCAGTGTTGGGGGGTGGGTTGCTGGCAGTATAGACTTCTGTAAGGGGAAGGGAAAGAATCTAGTATTTAAAGTTCTATAATGAAATGCTAAAAATATATATGTATTTATTATTAATATTATTAACTACATGTAAGGGGGAATTAAGATTTATAGGCACTGGGGTAGAGAGACCCTTCCTGCCCTAATGGAAAGTCAGAGGGGTGAGGGGGAGGATATAGAAGAGAGAAGATTGGAAGAAAGTCTAAGCAGTGGGATGGCTGTTTTGAGGTAGTGGGTAGGTGAAAGATGGGGATAAAATGTGTAACTTAAAATCTTATGGAAATTAGTGATATAAACAAGAAAATAAATAAATTAATTAAATTTTAAAAACAGAAAATGAAGGACAAGGAAAAAAAAGAATGCTTCTGCCAACACTCTGGTAACATTAAAAAAAATACACACACACATACACACACACACACACACACACACACACACACACACACACACACACACACACACATATATATATAGTATGTTTGTATGTATGTATTGTGTAATGTGTCTTCCAAAAGAAATCTTTTTGTCTTCCATAACTAGGATTTCTAAGAGGTTGGGTGTAACTCAAGTGGAGCAACAGAAATCCACAAACAATAAGTGATTGAGGAGAAAAGTACATGGGAGTGTGGTGTTTGGAACTGACCCTGATGATCATAATCATGCCCAGATTTACAAATGCTGTGACGACATAGATAACCAAAAATAGAAGGAAGAAGGGGTCTTGGAGATCTGGGTTGTCAGAGAATGATAAAAGGATGAAATGACTGTGGCACTCACTTCACTCACCACAGATTATAGGATTTCAGGGCTGGAAGATTTCTGAAATCCTAGCCTTAAAAAATTGTATATTCATCTATGAGAAATACAAAATTGATCACTTAGCCTTTTGGTTGATGACCTTCATAGAAGATGAACTGATGAGGTTTCAGGAAAAACCAATTTGCTATGATTAGCTGTAATTAAGATGACCTTTGAATATATACTTACTCTAAATTTTCCTACTTATAATTTCTATCCATTGCTTTTTGCCTTCCTTTCTGGGGCCTATCACTATTTTGTGATTCCATAGTATTTTCCTCAAGCATAATCCTATCATGTGATATTGTACTCCATAATTTTAGTGATTCTTTATTATCTTCAAGATCAAAAAGAAATAGCAGTATTTGAAATTTGACAACCTTAGCATTGAACCATAATCCTGCTTTCCGGATTTATTATACGTTCCCTTTAATGAACTCTATGACCTGGACAAATTGACCTTATTGCTATTCCTCACATGTGTCACTTCATTGCCCATCTCAGAGCCTTTGCCTAGAATGTCCTGCACTGCCACAGTGTACTCTGTTTTCAACTTCAATCTTAAGAACTCTAATTTCCTTAAAAAGTCAGCTGAAATGCCACATTTCCTCCACAAAATCACGTGTCACAAATCTAGAAGTTATGTTATACATATATGTATTTGTTGTCTCCAAGATGTCTCCACTGTTGTTTGCAAGAGAGAAGATAACATCTGTGAAGACATGGAATGATTTTTTTTTTTTTAGTTTTAGTACAGCCAATCCATGATCAAGAGCCTACTTCCTAGTAGATAAATAATAATTGCTTGTTGATTAATGTATTAGTTCTTCATATACACAAAGACAGTTAACAAGGGCTTTAAAATTTTTTTCTAGCATGCCCATAAAAAAATTCTTTCACTAATCCTAATTAGGCAAGAACTGGAACATCTTCTTCATGTAGATCTCCTTAGCACTCTTTCCTACTTATTAATCTCCTTCCTGTGAGGAGGTATTCAATCAGATCTGAACACTGTGCCTGGGATGTGATGCAGTAGACAATAGGGTTCTCCCAATCAAACAGAGGGAGACTGTGCTTCTTTTAAATTATCTTATATATAGTAAATTAATACTGCATAAAATGATGTTGAACAGAAGTTGAAATTAAATGTTCTCAAATCTCTTCTGTTACATGATGAAAAAATATTAACCTTTGTAAAATGGACTTCAAAACAAGAAAAGCTCTGTTTCACTACTTGGATTTTGTATGGAAATGTTCTAAATTTACTCATTTTCCTATTGTCAGTGTTTGTGTTAACTGGTATTGAACATCAATCAATTGCTTTAAATTGTTCCTTATCATTGGGGCAAGGTTATCCACTGAATTTCAGGCCATCAGTTCTCATTTTGACTTTTGTCTTGCCACTGGACTTTGTTGACTCTTGAGGAGAAACAGAGGTTAATGAATTTGGAGTTCTACCATGGATGGACTTGCATAAAATAATGAAAACTGAAATGAGGAGAAACAAGAAAACATTGTATTCCATAATAGCAATATCACTTTAATAACACTTAGTAACTAATTAATTTTTAATATTATAAGTAACCAACTTACCTGCAAAAGACATATGACAGAAGAAACTATCTGTATTCAAAGGAAGGACTGATAACCAGAAGGATGTATAGAATGATTTTATATATACAAGATATATCATAAGTATGTGTGCTTGTATATATGTGTGTGTGTATATATAGATATCGAAATATCTATATATTCACACATGCACACATATTTATGTCCAATGGTAGCTATCTCTAGGGCAGTCATTCCGGGGGAAAAGACAAAAAATAAATACATATTTAATTGAATATATATTTAAAGGAATAAAAAATGAACATAATAGATTTCCTGTTTCATGTGTAATCATATTTTTAGAATATTAGATTATGGAAATGTTTGCTTTATTCCATTAATGAAAAATTTTAAAAATATATTGGAAGTCAATTTCTATGATCAGAGTTGCTCATGATTAAAGACAGGAGAGTCAGGAATTTTTGTCTAAACACTAAAAATGAACCAATAAAGCAACACTTATTAATCCTTCACTATGTTACAAGAACTGGACTAAGCACTTTGTAGGACTAAACTTGGCTCAATAAAAATTCGACTATCCTGTTGAGTTGCTCCAGTTATGGGTGATTATTATTCTCTTCCAACAGTAAGTATGGTTTCTCAAGAAAGTGTTTGCTTCTGGCAGGTCCCCAAAAGCCACCTGCTCATCCCATTAGTTCCCACCTTAGATTCTTGTTCATTCTTTTCTATGAAGTAATGGAAAATTGACGATTAAAAGAAAAAAAAAACATACATTCATTCTTGTAGAATCAGTAGATTTATTTTTTACCATAAATTGTCAAAGAGCTTCAGTGAAAGGTTCCGAGATTGATGCTCCATCATGGAGTATATTGCAATGATTTCCTGGCAGTGATTTTTCACATTTCAGATATCTGTGTTTCATTTCCCTAACAATTTTCTGACTACCTTTCTGATGGTTGTAGAAACTCTAGATGTGACTACCAGAGAAGGGAGTAACTGAATAGGAATCAGAGAATTAATTACAAATCCCCGTAAATTCCAACAGAACAGTTTAGTCAGTAGTGCTAGAATTCATATAAATGTCTTATTGAGAAATGAGTTTGAGATCCATTAGTTTCCTGAATGTTTTCTTCACATCATTGTTCCTTAGACTGTATATTAAAGGATTTAGCATAGGAATCACTACAATATAGAAAACAGATCCCACTTTGACTACAAGCCATGAGTTCTTGGAATTAGGAATACAATAGAGAAAGAGGATGGTCCCATAGAGGATGGCAACAGCTGTCAAGTGGGAGCCGCAAGTTTGAAAAGCCTTATATCTGCCACTGGCCGAATGCATTTTGAGGATTGTGACAAAAATAAAAACATAGGATGTAAGGATAATGATGAGGGTGCAAACTGCACTGAGATTTGCAAAGATAAAAAGCATTAACTCACTGAAATGTATATCAGAGCAGGAAGCAGAGAGGAAGACAGAATATTCACATGCAAAGTTATTAATGATTTTGGTCTCACAAAATGACAATACAAGAAGGGAGTAAGTGAGTACAATAGAAGAAATTATGCCCCAAGAATAAGCCACAGTCACTAGCAGGGCACAGCATTTGGGGGACATGAAAACTGTGTACAACAAAGGGTAACATATAGCAACAAATCGGTCATAGGCCATCACTGCCAACATGACCATCTCTGTTATCACACAAATGATACCCATGAAAAACTGTGCAATGCAGCCTTTGATAGAGATGCTTCTGTCTTCCACAACTAAGTTTTCTAGTAGTTTTGGTACAACTAGAGTGGAGTAACAGAAATCCACAAAGGACAAGTGCTTAAGGAAAACATACATGGGGGTGTGGAGTTTGGGATTGATCTTGATGATCACAATCATGCCCACATTCCCCACTACTGTGACTGTATAGATGGTGAGGAACAGTAGAAAGAGGGGCACCTGGAGGTCTGGGTAGTCAGAGAATCCTAAGAGGATGAAGACTATTGCACCACTCTGATTCTTGTAAGGACTCACCATGATTCCTGTTGGAGAGAATCAGAGATGGATCATGAGAAGCAAAACATAAATGAAATTCAAGAACAGAAGGTAATGGCAGAGTTTGAATTAGGAATTGTTATTCTTTCTCTTATTATGGAGACAAGAATAGGATCAGTTTCAAAGTTAGCACTTACTCTCAAGTTCTATATATTTGGGTTGAGAGAAAATCATGGACAATGAAAGAAGCCAAGAAAGGGTGAAATAAAGAAGGGTCTGAACCTACGAATTGTTGTAGATTCACAGAGTTTGGATCTGTAATTTCACAAATGTTCATTCCATAAGCTATAGCTCATTCAGAACAATTAAGTGAAGGAGAGCCCACTACCTCCTAAGGCAGCCTGTTTAATTTCTTCGAACAAAATATAAGGTCAGACGTGTTTCCTCTTCCTCTACTTTTGATATTCATTGTGTCATCTTGAGTCTGTCATTTCTACCCTTTCGATATGGTCCAGTTCAGTTCCCTGGAGCCCAATAGACTAAATCTCACGTATCCTTCATACAGGCACTACACATATACATATACATATATGTATATACACACACCACATGCATGTACATGTATACATCACATACACATGCACATACTCATACACACATATACATATACATATACCTATACAATACATATTTAGGTGCATGTGCATATACATACACACATACTAACACATGTATATACTCATGTATACATACATATACTTATATGTTTGTAGACACGCATAAAATATATACAGACATATATGCACACACATATACATATAATACACGCACATATAAACTATTTGAAGGAATGTGCTCATGAACATAAAATTTCACATTTAGCGATAGTATTTTATAGAGGCAGCAAAGGGACAGAGTGGTAACTGTAGACTTGGCAAAATCTGAGTTCAAATCTAGCTGTAGACATACTAGATTTATGAAGCTAAAAAAGATATTTAAGCTCTTTTTCCCTGTTCAGAAACCTAATTTTATTTCATCAACTGAAAGCTGGCTATTATTAAATACATTTTGATTAGTTTTCCCTCTTTTTACCCCATAGAATATTTAAAGAAAAGTGGTTCTCATTTGGGAAAACCCAAATTGGGATGCCAAATCTCACTTGGAGAATGGGATACTAAGTGAATAGGTTCTGATAGGCAGTAATTTGGTGGATGAGGGTAACAGCTTGAATATTTCAGTGTGAAGGAAACCATTACTGTATACTGTTAGTGAAATGACCCAAGAAATTAGAGTGGCAGGGGAGTCTCCTAAGTCCCTGAATGTATCACAAAGCACCAAGAGCAATGAATTAGGGAACAAAATCATACAGATGTAGATGTAGATATAGAAATCAATCTATATCTCTCTATTTATCCAGATATATCATATTTTTTTCATGGAAAATTGTGGGTTTTCTTGTTTTCAGCTGAGTATTTCAATCCATCTTTCCCTCTCTTTTTTTCTCTCTTTTTTTTTTTTTTTTTTAGTTTGTTAAACAGAAAATTCTATTTTCCGGCCTTCACTGCAATTAGAGGCAAAACTCTGGGAAAATTATTCAAAGAAGTTATTTTTAAAATGCCTATGTAGAAACATATTGGTGCATCAGTGAATATCAGCACAGAATTCAAACTGGAGAAAAATTTTTATTGATGTTTTGTAATAAGAGAAAGACAATCTTAATAGGTATTTCCAAAGGTTGATAGGACATTGTCTTCTCCCCTGCTCCCTGTTTATTGTGATTGGTTCACAGTTCAAATGAGGGACAGGTTAGTGAGCATCCCTGGTACCTGCTATCAGGTACATCAGGTACCCATTATGAGGAGAAGGATTTAGTGCTAAGGAGATATGAAAAGAGCACATGCACATTCCTGCAGGATTCCCTCCCCGGGGACTTCCCTGAAAGCTGGTTGCTCTAAGTTAAAGTCAAAGAAGGTCAAAACAAAGGTCAGTTCCGCAAGATTTTGTATTAATGACTGATTTTACAGAAGTCCTTGCTTATGCTTGCAATAATCTATTCGCAACCCCCCTAAGTATCCAATGTCCATTGCACTGTGAGTGGAACACTGCCCTGCTGACCTGGGAATCAGTAGTCCTGAGTGCTAATGCTATCTTGGTAACAATCTGTGAAGCCTAAACTTTATTTCTTAACTTCTCTGTGCCATAGTTTCCTCATTAATGAAATATGGAGGTAAAAGACCCTTGCCCTGATTTTCTCAGATCAAATAGAGTGCATCAACATATTTTTAAAAACATCAAGTGTAAAACTATATATTCAGTTTTATGCAAAATATACTTGTTCTCCAATCTCTGCTTTTCTAATTTCTGAAATCTAGGTGTGTTTCTACACTCATAAAAATTAAGTCATTAGAGCTAATAATCTCTAAATTCCCATTTAGTTTTATTATTCTGTTTTCTATGGTCCCTTTTTTATCTGAGATAGAGTAATAGATGGAGGAAGAGAGAGAGGAAGAGAGAGAGACTGAGAGAGACAGAGAGACAGAGAGAGACAGACAGAGACAGAGACAGACAGACAGAAAGTTGGAGATATTGCATTCTGGCAAGTGACTCATAATCAAGAGGAGCTAGGCTATGAAACTGAATGAACAAGAATTCTTTGGTCTTATTTCTTAGAGCTTTTGGAGTCCAATATAGAGCTGGCAAAGACACATAGAAAAGCTCTTAGGACACAATTTTACATGTTTAACTTATCCATTTGATCTCTTAGAATTTAATTATGTTAGAAGAATCATTAAAACCAAAATGGAAAATTATAAGGAATGTCCTCTTGTCTACTGGGCATCTATAAACTCAAAGAAAGAAATGTGTCTAAGTTTCCACAGTAAATTCTGATTTCTTTTTACTTCTTTAATTTTGCATTTAGATATTTTTCTTTGCACTCAATAACATGAGAATGATTTAAATAAATTCTCATTTATTACCTGGGAACTTTAAACATAGGCATATCAGTTCAATAACCCCGATATGCATGAGGAGGTCCCACTTTTCAGAGAGCTTTGAAGATATGCTAATGTATATGAGAGTGATTCAAATTTGAAATCTATAAAGAGCTACTCAGGGCAGATCTTTTATTTTTACCTGGTGAAGAGTCAAGCCAAGGTGGTATGTGAATGCTTGTCTTTAAATTTTAACCCTAGAGAGAATCAAAGATTTTAGAAATGCCAAAGATCTTTGATATCTCTTGCATTTGAAACTAACATTGCCCTTGCCAGAGAAGTTCAGATTGCAACAGTAAAGTATTTCATGCTTACCTTTTTCAGGTGGGAGAAAATAGAGTAATCACATTCTTTTGTCATGATTTTTGAAACAAGAAGTCAAAGTGAATTGGTATATACATTTATAATAATAACCTCTGCACCATAACCTGACCCCGGTAATAATATCATTTTCTCTCTACAATGCTGACTCTTTTTAAATCCACTAGAACTCTTTAGGTACAAATGATTCCTGTGCCATTCTAATCTGAATGAGTACCTTTCCTCCAGGCCACTTTTCATTTTTTAAGGAGAAAACAGTATGTGTGTTTCCAAAAGGGAGTTTGATAGTCAAAGATGATTTTATTATGTAGTCATTTAGAGTCCTGGGATTCACTAGTTAGGCTGTTAAAGCTCTGGGAATAGATTCAGGAGACCTTGGTTCCCAGATGCATTTCTACTGGATACTACCTCTGTGAATACTGCAAAGTCCCATTGTAAGTCTAAGAGTCTGGACAGGTGAGTAATATGAGGATAGCGATTCTTATACATCTTGTATCATGAGTGCATTATAGAAAAGTTATGTAACAGATCATGTTTTAGCAATGTGGGATTTCATCCAAAGTACTAATGACCATTACATACAAAGAGGATTTTGAATAAAAGTTCCAAGAATCTAAGCAAGCAAGAAGGATAACATAGATTGAAAAGTAATTGATAAGCATGTCAAGCCAAACATAAAAATAAATGTTTTTAATGAGTAATAATAATATATATATATATATGTGTAAATGTATACATATTTAGCAAATTTTATTTCTGTTATTTATACTTTCAGTGTGTACTCCATTAGTGGCATAACATGCTCCTGGTATACGAACAATTAAAACTTTGTTGCATTAATTCAAAATGTTTTGCACAAGGGATGAATAATTTCACAGCTAAATTAATGAATTTGCCTTCCTACAATATCTCCACTCTTAGATTCCCCCATCCTATAAAATCTTTAACATTTTGGTAAGCATAAAGAGATACTATAGATTTCATATCTTTTTTTTTGTTTTTTTCTATTCTGAAAAACACTCAATTCACATCCCTTTACTTCTTGTCTATTTAGGGATGTGCCTTAAGCTTATAGGAGGGTAAATAGTTTATTTTGGACATTAAATGTTTATCATAGATGATTAATGAAAATATTACATTTTTTAGTAATAATATTTCTTTTACTTTGAACAAGGTTTGTTTAAAATACATTTCTTTCCACTTTGCCTATCTGCTGAATTTTGACTCCTCAAAGTGTAAAAATATTGAAAATAAATATAAAAACTGTCTCATTATCTTTTTGTATTCTGTAATCATAACACAAATGTCTTAACTGAGGAATATGTTTGATCCTAGAAAAAAAATAAGGAATAATTAATACCACAGTGCCACAATGATATCTTTATCCATCTGGCATTATATTGGGGGTTAAATATTGGAGTCAGAGTAGAATAAATATGGGGCAGAATTTTGCCTATACTTGCTGGTTTTTTTGTGTGGGGGGGTGGTGGAGGGAAGTTAATAGAGAGCAAATAAGAAATACTTGACCCAAACAATAAGCCGACCACCAAAAGGTGGGAAGAAGAAGTGGAGAATAGATTTTCATTTCCTCATGGCTAAAAGAAGCTTCTGAATAGTGGTGATGATTTTGTTTTAGGAGACAATTATAATAAGAAAAGGTAATGAAATGACATGACTTGATGAGTCTTAACAAAGTGACCACAGAGTCCGAATTAAAAAGTTTTAAGCAGCTTTAATTTACCAGCTGGGGCTACTGCATGCCAATTAAAGGGGGAGCAGCCTCGAGTTTGGGGGTGTAGAACCTTTTATACATTTCATTAGGTTTATGTATCTAACTAACACAATTTGTTACCAAGCAGGTTGTCATATAGATACAAACAAGTGGTTACTAAAGAAAGCGGAGGGGGTGAACGGAGGGGGTCTGCAAGGTAAGTGGAGGAGCACAGGGCATGACGACTGAGCAAGGAAAAGATAGATTGCCCTAGGCTGGCCTCCCAGGTAAAGATAAATCACTCTAGGGAAGCTTCCCAGGATCATAGAGTTTCACTTGGCTAATTATCATGGAGTTTCACTTGGATGTATACCATAGAGTTTCACCAGGCTGACCACTAACTTCAGAAAATATTTCTTAACTATTTCTTGAGCATAACAGTATCATAGAAAATAACATTGTCATAGCATTGGAATCGAATTCACTTACAAATATGTCCATACAGGCCAGTTTTAGCAATGAAGGGATGCACTGAAAACACATATGAGCCTCTGTTAGAATGACAGAAAAACAGAGAAAAATTTGCCATCTTTCTGCCGTCTTAAGTGGGATAGCACTGATCCAGGAGCCATCTACCAAGGGGACATAAACCTTCTTGTTCATGATAAGAGGATAGTTCAGAAGATTCCAAATGTCTATATAACAGTCATAAACCATCGGAGCCAGGAGAAAACATTCAATGCGTCTCACAATAGAAGAGAAGAAAAGTTGGACAGCAAAAGGTAAAAAAGAAATTTATTTTTTTTTGGTCAAAAGGTTTCTCACCATTCAGGGGAGAGTCACTGATGTGTAACAGATTTCTACAAAGGAAAAGTGAGTAAGGAAAAAAAAATACATGGAGATTTTGAGAGGTGGATCTATTTTGAAAATTTCGGCGATGTCCATTTTCCACAAAATAGTCATGTAGATGACTAAGAACATACCGAATAGCAATCCCTGATGGTCAGCAGGGTCACCAAATACCAGAAAAATGCATTCAATCACAACGCCGACATTTCTTTTTAGAATGTTTTCCCTTCTTCTGTTGGAAGAGTAAATTCAGAATGATCATCATTTCTTCAACCCGTGTAACTCAATTTACTTTCATTTAAATGAAACAAGTAGATGATCTCATTGATGTCTGAGTTCCCTTCGAACTCTAACATTCTTTTGTTTATGCCATAGTTTTCTTAATTAAAAAATTCTACCAACATTTATTAAGCAACTATGATTGTATTCAGTGATAGGGAAAGTATCATCCTATCATTGACATAGAGAAGTTCCATATGGAGATGTTCTCTATTCCCATATAAATTGAAATGACCTTTTTTTAAATCTTAAAATAATAGAAAATTTCAAGAGGTTTGAGTGATTATAAGTCTCCACACATATAAATATGTCTTGATTTGTTTGTGATTGTTTCTTTAAGTAAGGCAGAGTTGTACAAAGTTATCTCTTTCTCTCCTCCAGAGTCATTGAAGTCACTGAATATAAGGATCATGCCTATACTTTCATCTATCTTGACTGAAGTCAATGTTTAGTATGTGTTTCCTGATTATTAATAATTTTACTTCATGTCTTCAATAGGACAATTTCAGTGGCTCTAATAAACGTGCTGCAGTCAACACACATCAAATTCTGAGTCAAGGCCAAAAGATGTGAACCTGGTCCCTGTCACTTACTTGCTAGGAGACCAAAGGCAAGTCGCTTATCTGCTCTGAGGTTTTTCTCAATTTGAAACATGACCTGGCTGGATAAGATATTTCTAATGCCCCTTCCCTTTAATTTCCCTTCCAGCTCTCAGACTCTGATCTTAAAATTCAGAGTCCTTCCCTTCTAAAGTCTTTTCCTGTTTCATCTTGACTAAAATTCCACCATTGGAGATCACATCTGTTTAATAGTTTTCTTCATTTTTGTCCCTTAGTATACCTTATGGTTATGTTCATAAGAGAGTGAGACATTTTGTATGATCATCCTGAGAGGCTTTAAAGTAGAAGCAGAGAGATTACTCTGTGAGGACTGTGCAAAACACTTTTTCATTTGTATCCATTTGAACCTCACAAAAACCCTGGGGGGTAAGTGCTATCATTGTCTCCACCTTACAGCAGAGAAAACTGAGGCAAATGGAGACAGTGACTTGCCCAAGGTCACACAATAAATGTCTGAGGGCAGATTTCAAGTCAGGTCTTCCTGAATTTAGCCCTGGTGGTGAACGTGCTGTGCCACTAAACTAATTCAGAGAGAATATATTGTTTTATCTTCAGTGAGCAGGACATATAGTTCGGGGTGTGTGATATTTTTAACCTACTTTGAACAGGAATTAAATGGTGTCATTGTGGAATTTGTTTGAACAGAGAAAAATTGATGACTTAGAAATTTTTGCATGATTTAATATTTTAAAAAGTATCAATATACTGCACCACGCATAGCATGTTGCAGCACCAAAGAGAATTCCAAAGCAATGTGTAACTGTGAATATCATTAATTGTATAAAAGTAAGAGCAATTATCTTTTCATTGTTGCCATTTTTATACAGAGAAACACTGAATGTGTTGTGTTGCTAACCCACATGGATGTTTTGTGGTTTTCTTACAACACAGTTATTACTCATTTATTTTAATTGAGAGAAGTAATATTAAATTCTTCTTTGATCATTTTTCATTCTTTTTTTCTTCACCTTCAGTAAATGTATACATTTAATGATATGCATAGAAAGATTAGCCTTTATAGCAGACATTTGCATAAGTTAAAGAATTTAGTACACCCTGAAGGGGTACATATATTTCTTCAAAATAAATATATTCCATGTTCTACACAAAGTAAAGAGTACCTAAGATGCTAAAATGTTAAACTACACAATTGAGAAAAATATTAAGTGCTTTGTGATATTACATATTTTATTAGAAAATGAATCATCAAGGGAGCAGAAAGGAATAAAGACAGGAATCAACAACCAAAATTATAGAAGTGACTTTCAATATATATTTTATGGAAATTTTCAAGAGAAAATGAATTCTCATCCAATACATGGCAGATATTTGATGTTTCATTTAATATTACTGCCAAAGAACTTGACAATGATTGAAAAGAAAATTCAATAGATATGTCAATCAATTTTGGACTAAAAACATGATTCTAAAATGCAAATTTCAAAACTATTTGATGAAAGGTTTTATTCATTCATTCACTTGCTCATTTGTTGATTAATTAAACTTTTACTTAGGTATTTCCTTCTTTAACAAATATAGCTTATAATACTTTCCTACCCTTTTCCATCACCTATTTCTATATGCAACCATTATCATTTTATACATATTTAAAATCAAAACACAAAAATAAACTTGGTATGGAAGCAGACTGAAAACTATATTTGTCAGATGTTAAGGGACATGTGGCAACTATTTTCTTTTATATTCAAAATCCAGATGTCAGAATTATGTTTATATGTAGTTAGTATATTCAAGGTTAATTTTTTATTCATTACAATTTTTGCATTCTAGGCTGCACTTTAAGATCTACAGGATTATATGTGGACTTGAGACTGCAGGTTCCCCACCCCAACCTAGGCCAAAACGAAGATGCAAAATCACAGACAAAATGATACAGGTCCATGTGAGATGGTCTTTGATGATGTATGACTGCAGCAAGTGTGTTGCAATTGTTCTAATTATCAACAAGCAAAGATGGCTTTTATTAGAAATCAAGTGCAAGGAAGTTAAAAACTGGATATTGATGCAAAGCAAATACTACATGTCATAGCATCACCTGGTACTATATGCTCCCATCTTGGAGAAACAGGGATTTAAAGTTATGATAGAACTCAGTTTAAATGGTCAAATTTGAGTATTAACCCTTAAGTAGTTAAGGATTCTAGTGAGTTTATTTTTGAGATTTCTTCACTTCTACCTTTGGTATATACCTAATGTGGAATATTAATTTTCTGAGTAATTACTATCTTGGAGACTCAGAGCTCCTCCCCCCACTCCACCTCCCTTCTCTAAAGTTCTTCAGAAGGACATTACTGATAATGAAATTGCATTGAGTCTTTTCCTAGTCAAACCCCAAACCAAGTCTGAATTTTTTTAATCAAAGATATGGAAACTCCATAGTTTTTTACTCTATCTAGATAGCCTAAGGCTAGGTGTGGTCAGAGTATGCTTGGGGTGTCATCTGATAGAACAGGTATTTCCTCAGTCCAGGATAAAATGATGGTGGGGTGATATCAGTCCCCTTTGAAAATGTGTGTGAGATCTTGGGGTCGGAGTCTAGATGGCAGCATTGAAGCAGGGGAATTCTGCAGCTCCCACCATAGCCACCTCAAATATCTCTAAAATATGACTCTAAACAAATTTTAGAGTGCCAGAACCCGCAAAATTACAGAAAAATTCATCTCCCATTGGTGGCATCCCAGCAGGAGGGAGAGGAATGGCTCCTTGCAGAGTGATGGGAACTGACCCCAGCCCAGCCTGAAACCACGACTTGGCCCCAAAGTGCCCAGGAAAAGCTGCACATGGAGCACTATGGAAAGTGGATCACGGGCAGCTGTGGCAGTTTCCAGATTTATCAACCCATAAGAAACTAGGACAAATTGAAAGATCAGTGGTACTCAGCTAAATCTGGGGGAGAAAAGCAGGTCTGTCAGTCTGTCTCCAGCACAAAGCAGTAGAAGCAGCTCAGCCACATCCACATGGCTGCTTCAGAGCTCTTGCCCTGTAGATTACAAAGGGGCCAAGCGATCATTCAGAGGCTAAGTGCTCTTGCCTTGATCTGCCTGGATTGAGATTGTGGTCTTGGGTGATGGTCCTGAGGTGCACTTTCCGTGAGCAAAAGCTGGTGGGGGCTGCAGAAACAGTGCAGCTATGAAAACCCCAGCAATTTGGGACAAAGTTCTCCTCTCTGAAAGCAGAGTTCTATTGTGGTTCAAAAATCAAATTAATTGACTGACAATATGAGCAGGCAAAAGAAGCAAACCAAGCTCAGCAATCCAACTTTAGATTCCTTTCTTGGGGACAAAAAGGATCAAAGCATGGAATGGGAGGAAGACAATACAGTCAGAACTCCTGAACCAAAAGCTTTCAAGAAAAATGTAAGCTGGGTACAGGCCATAGAGGAGCTTAAGAATGATTTTGAAAATGAAATAAGTGAAGTGGAGGGAAAAATGGGAAGAGAAATGAGAATGATGCAAGAAAATCATGAAATGAGACTCAACAACCTGTCTGAAGGAAATAACACCTTAAAAAACAGATTAACTCAAATGCCAAAGAGGCCTAAAAAGCAAATAAAGAGAAGAATGCTTCAAAAAGTGAAATCTCCCAGGTGGAAAAAGAATCTCGAAAGCCCCCTGAAGAGACTAATTCCTTTAGAGTTCAAGTGGAGCAAACAGAAGCAAATGACTTTATGAGAAATCAAGATACTATTAAACTGATCCAAAAAAATGAAAAAAGAGAAGTCAATGTGACATATCTCCTTGAAAAAAAACACTGACCTTGAAAATAGATGCAAGGGAGACAATTTAAAAATTATTGGACTACCTGAAAACCATGATCAGAAAAAGAACCTAGAAAGCATCGTGAAGAAATTCTCAAGGAAAACTGCCCTGATATTTTAGAGGCAGAGGGCAAAATAGAACTTGAAAGAATTTACCAATCACCTCTTGCAAAAGATCCCAAGAAGAAAACTCCTAGGAATGTTACAGTCAGGTTCCCGAGTTCCCAAATCAGGGAGAAAATATTACAAGCTGCCAAGAAGAAACAATTTGAATACTGTGGAAACACAATCAGGATAACACAGGATCGAACAGTTTCTAGATTAAGGGATCGAAGTGCCTGGAATATGGCTTCTGGAGATCAAGGGAACTAGGATTAAAACCAAGAATCACTTACCAGCAAAATTAATTATAATGTTAACAGGGGAAAATATGGTTATTCAATGAGGCAGAGGAGTTTCAAGCATTCTTGCTGAAAAAACCGGAACTGAATATAAAATCTGACATTCAAATACAAGAAGCATGAGAAGGTAACCATGGAAAAGAAAGTATAAGGAAATTATCAGAGTTGAACTATTTACATGCCAACATGGAAAAAATGATAATTGTAACTTATGGAAGTTTTTTCAGTATGAGTGTAGGTGAAAGAAATATAAATGAGTACATATACATATATATATGTGTGTGTGTGTGTGTGTGTGTGTGTGTGTATGTATGTATACATACATACACATATGTCTATATAGGAGGGTATATATATGTATATGAATACTTATGTGAGTTTGTGTATATATGTGTACATAGACAGAGGGCACAAGGGAAGGGATAATATGTTCAAAGGTAAAATTGAGAGGAGGGAAAGAAATGGAATCAGAGGAGATAGGGAGAGACAGAATGTGGTTAATCATCTCATATAGAAGAAGGAAGGGATAACTGTTACAAAGAGGGGAAGAACAGGAAAGCAAAAGGGAATGGGTCACCCTCACTCTCATTGAATTTGGCTTAGGGAAGGCCTGACATACACTCTAAATTGGATATCTTGCCCTACAGGAGAGTAGGGGCAATGGGGATGAAAGGCAGGATGATGGAGGGGAGGGCAGGGTCAGGCGGGACGGTGTTAGAAGTACACACTTCTGTAATGGGACAAGGACAAAGTAGAGTATAGAATAGGGCAAGGGGACTGGGATAGGAAGGAAAGAAATATAGTCAGTCTTTCACAATATGTTCATTGTGGAGACGTTCTGTGTAACTACACATGTACAGGCTGTATTGAATTGTTTGTCTTTCCAGGGGAGTAGGTGACAAGGGAGGAAGGGAAAGAATCTATAATTTAAAGTTGTATTATCAAATGTTAAATATATACAGACATATATATATATACATATATATATATATAATTATTACTATCATTATTAATTAAATGCAACTGGGAATTAAGATATATAGGCACTGGGTAAGGAGATCCATCTCACCCTACCAGAAAGTCAGTGGGGTGATGGGGGAGGATATAGGAGAGAGCAGATTGGAGGAGGGGGTGTACAGTTGGATCGCTGTTTTAGGGTGTTGTGTAGGGGAAAAGTGGGGAGAAAATTTGTGACTCAAAATCTTGTGGAAATGAATGATATAAACTAAAAATAAACAAAAGTTCATTTTTAAAAAATGTATGTAAACTGGCCACTCCAGCCCCCAAATTGACCCATTTATGAACTGTATGTAATTCCCATACAATGTATGTATGTCACTGTCTTGAGAGAAATTGAAACACGGACACAACTTCTTTTCATTTGTCTCTTTTCTTACAACAAAGTCAATGGAGGTGGATGTTAGTTATATATAGCGATGGCTCCGCTGCATCCTCAATTCCACCCCTCTGTTTTCCCATGAGAATAATTTTTTGAGTTATTTGCTTATGTGACTGTATGTGAAAGAGATCGTTGTTCTTCTCCCCTTACATAGGAATGAGAAACCAACAATCTAGGAACCAATTACCAGCTGACCATGTATATTGCAGTTCATGATGAAAATACAGTGTAATGGTTTAAATAGCCACATATTTGTAATAAACTATCAGAGGAAAAAAAAACTTTTAGTGACTCGCAAAAATCAGAAGTAAGAAAGACTGCATAAAAATAGTGACAAGAAAATTATTTTCTTTAAGCTCCAAATATTTCTGAGAAGTCTGAGAAGAGTGATTGACACATAACAGATGTCCTAGAAGGAAAAGTTTCCATTGGGGAAAAAATACATGGTGTGATCAAGGGCCAGATCATCTTTAATGAGAACATCAATGATAATATTTCCCAAAAGATTAATCATGTAGGGGACTAAGAAAATCCCAGCAGATACACTTGGAGCTTAAAAAAATCAGAAAATCCCAGAACAGTAAACTCTTCTTTATCTGTGTGGTTTGCTTCTAATGTTGTTCTTTTTATTATGGAAATGTAAGCTTCAGAATGAGAAATCCTTTCAAATATCTGGGTCAACTTCATCTTCTGTAAATTTTGGTATTTGTATAATGTGCGGGTCAAAGAGCAAGCTGTGCTAGGACCCAGGATGTCCCCGTGTGAGTACATCATCTGAGGCAGCTTGCATGCCAGTAAACGGACCATGAACTTGGAAGGCATCTCCAGCTACAGGGATGTTTCTGATACAATAGTTGCTAGCATAAAGGGTCACAGCGTGTGCCAGGGCTACCCAAGAATGCCCGACAGGAGAGCTTGCTTTGTGGAATTCCTGCACACATGTTGGATTGGCCTCTCTTCTCAGTGGAGGACAGGTGGTGTTCACAAGCTGTGCAGGAGCGCTCTGCAGGGTATAAAGGAAGGCTGGGAAACACCAATAAATGGAGCCAAGTCACCATCATCTGGTTTCACTGTCTCATGATTATGCAAGCAACTCCTGAGAGGGTGGCGCTCAGTCCAGGGTTGAGCTGGTCTCAACTCACAGAGCAAAGGGCTGCTTACAGTTTAAGACAATGAGTAATGTCCCTTCTATACTCAACATTCTGTGTTTTAATTTCCCTCCTCTAAAGCAGTGGTCTACAGATTTTTTTGATCAGAAATTTCTATTAGTTCAAAACAGAAATGAATCTCAAATACATGTGTATGTTTGCCCTGTTCCTAACAGAAGTTATAAAATGAGTTATAAACTTTCAAAGACAAGATTAAGGTGAAACAATATTTTATTGTATGATTGTAGCAGCAATCACTCTAACATACCCAGGTTGGCTGCTAGCACAGGTTCTTAGATCTGCTTTTCTAAAGGAAAACAACTCAAAGTGCGTTAACAATGTTACTTTAATTAATCAAACATATCATTTACCTAGTTCAGGGAGAAAAGTCAGCACCCAGAACTTCAGAGAATACAAACAGAAGTTACAAGCAGACAAAAAAATAATGCTGACAGAGAAACAGATCAGGTCTTCCAGCTGTCTGACCATTACATCCATACCTAGTTAGTCACCAGAGAGGGAAGCACCAACATCTGGGTTTTCAAAGCACTCCCCTCCCGCAGTCTCATCTGGCCAAATCACACAGTTCTTTCCAAAGTCAGCCCCAAAGCAAAACCTCACCTCAGGGTGTATATA
>CM053592.1:183037957-183049438 GCA_028646515.1 Pseudochirops corinnae
ACAACTGGAACTAAGGTCCCCAGACTCATGACCCAAGGGTCTGTTTCATTAGGGCATAGTATGTTCATAACTATTTAAAGGAAGGGTATTGTCCTCTCATTAAAGTGAGAAATGACTTGGGCGAAATTTTTCAACAGAGAAGGGTAAGACAGAAATACTTTCTACTTAGGGAGCTCTAATGACATTCGACACAAAGAGTATCAATAGAGTTTGTTTCTTGCTGTATGGGTGGGAACAGTGTCATAGTGGCAGCATTAGATAGTTGACCTTGGGAGAAAAGCCTTGTTTCAAATATAATTTATTGAAGTTTTGCATTTCTTCCTGCCTCTGAACATCAAATTTCTCCTGTTTCAAAGGGAACTAGTAACACTCTTCAGATTTAACAGAAGAGAATTTTGTGAGGGTCAAATCAATAACTGGATAGAAAGCTGGTTTCTGTGTTTGTTTTTGTGAATCCTACAACACTATAAATGTGTCTATATTAAGTAAATTTCTTAAATTCAAACAAGAAGCAGCTGAAGATTGTTTGATCCCATCTATGAAAGGTAACTTTGTCATGGACTCAGTGTCTCTCACTTGAACCACAGAGTCTGACTCAGGAATTGAGAGTCTACAAAAGGAATGGAAACATTCAAATAAATTCTGGTAAGATGATCTTGAACAAGAAAATCAAATGTTTCCCTCCAAAGATCCTCATATTTTTCATGTATGAATCATTATAAGATTGTTACAGAATGAATTTTGAAAAGTATAAAGCTTTATACCAATTTAAAGGGATGATTTGCTAATAGGAATAAAAAAGTCATACTTTATTACAATCAATAAAGGAAGCAATTTTTTTTAATCACTGGTAGAGGAATATCAAAGATATAGATATTTAAGTCATTCTTGCCTAATCGATTATGATGGATTTTTTTCCTTCAAAAGAGAGAAGTCTGTCATTTACTGTTCAAAACCTTATTCATTAAATATCTTTCTTTAGCCTCACAGCCTTATGCCAAGGGAAATTAGAACCTCTATTATTTCCAAAGTTTTCTTTATATGTTTTTTTTTTTTTTTTTGCCAAATTATTCTGGCTCAGGCACTTAAAATTATAGATTTGGAGCTAGAAGGCCATCAGGTCCAACATCTTAATTTATATGCAATGAAGCTAAAGAGAGACTAAGTAAATAATGTCATTTTTCCTAGTTAGTAAATACAAAGGTCATATTTCAAGCAAGATATCCTTGACTCCAAGTTCATTGCTGTATACACTACTTGCCTATGTATCTCATCTATGAAAAGTTCACATACCATGGGAATAACAGTTTTGATATCCTTAATTGGTGAGCTAAAATAAGTTCTTTACTAGAACTAAGAAATTCTTAAAGATTGGGGGAAAATAGTGCTTACAGCGGTGAATAACTAAAAATAACATTAATTCAATTTAAATAGAGGTTCTAGCCCAGGGGTCAGGCAAAACCCATGTTCCCAGGTTTCCCTAGAATTTATTTACTGTTTTACTTATGTGTTTAGTCTACATTTTTAACATCACAAAAAAAAATCTTTCACCTATCCCACAGACATATAATTAATTGAGATAATGAAGTAAAAATTAAACAGACTAAATTGAAAAATTGATCTTATCTTATAATGTATACACAAAATGCATTATGTATGATAGTAGGAAGTGAATAATCAAAAATTATAAAAAAGGAAAATTTTAACCAAGATTTTATTAAATATTTTAGCAATGCTTCTCATGCTATTCTTTATAGAAAGGAGGAAGAAAGAAGGGTCATCAAATAGTCCTTTTTGGAGAATCCAAAACTGATTGAACATATAGACCCAAGAAATCCTAAATTATGCATTTTCTAGCTCTAATCTTCCAGAGCTAACAAGGAAAAAAAGAAGAATTACCTGCCCTCAAGTATTCTTATAACAATAGAAAGAAAAGTGATATCCACAAAGGCATTTGAGCATCAATATTAAATATTCAGTTCAAGGTACAGCATAGATGATGAATGAAAGGATATAGCATTGGAGGGTGGGAAAAGTAGAATATCCTTCATATAACCCCTCACTTTGAAGAGAAGAAAACAGAAGTCAAGAGAAAGAAAAATTGCTTTTAATTTGACAAGATGGAATTTGAGTGTGGTCCTGAAGAATAAGTAGATCTCCGATGGCCATATTAATCATATGGGATTTGTATTCTCTTTCTGACTTTTCAGAGTGTTTTATAATAAAAAAAATGCTCAGGTGGTTTTTAGACAAATCTTTGTGAAAAGCAACATTGGCATTATTACTCTCACTTTAGAGATGAGCAAATAAAACCTAATAAAGTGAATAGAGAGAAGGAATTATTTTTCATAAAATTATCAAAGTGATGGACTATCTCATGGTTTCCTCTTGTTTTCCTGAATTTCTATATTTAGGAAACATTTCATTCTTTGTGCTTCTTCTTCTATCATCCAAAGACCTATGAAGTAACTTGAAGTTAATAAGATTTAAAAAGAGTCTGTTATGTTCCAAGTAATGTGCTAAATGCTGGTAGTTTCTTGCTCCTTTCTTTTTTCTCAGGCTATATGCCAACATATCTGCTAGAAATGAAGTTCTCAAAAAGATTCTTCATGAATTCTAATCCTTAATATATGTGTGTGCATGTGATATACATACACACATATGTACATACATGTATGCAGGTATATATGTATGTGTATATATACATACACACAGATATCCTAATGATCTACCCAATTTTTTGGTGATACACCATTACTACTCCTTAGGAAATTGCCTTATTGGGAAAAAAAAGATAAAGTGTTCAAAATAAAGTATTTCCTACTAATAGTGAGCTAAAGTGATGTCATTCCTTGTGGCCTTTAATAGCATAAAATTCATTGACAGAAAGGATAACATATCTAAGGGAATAATTTTAAGAATTAGTCTAAAGGCATGCTATTCTTTTTATTCATAATTTCTAATTGTAGAAAGAAAGTACAAATCTATCTATCCACCTATTTTTATCGATCATCTATCTCTATTGACATCTCTATATCCATATCTAGCTCTTTATATTTATATCTATCAATCTATCTATCTGGATTTTCAATCCTTAATGAGTTAAAACTTTTTAAGAAAACTGGACATTGAAGATTATAAGGAATAATGTGATGAGGATGAAGAAGGCTATGATGCCACCATTTAAAGCCACTATGAATGTACTTGCGTTATATTATGTTCTTGAGTGGGGGCACACTTTCATATTACTATCATTTTATCACCCAAACCATTTTTGTCCTTACATATAAAGCATTTTATGGGCATTTTTGTTATTTACTGGGTACTAAAGTAAATGTGTGTGTTTATATGTAAGAAAAGAAAAAAGAAGGGAGGAGAAGGAGGAGGAGGAGGATTAGGTGGAGGAAGACATGGAGCTGGAAGAGGAGATGGAGGAGGGGAGAAATAGGAACAGGAAGGGAAGAATGAGGAGGAAGAAGTGGAGAATCAAGAGGAAGAAGAGAAGAAAGAAAAGGAAAGAATGCAAGGAAGGAAGAGAAGGAGGAAGAGACAACAAATTTAAATTCCTAATGAGTATTATTGCTAAAAATAACAAGTATTTATTTGAACATTGTTTTTCAAAATATTTTATATATTTTCTTTCATTTCTCTTTTCCCAAAATTCTATGAGGTGAGTATTGATTTATAATTGTTATTATTAATCATTTTTGTTGTGATATAAATAACACTATCATAGTTATTGTCATCATAACCATTCCTTGAAAATATAAATTTTAGATATAGGATGCCTTTTATATTTGACTTTTTTTGTATTTGATATTGGGGGAAAACTATGATTGAGACACCTTAAATTATTTACCCAGGCTATAAAACTCTTTAGCAGCTGAAGCAAGATTAAGCCTCAATTCTTCCTGTGTTCAAAAGCAACATTCAATGCACTGCATCTCCATTCTTGCTTATTCTAGACAACAGATATCCTATTGACTAAAAAAAAATAAGATTGCTCTGATGTGGACACAAAATCTACAAAGCAGACTTTAAGGGGGTGTAAATTGAACTGACATGTGAAAGAAGGGCATGAAACTGATAAGGAACAGTGAGTAGGAAAACATCATTCCAGAGTGAATAGAAGATAAGCAAAGATTGAGCAGTTCATAATGAAAGAACTTAATAATAATAATAATACTTGAGAGAAATTATTATATTTCTATTACTTCCAGATTATTCTTTGTACCAAATATTTATTCTACTCCCCAGAAATAGCATCCTTTAGGGAAAAAAAATAGAGAGAGAGAAAATGGTATTCAAATATGTATTTTTAATGCTTATTTTTATTTCACAAGTTTTTCTCCCCCTGTTAATCCCTGTCTCCTCATTTCAAATCAAGTATCAAACATTATTTAATTCTCAGTGTCTGTCAAAAAATCTTAAACTGAAAGGATTTTTAGATGGAAACAGTCTTATAGAGGAAAACCTAGAATATTAAGCATTTGGAAGGACCTATAGACATATAACAGAATTATAAGGCAGAAAAAGTTGTTCTGGAGCTTCAAAGACAAAATCCAGAGATTAAGGACATTAAAACACATGCCATAAAATATCAAGTATAGAATGAACATAATGTCAACACAATGTAAAACAAAGTATGTCAAAGCTAGAAATAACAAAATATACTTTGGTAGTGTTTGAAGGAATATTAAAACATAAAATTCAGGGTACTCAGAGATCATAATCTGCCATCTTTATTTTTACAGAAAAACAATGAAAAGGAAATTGCAAACCAAAGGAGATGATGCAACTTTGCTGTCCCAGAATCAACATTACTATAGATGGACTTCAAAGGAAATAATGGTAGGAACAAATCTTACTACTCTAGTGGAATTCATTCTCCTTGGATTTTCTGACCTTCCTAATTTCCAAAGTTTTTTGTTTGGCATTTTCTTAATCATCTACATGAGTATCCTGATAGGAAATGGTCTCATCATTATAGTAACCAAATTTTCTCAAACTCTCCACACTCCCATGTATTTTTTCCTTGGAAATTTTTCTTTCTTGGAAATCTGTTATACATCAGTCACTCTCCCAAATATGTTGACAAATCTTTGGACCCATGACAGAAGTGTTTCCTTTTTGGCCTGTGCTGTGCAACTTTGCTTCCTACTTATTCTTGGAGGCACTGAGTGTTTGCTCCTGGCTGTGATGGCTTATGACCGTTATGTGGCCATCTGTAAACCTCTCTACTACCCTCTCATTATGAACCATCAGATGTGTGTCCAGCTTGTGATTGGTTCCTGGACCACTGGAATCCCAGTAATGATTGGGCAGACATATCAGGTTTTTTCTCTGCCTTTCTGTGATTCTAATAAACTTAATCATGTTTTCTGTGACATCCCCCCATTATTAAAGTTGGCTTGTTCAGATACCTCTGTGATAGAGCTCTCTGTATATGTTGTTGCAGCACTGTTTGTCATGATACCCTTTATGTTGATAATAAGATCTTATGTCAAAATCATTACTACCATCTTGAAGCTGCCATCAAATACAGGAAAATATAAAGCCTTCTCAACTTGTTCTTCTCACCTTATAGTTGTCATTTTATTCTTTGGGTCTGCAACCATTACATATTCAAGGCCCAAGTCAAACAACTTAGGAGAAACTGATAAAATACTCTCTCTTTTCTATACCATTGTAACCCCAATGTTTAATCCCATTATATACAGCCTGAGAAATAAAGATGTCATTGACGCACTGAAACAATTATTACAAGTAAAATAGTAAAAAAAAATTCTGCATGTCAAAGTACACTTTGTCATTGTGTGCTCCTTCATCTAAATTCTTATTGAAATCCCCCTTTTCCCTTCTACTTCATGAGCTTGAAAAGTTGTTCATTTTATAATAATCACAGATGAATGATTATTTATCGTTTGCCTCATTTGAGAGGGTAGCTAGGAGGCTTTGTGGATAGAGTTGGCCATCTGCCCAAAAAGAATTCAGAGAAGAACCCAGAAAGAGTTTAAAAGTAAAATGAGAGACATGGAGGAAAACAAACAAACAAACAAAAAAGAACAATCCAAGAAAAACAACATTATTAAAAGTCAACCAATTAGAAAAGGAGATTCAGAATCTTAAGCAAGCAGTGGGGGTGGGAAAGGAGGGAAGAAGGGAACAAATCTGGAAATCAAAGTTTTAAAAACAAATGTAATCAAAATGTTTTTACATGCGACTGGGAGATAAGATATATAGTTACTGGGATATACAAATCCATCTTGCCTTACTAGAAAGTTAGAGGGGAGGATGGGAGAGGAAATAAGAGAGAACAGATTGAGTGAAGTGTCATTCAGTAGGCTCCCTTTCATGGGGTGGGAGGTAGGAGAAAGATAGGAAGACAATTTGTAACTCAAAATTTTGTGGAAATAAATGTTGAAAACTAAAAATGAAAAAAAAAAAAGAATCTTAAAGAAGAAAATGACTACTTCAACATTACAATTGGGCAAGGGGAAGCCAGGAACGTTATGAGATCAAGAAATAATAGATCATAATACAATGAAAAAATAGAACTGAATGTGAAACATTTCATAAGAAAAATTGATTTAGAGAACAGATCAAGAAGAGAAAATATAAGAATTCAACTACCTAAAAGCTATGATTTTAAAAAATATATATTGATACAATAATACAAGAAATAATTAAAGAAAATTGTCACAAAGCATTAGATCAAGATGGCAAAGTAGATCCACCAATCACCACCTGAAAGAGATCCTATGAGGAAAACCCATAGGAATACTATAGTTAAATTTTTAAACCCCCCACCTCAAGGATAAAACATTACAAGCAACAGGGGAAAAAAATTACACATGGCATTTCCACAATAAGAATCACATAAGATCTAGCAGTGGTGATACTAAAAGATTGCTAGTCTTGGAACACCACATATCAAGAGAAAAAAAATTGGCCTTCTGGCTGAAACTATCATACCAAGCAAAACTATGCATAATGGTGAACGGAAAAAAAAACGATATTTAAAGAATTATCAGACTTTCAGGATATTAAAAAATGGAATTTAACAGAAAATTTTACATATAAGAGCCAAGAGAAACAAGTACATACCAAAAACTAATTGCAAGGGACTCAATAAGGACAGAATGTTTACCTTTTACGTATGTAAAATGTATAACAGATATCTTAGACTGTTATTAGTAATTGGATTGTTCATAAGAAAGAATAGGGTAGGTCTGAGCATGATATGACTTCTGCAAGTAAAATTGTTCAGGAACAGCTAAAAAGACTAATTATCTTATACAAATGTGATGCCAGAGGAAGATCTGATACAGAGGAATTAGATAGGGGATGAAGGCTGTTAATTCTGGAAACCTACTTTCCTTGGGAATGGGGTCAAGAGGGAACAGTACATAAACATCTAGAATAGTATAAAAGTCTTCAAAATTTAGAAATAAATAAAATGCTAAGGGCATAGAGAGGGGGAAGAGGTTAAGAGAGGGATCTTTAGAGGGGAGGTTGAGGGAAGAGGTTAAAGGGAGATAAAGAAGGATTTTTAGATTAATAGGAATGCTAATATAAGGGTGGGATACTTGGGATGATACAGGTAGATGCTTAATTGTAGCCTGAGGGGACTGGAGGATGAAGAGGTAAACAAAACAAAACAAAACAAAAAGTAAAACAGTATAGAAGAGAGCAAAAGAAAACCTACAAATAAGCCAAAAAAAATTTTTTTTTAATGATGGACAGAACTCAACACAATATGTAGTATTTATTATCTAGGCTTTCTTGAAATGGAAATTTATTGCTATATATTTTCAATTTTTCCATGTTCTGCTATCCACAGGATATATTTTTTCTTTTCTTATTTCATATTTAAGTTTTATTGTTCAAGTTCCATTTTTATTTTCACATTATGTATTTGTTTTAGTATTTAAGTCTAAAATCTAAACACATATAAATTTAAATCTTATAGAAGATTTTTTTTAGTCTGAATCTAAATTTTTAAAAAAATAAAAATAAGTTGGCCTTGTTGGCAAGAGGATCTGATTTCAAATCCTGCTTCAGGCACTTACTACCTGTGTGACTCTGGGGAAGTCACTTAACCCTGTTTGCCTCAGCTTCTCATCGATAAAATGAACTGGAAAAGGAAATGATAAGCCACTCCTGTATCTTTGCCTAGAAAACATCAAAAATTTGGTCCCAGAGAGTCAGACATGACTCAACTGACTTAACAACCAATATCAGCAGAATATCTCAAGTACAGGTGTTTATCTACTATGGATATATATGTGTGTTTTGTATCCTATATGTATACATATATGAGTTTTAAGTGCTTTCAGAAGATAATAATTCATAGTTAATCATTCTTTCACAACTATTTTCCTTCTTGAAATAAAACCAATTAACCCCTTCATTTGTGCAATCCAGACTCAGACAATTTTATATAGACAATGTAGTAAGAACAGGAAATTTGAGAGATTCTATGTAAAAGATTAGACAATAGTCTATATGATAAGCACTGAAGACACAAAGCAGAAAAAGAAAAACACCACCAAAGACTGCAACCAAAAAACTTACAGTCTAAAGAAAGAAGACAGTACACACAAGGAACGTGAAAAGGAAAGAGATGCAGTGTTTTTGGAGTTAAAACCAAATGGAGCAGCTGATGGAAAATAAAGCCAACTGGAAAACTTCTGAGCCTTTTCAAAAAGAAAGTTTATGATAAGTTTTTTGCTCTTTTTTCCAGTCCCTCGGTGTCAACTGAGATAAGTGCCCAGAATTTCTTCCTTATATTAAAAAAGTTATACTGAGTGTTTGAGCAATTGTCTTTAATTTTCTTTTTTTTAATTTATGCATTTATTTTTAGTTTTTAACATTATTTCCACAAGATTATGATATATATGTAAAATTTTTTTAAAATAGTTTTCAAAGAACTCTTTTATAATATAGATAATGTAGTATAGTAAGACAGGAAAGAGAGTTAAGAAAACATTCTGACAGGAAATACCTGTGATAGGAAGGGAAATATTCTGAATTTATACTCTTTTATATGTCTAATGATAAAAAGGAAGTTTGTTCAATCATCTGTCACCTGGAGTTAAGATTGATTATAATATTTAATATGAGATGATATGTCTTGTTTTATTTCTTTCATTTAAATTGTAATTGTGTGTTTTGTTATTTCTTAACTTAATTTAAATACTTTTTCACTGTTTACTTGAAAATATAATATAATTATGTAATATAAATATAATAATTTTCTAGCCACATTAGACTTGATTCAAACAATACATTTTCAACGTACTCAGTCAGTACAGTTTAATGATGTTGTCTAACTTCACTTACATTAAGCAAAAAGGCAGCAGATGGTGGAAATAATCAAAGACTGGAGCTTATTAGGACAAGATTTGCAATAGATTAATGTAGCAAGAAATCCAGGTGAAGAGGGCAGTGTAGAGTTAAACTGGTTCAGCAAAGGGTCATTAAGAGTAAGAGGGAGAGATAGCAGCCATAACAAGGGTATAGGCTAGGAAAAGAAATGAGAGTGATGAAAGAAAATTATGAAAAAAAGAGTTAACAGCTTGATAAAGGAGGCATAAAAATAATGAAGAAAATACCTTAAAAACCAGAAAATGAAAAATTGGAAAATATACAAAAAAAAAAATCACTGAAAAGAATTATTTAAAATGTAAAACTTACCAAATGAAAAAGAATGTATAAAAGCTCACTGAAGAAAATAATTCCTTAAAAATTAGAAATAGTCAACTGGAAGCTAATAACTCCAGGAGACATAAGAAATCAAAACAAAACAATAACATAAAATGAAAAGAATGGAAAAAATTAGAATATGTGAAATATTTCACTGGAAAAAAAAACAACTCGCTTGGAAAATAGATTAGTGAAAGATAATTTAAGAATTATTGGAATATCTGAAAAACACAATATGACAATGATAGACAACATCTTTCAAGAACTTATCAAGCAAAACTGCCCTGATATTCTAGAACTAAAGAGTGAAATAGAAATTGAAAGAATTCTGTGATCACCTCCTAAAGAAGATCTCAAAATGAAATGTTTCAGGAATATAATAGCCAAATTCCCAAGTTCCTAGGTCAAGGAGAAAATATTGCAAGGAGCCAGGGGAAAAAAAATGGAAAATAATTCATATATCATTGATCCACGGTCAGAATAACACAAGTTTTAACAGCTTCTATCTTAAAAGATTAGATGATTTGGAACATGATATTCCAGAGGGCAAATGCAGTAGGATTACAACCAAGAATTACCTACCCAGTAAAGCTCAAAAATGTGGATTTTCAAAAAAAAAGAGGACTTTAAAACATTTCTCATGAAAAGACCAGAGCTGAATAGAAAATTTGATTTTCAAATACAATAATCAAGAGAAACATAAAAAGATAAACAGGAAAGATAAATTATAAGGGATTTAATAAGGTTAAATTGTTAATATTCCTAGACAGGAAGATGATACTTGTAACTCCGAAAAAAATTTCTTGTTATTTAAAAAGTTAGAAAGAGTATACATAGACAGAGGGCACAAGTATGAGTTGAGTGTGATGAAATAATTATCTAAAAAAATAAAAGTGAGAGGTGAGGAAAAAGAAGATTAGCCTGGGGGAAGGAAAAAGAATAGGAAAAGAGGTAAAAATTCCTTTGGATTATAAAATTCTACTTGGGAAACATACACTTCCTTTTTTCTATGTAAAATTTTTGGTTGAATCCTCAGAAAACTACATTATTTAAAATGTAGCTAGCCACATAATTTTATTTGTCCTGATAATTTTAAGATTTAGAATTACTTTAACAGATATTTATCATTTATGGCTTTATATTTCATGGTCATAGCATCTTGGAAGACCATTTCATTATCCTGAGTGCTGTATAATCAATCAACTGAACCATAACTATATGGATCAATGACCCACCAAATGACCAGGCTTGCCTCTAACACTACTACCACATCCCATTCAATGATTATAACCACCTGGCTAGAATTGTTCTGATCTGAATCCTCAAGTTTTGGTTTCTTGTGTCTTTCAAACTCCCCGAACCTTCTTCCCTATAACCTAAAATAAGCTTCACAGGCAAATTTTTGCTTCTCTACTCTGTGTGTGTGTGTGTGTGTGTGTGTGTGCGCATGCATGTGTGTGTGTGTGTGCGTGTGTGTGTGTGAGAGAGAGAGAGAGTGAAGGAGGAGAGAGAGAGAGAGAGAGAGAGAGGTGAAGATGGGGCGTCTTGTAACTGTGTCACACATATGAATGTGGAAAGGGCTTTATAAAATGGTGAAGTAGTGAATGAGTCTGAACAACACTCTAACCCCTCCCCCATTTCACATATACTGAAACAGAGTGAGGAGTTCTGGTTAAATGTGCTTGGATGGTTTGTGACATGTCTACCTACATGTGTATATATGTTTCTGTGCATATATATATATATATATATATATATATATATATATATATA
>CM053592.1:183049538-183063811 GCA_028646515.1 Pseudochirops corinnae
TCAAATTCCTAAATACATTCAATCTCACACATCCAAACAGTTTCTAACTCATGTTGTTTCTAACCTCTATCCCATCTTCAATCTATTTTTCTCTACTGTTATAGCTAGAATTCTCTAGTATAGTCCTTTTCTACACTTCTCTGGACTATTAAAAAGGACTCCAAAGTGAGATTTCTGGTGCAAGATATTTTTTTAAATAATTATGGCTAAACTGATTCTCCACCTAACCTCAGATTTCATTAAGAATAAGACAATGTCTCTCTCCTGTGCAATAGACACAGTGACCCCTATTGTTACAAAACCAATAATACTTCAAATTTATCTCAACATTCTCAGATTGCTCTTTTTGTTTTAGAACACACATAATTCTTCTATTGTAGTAAATACATAGAATTTAGTCATTTATTTATATTTATAAAATTGTATTTTATATTTATGTATTATTTATAAATATATAATATAGGATCTATATATTAAAATTATATAATGCATGATTTTGTTATATATATTATATTCAGACATATATATATACATACATGCATACATAATGTATATACATATTCTGTGCTCACTCTTTTAATTGTTTCACAGGAAAAATGGGTTAAAAATATTGCTTCTTTTCATATCTGTGGAGACGAGAAGAATTTATGACCAAACAGGAAATAGAGAACATTACAAAATATATGAGGAGCTTGTTTTTTGGTGGCAAAGAATTGGAAATTGAAGGGATGCCCATCAACTGAGGAATGGTTGAATAAGTTATGGTATATGAATGTAATGGAATATTATTGTTCCATAAGAAATGCACATGGATTTCAGAAAAACCTGGAAGGACTTGCATGAACTGATGCTGAGTGAAATGAGCAGAACCAGGGGAACACTGTATAAGAAACAGCTGCATTGTGCAATGACCAACTTTTATAGGTTTAACTCTTCTCAGCAATACAGTGATCTAAGAAAATTCCAAAAGACTCATGATGGAAAATCCTATCCACATCCAGACAAGGAACTATGAAATCTGAATGTAGATTGATATATACAATTTTATCTTTTTAGTTGTTTTTGTTTCTTTTTTCATTTCTCATGGTTTTCCGCTTTTGTTCTGATTTTTCTTTTGCCACATGACTAATGTGGAAATATGTTTAATGTGATTGATTGGCCAGTCTCAGATTAGTTGCTGTCTTGAGAAGGACAGAGGTGAGAGAGGGAGAAAAAAAAAATTAAACTCAAAATATATTAAAAGTGAATGTTGAAAACTATCTTTACATGTAATTGGGGGGAAAAATACTACTAAATGGAGGGAAAAAACAACTATTGCTTCAGAACTTGAAATGCTAGCAATGGTGGAGATCTTATCACATATTAATAATACTTACCAGAGAGATAAACTAAAGCCAGATGCATTAAGGATTGGACAGATTTTGAAATTGAAACAACTATTTTTTTTTTCACTTTGTCTCTCCTCACTATAGTTTTCCTTCTGATCACCACCTCCCTCAGTCTTCTCTCCGTTCTATCAGACTAACCCTTTTCCTTTTCCCCTTTCCCTCCCAGTTCCCTATAGGGCAAGATAGATTTCTATCACCAACTGAGTATGTATGTTATTCCCCCTTTGTGCCACATCAGATGAAAGCAAGATTTAAACAATGCTCAACCCCTTCCCTTCTATCACTCTATGGTAAAAGGTCTTTTGCAGCTCTTCTTATGACATAATTTATGTCATTCTTCCTCCTCCTTCCTTCTGCTCCCAGTACAATCTTTTTTTTTTCCACCACTTTATTTTATATCATCACATGAAAGTCAACTTAAATCTACACCCCTCTGTCTATGTAAACTCCTTCTAAGTACTCTAATAGTAATACATTTCCTAAGAGTTATGAGTATTATCTTCCCATGTAGGAATGTAAACAGTTTGACCTTATTAAATAATATGTTTTTCTTTCTAGTTTAATTTTTTATGCTTCTATTGAATATTGAAATATATACCTTTACAGGTGAGTACCTTGGCCCAGAGAGCTGAAGTAATTTGACCATCTGAAAGTTATAATTACTAGAAAGGGAAGACACAGAAAAATGGTTCAGTACAAATAATACTGTTGTACTTCAGTTTATTCTCCTGAGATTTTCTGACCTCCTCAAAATCCAAGGGCTCCTCTTTTGTATTTTATTGGTCATCTACATTATCTTGGTTGGAAATGCCAAACTCACTATAATCACCATGACTGAACCAGCTTTCCAAACTCCCAAGTATTTTTTTTTTCTTGGAAACTTTTTTTTTTCCTTCTTGGAAATCTACTATAATTCGGTCACCCTCTCCAGAAAGTTAGTGGGCTTCTGACACAAAACAAGAGGATTTCTTTGCTAGTCTTTGCTGTGCACCTTTTCTTCCTTCTTATTTTGGAAGATACTGAAAGTTTTCTCTTGGCAGTATAATATCACCACTGATCATTTGCAGACCTCAAAATTATCCATTCATTATGAAGAACATATGTATACAGCAGATGATTGACTACTGGATCACAGGGATACCAATTATGATAAGGTTATGTTTCTTCACTGTCTTTTTTGTGATCCTAATGAACTCAGTCATATTTCTGTGACATTCCACCATTACTAAAACAAGCGTGTGGAGACACCTCTCTTAATGAAGACTCTGCCTATGGTGATTTTCTGCAGCTTTGGTTTGGTTCCCATTTGTATCAGCAAGCACCCTAGCAAACCCAGGATGGCTGCTAGCAGAGGTTCTTAGATCTCCTTTTGTAAAGGAAAACAACTCAAAAAGGGTTAACAATCTAACTTTAATCAATCAAACATATGTCATTTACCTAGTTCAGGGGAAAAAGTCAGCACCCTGAACTTCAGAGAATGCAAACAGAAATTATAAGTAGAAGTTAAAAGCAGACAAAGAAACAGATCAGCAGACAGGCTTCCAGTCATCTGACCATTACATCCATACCTAGTTATTTACCCGAGGGGGAAGCACCAACATCTGGGTTTTCAAAGCTGGGGTGATCAACAGCTGCCCAGAGTCTCATCTGGCCAAATCACACAACTCTTTCGAAAGTGAGCCCCAAAGCAAAAACTCACATCAGGGTATATACAGTCTTCTCCTGGATCAAAGAATGTCACAGCTCTCTTGACCCACTGCCCAATCACAAAGTAATAAGGCATGGGCATTCCTGAAGAACAAGCCTCCCACCACAGGTTCCATTCATCCTGTTAAAGGGCAGAGTATATTTTCAAATTAGGGAAGGTTCTCAGAGCCAGTTAAGCCTATCAAAGGGCCTTGGTGAGGGGAAGGTCTTCAGATTCCCATAACACCTTTCTATTGAGATTCCGTTCTTATGGTAAAAGCATCAACACCATCCTGAAGCCGCCATCAACCACAGGAAATTCAAAGCCTACTTGTTATTTTCTCCTGATAGTTATGGTTTTATTTTTAAGATTGGACACAATTGCTTATTTTAGATCCATGTCTGGTTATTCAGCCTAAATAAAGAACATGCTTTCTCTTTCTTACACAATTCTGACCCCTAAGTTTAAAAACATGACATATAGCTTGAGGAATAAGGATGTTATTACTGAACTGAAAAAAAAGAAAAAAACAATATTCCCCCAAAATAGGGATAGGAAAAATAGTTCAGCTTTAAAAGTCTATTATTTATCACAAAATTACAGAAAGGAAAAAAGACATCACTAATGATTTTGCCCAGAGCATATCCAAAAGAAACCTATTATTCCACAAATAAGAAGTGGCAATCCAGTTTCTGCTTGGAAACTCCCCAAAGAAATGGAACTTAATAATGTTTTAATAGTATATCCAAATATCAGATGACTTCAATGTTAACAGAAAAATTTTTCCCCTTTCACAGTAAGCCTTCATTTGTCCCTTACCATTTAAACTAATTATTCAATAAGCATTTTAAGCACCTATCTTCTGTGTTTCACTATGGATGCAAGGAACAAAATTGAACAGTTCTGCCATCCAACAGTTTATACTCTCTTGAGTAAAACAACATGTACACATATAAATAGATTATATATGTGTGTGTGTGTGTGTGTATGTTCAAATTAAATATTAAGTCATTTCATGGGTGAGAGAAGTTGGGAGTCAAGAAAAGCATTATGTGAGATGTCCTGTATTAGCTGAATTTTGAAGAAAGGATTGCTAAAAAGCAGAAATGTGCGGGTGATACATTAAAGCAATATGGAAAATCTCTTTAAAAATGAGAATAGAAGATGGATTCCTCTGTTTGAGTAACCCTACATTGTAACTTCATTCTGTATTATGTGGCCAAACACAAAAATTCTTATCTTTCTTGAAAGTGTTATGTGAATTATCTAGGACAGGTAACAATTTATGATTTTTTAAAATTATTTTTTATTGTGTTGTATATTTACTTCTACTGACACTTCACTGACAACATCTGACTTTGAATGAATAAAATCAGATTTACCTAGTCTTTCCAGCTTTAAATAGATCTCTATCAGTTCATTGTTGGGTTTTGTGCCATACACAGACGACTCATTGCTTTCTTTTGTTGCAATTGTAATTCTTTTTCTTAAAGAACAGAGGTTCCTCTAAGAGTGTGCAAGAAGAAAAAAGTATAGTTCTAAGAGTATGTTTAAATGACTATCAGAGAACTTGATCCAGGGGCTGGTGTGGAAAAAGTCAAGAATTTCAAGGATCCTTCAAGCCCAAATTGAAACAAGGTCACTTCCAAAAAAGCACATCTAAAAGTGTGGTTGAAAATAAAACAAGAGAACCATGCCAGGAACTAATCAAATATTATTCCAGAAGTTTAATTAATCCTAATTTAAAAATAAACAAGCAAGGAAATAAACAAAGCAAACAATAACTTAAGAATGAGCTAGCAGCAAGAGAGGTTATTAATAATTTATTTAATATAGGGCTCAGATTTTTTCAAGTTGGACCAACACTGATAAGAAATTGTGTGTCTATGTTGTTAGCTGCTATCTGTGGCAATGAAATAAAGTACTAGTAATAGGCAAGATAATGAATACAATGACTGAAGTACTTAAAATTTAATAAACAAATCTGTATGTGTATATGTATACATGTGCATATATAATGTGTCTATATTGTATTTATATGTGTGTGGGAGGTGTGGGGGGTATAAGCTGTATGTAATGTTAAGTTTGTTATGAAACTCATTTTTTTCAATGATATTCCAAAGCTATTATCACATGAAGTCCACATAAGCTTAAAATATGTGAGACCACATTTATGAGATCACAAAATGTCCATCCTAGAAATTTTAATTGTTTACTTATAAAATTTCTGGAAATTTTGTCCTCATCACAGGAGTTATGAACCTTTATAGTTATTAGTATATTGAGAAATAGAATTGTTATAGAATTGCATAAATTCCCAAATACAAATGGAATGATGCAGCATGACCCTTCATCATACATCATCACAAGACTTACTAAGAAATATATTCAAGGATTTGAGGTAAACATGCTACAGTGGTCTGTTAACCATTATTGAAAATCTATGGACACTAATCAAGGCCAGATGGGGATATATTAAACTCTTAGTCAAATCCATATTTTATCACATAATCCCATCTGACAAAAGTGTGTTTTTATAATTTAAAAAATTAAGAACATACATTAAAAACTTATGTGATCAGTCACAAATCATAAACATCAAGTGAGTTGAGCAAAATGAAGACATTTTTCCCTTAACCATGTTTTTAAAACATAATTTTTGTGAGATTTATACTATATAAATACACTGATTTTATTTGATTATCAATAGTTTGAATAATGCTTGCTTAATTGTTACTCAGATACTTGCACATGCTAACATTTCCCCCAAAAGATTTCCAATCATCAGCCTAAACATCTGTGATTCCTTAGGAAAATCCTCATATGACACTGACTCCAGGGCTTTTCTCAGCTGATTGCTCTTTTCTATAGCCAACAAATATCCTCTCTTATTAGACACACACTATGGTGAATGCTAGAGGTATGAATAATGAAATGTATATGAGAGAGAGAGAGGAGAATAAAGGAGAGAAGAGAAGAGGAGAGGAGACGGGAGGGGAGGGGAACAGAGGAGAGGAGAAAAAAAGGGAGATGAAGGGAAAGAGAGAAAGAGAGAGGGCGAGGTTGTTCCAGTACATATAGTTAAGCACAAGCCAAAATGTGTCAGGTCAACTTTAATGACCTTTCTACATTATTTTCCCCCAACATGCTATTCTCTATTTAGAGAAGAATGAGGCTTATTGAATTCTGTATTCCATACCTTCACAAATATCTCATTAACTTCTACTTTTACTTTCTCCTGAATGTAAATCCTAACTCAAGAATTCGGGATGCTTCGACTTACAGGGGAAATTGTCAGTGGATATGTGTTTTGCTGTATTATGAATATTTGTTTCTGATTTTTTTTTCATTTAAATTGGAGGGGAGAAGAGGGGAAATAAATCCTTATTGATTGAAAAATATCAAAAAGTGAAATGAAAAATCAGCCAATCAACAAAACATCTAGATTTTGTAACTCAGCAAAAAGTCCAGTGGAGATTGCTATTCACATTTTCTGAAGTATATCCCACATATATCTTAGAAGGAAAGATGAACAAGTTGGTGGTAAAACAAAAAGAAAAACAAACTGTAATGCCAAGCAAAGGCAACTTCCAAGGTTCAGATTACCAGAATAGCAAACCACATTTATTCAGTGACAGATTAAGGCAAACATTCACAGAACAGAGAAAATCAAAATACAGTATAACTCATTCATTTAGCAAGTAAGTTTGCAATTCAATTGCAAAGTACCAAGTTCCAAGTATCCCACTCCTGGCCAGTACATTAGTCAAAGTAGCCCACTCCTGGGCAGTACATTCATTTAGTCAAAATTTCTATTCTCAAATGGAGATTAGTTTCCCATCATAAGCAAAGTACATTCATTTGGTCAATCACAGAGCACTAAAATGTCAGAAGTTTCCCACCCCTGGATCAGAACTGAATTACAATACCATCCATTAATGCCAAGCACCTTCTCAGAAGGGGCAGGAGAGCAAAAAAGGCCATTCACCCTAAAGCTACAACAAGGTTAAGATATCATCCCAGCATTCAATGCCCAAGGAAAGGTCCTGTGTTCATTGTGACCCCAACTAAGTATTCAGAAATCCAGGTTCCTGGGGAGACAAAGCTCAACAAAGCCACCCTATACATTGCTGTGTGCTAATCAAGTCACTCTCTGCCTTCAGAACAGTCCCAGAACCCCCCAAAACATCAGCAAGGCCCTCTTCCAGGATTTCTGTAAACATACCACAAGAAAATCCTCCTTCAGGGCTTCTGAATCAACAGCCAGGTTCCAGGACCTCTACAACAGCAGCACTGTCCTTCACCAGCAGATGAGTCTGGCAAAATAACATCAAAACAGACAGACAAAACACCAACATCACAGTCATGCCTCCTCAGTTCTCGGCATCTCCAGGTGGCAGTTCCCAAAAGTCCTTCTGCCCTCCTCTGCTTGGATTTCTCTCCAAATTCATGGCTCCTCCCAGTTCAGCCCTCTCTCTTCATGTCAATAAGTCCATCCCACAAGTGGGATTCATAAGTTCTAGGTTTTTACACTGAACCCAAAAACCAAACCAACACATGGGGATCTCCAAATTCCATTACCATTACATTCTACCCCTCCAGGAACCTTGGCTTTACAATCTTAATCTAAATGGCAATGGATCCTGGAACAAATAGAGGCACTATGCTTTGTAATCCTGCCTATTACATCATAATGTAATGTCAAGCAAAGTCAGCTTCCAAGGTTTGGATTAGCAGCATAGCAAACCCCATGTTGTGGGAATCTGAAGATCTTCCCTGCCCGTAGGCCCTTTGATAGGCTAAGGTGACACTGAGAACTTTCCCTGATTTGAAAGTATACTCTGCCCCATAATAGGCTAAATGTGGTCACATGGAGTCTGTGGCTGGAGACTTGTTCTTCAGGAAGGCATGGGCCTTATTACTTGGTGATTGGGCAGTGGGTCAAGAGGGCTATAACATTCTCTGAGCCAGGAGAAGGCTATATATACCCTGATGTGAGTTTTTGCTTTGGGGCTTACTTTGGAAAGACTTGTGCGATTTGGCCAGAGAAGACTCTGGGAAGCCGTTGAGCCACCCAGATGTTGGTGCTTCCCTCTCTGGTAACTGATTAGGTATGGATATAATGGTCAGATGACTAGAAGCCCATCTGCTGATCTGTTTCTTTGTCTGCTTGTAATTTGTGTTTGTAATTTATGTTTTCATTCTCTGAAGTTCAGGGTGCTGACTTTTTTCCCCTGAACTAGGTAAATGATATATGTTTGATTGATTAAAGTAAGATTGTTAACCCATTTTGAGTTGTTTTCCTTTAGAAAAGCATATCCAAGAACCTGTGCTAGAAGCCATCCTCGGTATGCTAGGGTGCTTGCTGATACACAAACAAACCAAAAACTCTTGTCAAGTGAAAAGGCCTTAGACTGCAAGTAGAGGATAGAAGCTTTTCTAGCACAGTGAAACAGTCTTAAGCCACCTGCTGAAAGAGATAAGGACAATGGAATAGAGGAGTGAAGAAGGAAAAGATAATAAGTCTGCCTGAACTACTACAGCTATATATCAGCCCCATGAGACATTATATAAAGCAAGATTTTATTATGGTTATAATTATTATTGTTACTTTTTGAATAGCTCAGGAATGTGTTATATGAATTTGCATTGATCAGACTTTTATCTGACATTTTCATCATCAAAGAATCTTTCTGTGATTTTGGATCTACTTAGAATTGAACTGCATGATCATGCATCCGTGTACTTTTGCAATGGTCTGTAGAACACTAAACCTAAAAGAATAGTAATGACAATTACATCCCATTTAATTCACCAAAGAAAATCCAAACTATAACTGATTATCCACTCTTCTCCTTTCTATCATCTTAAAATATGTAGAATTCTGCCCACAGGACGAGGAAGGGTACTGTATTAGGATTTATAATGCACTCTCAAGAAAACTAGTTTTTGGGACTGATGAATTGAATTTGACACAAAGATATACTATTCCCTACTTCTGAGACATGTTGTGACCAACACAGTAATATTGCCCAGTAACCAGCTGAATGAGAGACGGGGATGTTTTCAACAGTCTGTTTATTACAGAGCCATTTCATATAGACCCAAAGTACAAGAAAATCATAGGGTTTATATACCTTACAGCAGAGACTCTGAGGTAATAGAAATGCAAGGACCCACCTTTAGTCCTGACCACTCCCTACTCTATCCTAAGGTTATTTATTCAATGACACTTCACCCTAAGACCATGTCCAGAGGCACAAACAAACAGGGAGTCACAAACAAGACTTGCTAATTAACTACCCTAAAACTTCTTTAGTTATTCATATATCCAGTGAAAGCATCCACCCAACAAGATTATACTCTTTCTGCATATCTGCCTCATACAAGAGGGGATCATGAAAGTCTGGTCTACTACAGAGACAGATGGCATACCATTTCCCTACTTTGAAATCAACCTTGATATTTTCCAAAATCATAGATTTTGAGAAAATTTTTCGAATGGGTAAGTCATAATTGCAATTATTATTTTATAATGTTTCACATAGAGATACCAATGAAATGGTTTATTCTTTTATATTTAATGTCCTATGGACTATTACACAAGTAGATTTATACTTTAATGAAAGCATTAGTGTATAAACTCATCTGACAAAGCTATACACATTACACTATTTAGCACAACTCCTAAAACAGAGAGGATAGATGAAAGTGTGTGATGAATGACATTGCATATGAGCTAATTGCTATAGAAGTTCTTCCATGTATACTTTTATTTATGGAGGCCATTTTGGAAATAGTGAATTACCATCTTCATCTCCATTAATATCTAGTAATCATAAAATGCTATTTCAATACTATATTATTATATGTCATAATTAATAATAAAATAGTCAAAATTCTTTTTTCACAATAAACCTATGACTCAGAGAGTACAAGTATCATCATCCAAATAGCATACACAATGAAACTGATATAAAGTAATGAATGTCTTAACAACATTTTAGTTGGCCCTAGTAAGTGGCCAATCCAAGACTAGGTCCATGGTCCCCAGACTCAGAACCCAAGAGTATTTGGCTATAGTTTGCTACCTCATTAAGACTATATAGTGAATTGAACTTATCCATAAGTCCTTGGACATTACTAAAATGGTGTAGTGGCATAAGAGAGGAACTGTCCTCACAGAGCAGAATAGGACAGGAATTATTTCTAAATAAAGATCTCAAAATTTTTTTAGAGAGAGGTCTGGTTCCTGATTCAGTGGACTAGTTCTTGAGAATCAACATGGCATTTTGTAATCTGAGTGCATGTCTAATTCAAATTTTCCTAATAGAATTTTTGTGACATTGAGAAAGCTAATTTATTGCTAATGAGTCACATATTCCTCATCTGTAATATGGGGATATTTCTACCTTTAATATTTCTGCCATGGAACTTTTGTGAGGAACAAACCAAAGACAATAGCCAAAGTGATTTCTCTGGTGTTATTTAAATGCCAATGCATATTAAAAAATAAATAATGCAAGAAGCATCAGAATGTGATTGGACCTGAACTGAGAAAGTAAGTCTGATATATTTTAGTTATAGCCTCAGTATCTCTCACTTATTGGTTATTTCTCAGTAGAGCATCTTGAATTAAAATTCCTACTTGGGCATTAAGATTCAGTCCAGTCAAGAGATGCATTAATTTGAACTATGATAAGATTCTCATAAACATGAGGGTCATATTGTATAAAGATAACTTGTAGTTTTCAGATATTAGTAATTATCAAAATCAGTAAGATACTAATTTGAAAACACGTTGAAAGGCAGAGAACTTTAGTAGAATGAAATATTGTTTTGCTAGTACCCATATTAAACATAAATATCACAATCACTAGAAATAGTACAAGACAAATATATTGTGAATATATATATATATATATATATATGTGGAATATAAAGGGCAAAAATATTTGTCATTCTCACCTCACTTATGTCAAAATAAAATGTATTCATTGGAGAAAAAAGAAAATATCCAAAGTCATTGAGAAGGATTCTGCATTTATGATGCATATCCAGATATATTCCATTTACTTAACACGAAAATCTAATTTAAAAAAAATAATTAACAATTGCATTTTCTTTTATGGAAATTCATTTTTTTTTGGCCAATATATTTATTTCAGATCTGAGACATCTGATTTACTTAAAGCTCAAACACAAGGGGAAAAGAAGTCATGAAAACCCTGTTTGGTGGGCTCCAATTGGCTGTACACAGTATAGCAAAAGAACCCTTTGTAGCACAAATTAACTAGATGAGGTCAATTTTGGTCCATTTTCTTTCCTTGTGAAACTATAACCATTATCTCATTGACAGGGAAATGTCTGATACAGGACTGCATGAAAGCGCACTGAGGGATGGCCTTTAATTCTTCTATGCCAAACAAACCAAAACAAAAACCTTCTCCCAAGAAATATAACAAGAATTAATATTTATCTGAGAGTGTTTTAGTTTTTCATATTTTATTTTCATAGTTGTTTTCAAGGAATAGATCACAATATATTGGACAGAGAATGGGGAGATAAAATAGTTTATCTTGTTGCTTAATTTAAATTCTCCTCCTTTCTGTAAATCTCCTCTCTCCCATGCCTTAAAATTATTAAACTATGTTGAGAGCCTCCCTTGAGTTATTCACAATTTACTAAATATTTATTAGAAAGATTAAAAAAAAAAACCTTATTATATGAGTGCTGGAAGACACTTTAAAGAGTAAGGATAATGAACACTTCTCAATAGACTACATCAAGATAACATCATGTTCTGGCTGTTCAACTTTCATTTTGCTTTTATCTTTCTTAACAAGGAAAATGATCTTTGAAGGAAGGACAGAAAACTGTTAGCTAATAGAGAAGTGATAATTTAGATAAGTAAATAGACTATAGTACAGGAGTTAGTTAACCTAGAAGAGTTCATATCACCAGATACAGTCCTCTATTGCCCTAGGATGCTAAGAATAGAGACTTATAGGATGCCTAGGTTACATTAAGCAATATTTGGAAGATTTTGAAGTATCCCATGTATACTACTGGATAGAATTAAGTACTACTCCCCTTCATCTTTTAAAAACAAAGGAAAGATATTTGAATGTAGGAATTATTAACCAATGAACTTAAATTTATTACTCAAGAGAATTTTAAAAAATATTCACTTGTCATCATATTTGACACTATTGGCCACTATCTCTTAAAACAAATTTAAATACACCTGTTCTTTGGGATTGTAAGATTGTTGGTATAAATCAATCCATTATAGAAATCCACTTGACAACACATTTAAAAGTCTTAAAGTTTTTAGCAGGTTTAGAATCCTTTACATAAACTCTATAAACCTAAGAGTTTCATGAAATTTGCAAGAGCATTTGATTAACATTAGGGAAGATGAAACTTTACTAGCCAATGGGACTAAAAATTAGCATCATGGTTTAGGGTGAAGTTAATGATGCCTCTCTTCCATTTGGATGTGAAATATATTTTTCAGTCATAAAAAAACCATCAAAATGAATATCTAAATAAATTCACACTAGAATCAGACCCATAAGCCATGATATCACAATGTTTTACATAAATATTTGGAAAAATATTAACGTACATTTTTTATTATCACAAAAATGTTATTTTAAGAATAAAATTTTTTGAGAGGAATAATTATTTTTACCATTAATAAAGTATCATCCATTAATTTTTCATTCATTTTAAATTTTTAATTTTGGGGCAAATTTTACTATACATAGTAATTAGTATATTAGAACATTTATATGACATAAATAAAATAGGCACTACATAGCACCAACTGATTGTATTTGTGATAAAAATTTTGGAGATCTGTTTTAGAGAAAGCGGATAATGAAAAACTTCAGAATTTAGCACCAGAAAATACCTTCAAATATTTGTTTCATCCCCTTCATCATATGTAAAGAAATAGATTAAAAATAAAATTTACTATGGTTTTGGGTAGAATTTTATTTAGATCTTGAAGAATATGTTTTGAATAGGTAGCCTTTCCCATTAATTTTGAAATCATATTCTAAATTCAATTTCTCTTTCTAATAAATATTTATGGAGTGTGTTCCATGTTCACATCACAAATTTAAGACAAGTAATGGCAAGTGGTTGTTCTCTCTTTTCAAAAATTACAAACCAGTTGAAGAAATAGGACATTGATGATGATGATGATGATAAATTCTGAGATTTAATTCTTTCTTCAAACTTTGTACACATACATATATCAACACACACATATATTCCACACCTTTTAAAAACGTATATAATGTGGAAAGAGAGAGAGAGAGAGAGAGAGAGAAAGAGAGAGAGAGAGAGAGAGAGATTGATTGATTGTTATTGTTCAGTTGTCTCAGTACTAACCAACTCTTCATGACCTCATTGGAGGTTTTCTTGGAAAAGATACCAAAATAGTTTACCATTTCCTTCTTTAATTAATTTTACATATGAGGAATGAAGCAAACAGATTTAAGTGACTTGCCCAGGGTCACAGTTTACTATCTGTTCGAAGCCAGATTTGAATTAAGGTCTTTCTGCTTCCAGGGCAAGGATTCTATCCAACAATCTAAAAATTTCTGTGTGCGTATATACACATAGATGCTTTTATATGTTCTGCTTATGTATTTATATTTGTGTTTGTACTTGTGTGTGTGTTCATGGAGAGACAGACACAAAAATAGATGGAGACAAAGAGGGAGTGCTCTTCATTAGAATGTATGCTCCGTGAAGGAGAGACTAATTTTAGGTTTATCTTTGTGTCTTCAGTGATTAGAATTTTTTTTTCCTTTATATACAGTAGGGCATTAATGAATTCAGTTAATCAATAATCAAGCACCTGTCATTTTTAGGCATTGTGCTAACTATGGGAGATGTAATTGTAAAATGAAAGAGAAGCAGTCACACTTCTCAAAACGTCTGTCTCGTAACAGAGGAAATAATAGTGTTAGACACATTCACCTAAATCTCCACCATTGCAAATAATGCATCCAGTCAAATGGTCATATAATTTTCATTGTATATTCACATTTGGCTAGAGGCATTTACCCTATTTTACATACAAATATGATTTAAAATAATGGAAATTCAAATATCTATTTAATGAATATATATATATATATATATTCATTATTATAAATGCACACATATGTATATTTATG
>CM053592.1:183064311-183089614 GCA_028646515.1 Pseudochirops corinnae
CCCACAACTATGAGGTGGGAGAAGCAGGTGGAGAAGGCTTTGGACCTCCCTGAGGTTGAAGGCAATTTCAGGATAGTAGTTATGATTTTGACATATGATGCAAGTATCAACAGAAAGGGAGTTAGAATAAATAGCTGAGCAACAACATGGACAGAGACCTCTATCTTATATGTGTCCCCACAGGCCAATTTGAATAAAGGTGGGGCATCACAGAAGATATGATTGATTTTGTTAGGACCACAGAAGTTCAGAGAGAAAATCTGGTATGTCTGCTCTATCAATACTGGGACCCCGATCATCCAGGAAGCTACAACCAGTTGGACACATACCTTGTGATTCATAATGAGAGGATAGTAGAGAGGTTTACATATGGCCACATAACGATCATAAGCCATCACAGCCAGGAGCAAGCATTCTGCAACTCCCAGAATAAAAAAGAAGCAAGTTTGTACAGCACAGGCTAGGAATGAAATAGTTCTCTTCTGGGTCCAGAGATCTGCCAGCATTCTTGGGAGAGTGACTGATGTGTAACAGATTTCCAAGAAGGAAAAATTTCCAAGGAAAAAATACATTGGGGTTTGGAGACCTGAGTCAATCTTGATTAAGAAAATGAGGAGGCTATTTCTTATCAGTATACTTAGGTAGATGACTAAGAAAATTGCAAAGAGAATCCCTTGGAGTTTAGGAAGATCAGAAAATCCCAGGAGAATGAATTCCATCACAACTGTGAGGTTATCCCCTGCCATTATGTCCTTCTTTGGCCTGTGAAAATAATAAATTGAAAACTGCTTATCATTTTTCTCTGCTCCTCAGTTTCTCTCTCAACAAAGAGGGGGACTTTGGATGATATGATCTGACAGCTTCCTTTCTGGGTTTAACATATTGTATTTCAATCTTCCTCCTCAACATTCTCTGTTATATCTTTTCAGACATTGTCTGTTGTATGGGGGGAAAGTGAAAATTATTCAAGAAATGATTATAAAGTGCTTCCTATCCACCAAAAGCCATGGATATTTGGATGGAAATGGGGCAACGGAGAAAAATAACTAATAAAATCAAGCCTACAGGAACACCATCCTACCACATGTCTAACATAGTTTTTGCTTTTTTTTTTTTCTTTAGGTGGGAAGGCAGGGAAATTGGCTTTAAGTGACTTGCCCAAGGTCACAGGGCTAGTAAGTGTTAAGTATCTGAGGCCAAATTTGAGCTCAGGTTCTGCCGGCCCCAAGGCTGATGCTCTATTCACTTCAGCATCTAGTCACCCCAGAAATATTTGTTTTAATAGTAATATCCAGACCTCAGAAATTATAGCATTCATGTAAGATATGGTATATATCAAAAAGGACATATTTTGAATTATCCCAACTAGGATATTCCTTTTTGCCTTGTACTTTCGACTTTGCTTTGTACTATCAACTTTTAGTTTTACTGTTTGTCTCTCTGTCTCCCTGTCTCTGTCTCTGTCTGTCTCTGTCTGTCTCTGTCTCTGTCTCTTTCTCTCTGTCTCTCTGTCTGTCTGTCTCTCAAATTATCAGAATCCTTCCATTTTTTCAAAGTCCACCTTACTTTCTCCCATTCTTTTGTGTAAAATTTTCTGGCCATATGCAATTATGTATATTTTCTACCTTTCTTAAATTATCATATTACAGAATCCACACCAGATATTTGTTACTTAGTAAATGCCGTCTATTTAACCTGTGTCCTTTCCCATACACAAACACACACACACACACACATATATACACACATACATATATATATATACATATACATATACATATACATATATATATATCCTGTGCCTCCTACTGTTTTCTACACATCTTAAAGGCAGACATCATGCCTCATACATTTTGTCTCTTTTAAACTGTCTTACTCATAACAGCTTCTTGATAAAAATTGTTAGGCAGAACAAATTTCTTCTATTATGTGATTCCAGGAATATGTGTTCACTTAAAATATTTACCTTGCTCAGAGATGTTTAAAATTCTATATTTAGAGATTTATTCAGCAGTGGTAACAAGTTATCCTGTTGTAATATTTTTTCATTCATCAGGCTATAGTCTCCTTTTATACTTTTATATGGAATCTTGGTCAGCTCATTCTCACTGCAACATGCACCTGAGAACTGTTTGCTGTAAAAATGAAACAGCAGATTAGTCAACTATAATATTTCATATATTTCAATTTGACCCTGAATGGGACATATCCCAGGCATAACTGTTCCATGTAGAAGGTGAGGGTAATCAGGGATTAGTAGATTAGTAGGGAGAGTACTACGTGTTTAAAGGATAGTAGGTGCCTAGAGGAGTGATACCACTGACTGAAATCCTGAGAGAAGTTATGAACTTAAAAAAATAAAGTATCTTCTACTTTTCTTTCTTGAAAGAATGTTCTGAACCCAATATACTACCTCTATAGTCAGCTTGGATTGTTCAATGAGGAAACAAGTCACAATGGAAGAAATATTGGTTCTGGATTCAGAAGATGGGTTCAAATCCCAATATTTAATCTTGCTATTTATGGTGGAATTAACAATTAACTTACCATTTCTGAATATCATTTTCTTCATCTGTAGTTTGAGGGGTGACTTCAGAGATCCTTTCCATCTTTAGATCTTTGAGTTTAGATCAAAAAATACACCAATGGCACCCCTGCTTTGTGCATTTAGTCATACTCTTTATTTCTGTGACAATGAGTAAGAAGTCAGTATACACTTATGTGCTGGAAAAAGTTGGTCAGCCTTGAATGCTAATTCTGTGTATATGGGGAGTTTCTGTGTGGGGAAGGAGGAAGGGAGAGAATTTGGAACTCAAAGTTTTAAAATGAATGTTAAAATTGTTTCTCATGTGATTGTGGAAAAAATAAGACACTAAATGAAAAAAAGAAAATATAAAAAGAAGCTATTTATATAAAATTATTATTTTAGATGGCATATAAGAATATTTATATTATAAAATAGCATATATATTCCAGGCAGCATCAATGTCATTACCATTATTAGTGTCATTATCACCATTCCATAGACTTGAGAAGAAATTATGAACTCAAATAGCAATCATGTTGTTCCTTTATAATACTGTATTACTTTGTGACTACAGAAAGAATTTTTTTTTTTCTGAAAGGACTTTTATGAATATGCTTGAATATATTGGACTTTTTCCTATCCCTGATCTCCTTGGAGATTCTATCAAAGAGTAATTGACACAATGAAAACTTTTCACATGCTTTGTTAAATATAAGTAATTGTCCCCTATAACATTCCCTGCATCTACCAGTTTACTAATCATATTAAGGAAAAAAAAATAGGTTTAGGGATAGTTAGGTGACACAGTGGATAGAGCACTGGCCCTGGAGTCAGGAGGACCTGAGTGCAAATCCAGTCTTATATACTTGACACTTACTAGCTGTGTGACCCTAGTCAAGTCACTTAACCTTGATTGCCCTGTTAAAGAAAGGGAGACAAAAAATAGGTTAGTTTATTAGAACCTCTTTTTAATAAAACCATACCTTCTATTTGAAAATGCTACTTTAATTTTGATATGTCCAATAACTGTTCCTATACTAGTATTTCACACATTTTCCCTAGAAATCAAAGTTGAGTTTGCTAACATCTAGCATTTAATTTCCATGTTCTTCTCTAATTTAAAAATAGAGAGAGCATTTGATTTTCTAAAGTACTTCATTATTTCTCTCTCTAAGACCCTTCAGAAATGATTGAATTTAATTACTTACTAATGATATAAAACAATTCTTTTTTGTAACCTTGATATATAAACTGTCTGGGCCTTTTAGTTTTCATAAATCATCAATAAATCTAAAGTTTAGTTTTCTATACTCCTAGCTATAGTGAATGACAATCTTCTAGTAGCCATTTTTTTTTTTTTTTGCCTTTTCCAAAGATGTCTCCATAGCCAAAAGTAAAAGCAAAGGGACATTTAAAGAAATCAGACATCTTATTTTTCTCTTATCACAAAACTTTTCTAAGCATTATTCTTATTTCTGTCTTATAAATATAGTAAGGGCATTCTAACTATATATTTCATATACACACATGCCTATGACGATGTTTATTGGATGTTCATTAAATTGAGTGGAAACGGGAGTGATTCTCTGAATTAGTAGATTGAGATGGTAACCTGAAAATTCTAACAAAGTCATTAAATAAGTGGCACAAGATATTCACTGGAAAAATTGTGTATCTGTTTGTAGGTAAATATATTTATACATTCATATATAGTCAGATATTACATATGAACACCTGTGTGTGTGTGTGTGTGTGTGTGTGTGTAGTTGGCAAAAAGGAAAGAATGCTAACATCTGTGCTCCAATAATTAATCTGTCAAATCATATCAAAAGAAGTTTTATAAATTATCAATCACCATCCAAATAAATCACGAAAAATCCAAAAAGGACAAATACAAATTTCTTTAACTCATACCCAGCAAATTGTCTTAGAGGAAAAAGGTTAGAAATAGTCAGTTATGGAGCTTCAGTGAGACAATAAGAATAATGATATTCTAGTGGTGAAGCTGTTAATTAATTCAAGCATTCTGTCAAAGCAATTGAAACTGTGCATGAAAAGCCACCAGACTCTTCATAAACTTTGAGCAGCTAAAGAGTAAAGAGGCCATTCTCTGCTATAGTAGATTAGACTTTCAGGGGTCCCCCAGCCCCACTAAGGAAATGCTCCCCTCTTCTATGAGGTCATTAGATAGATGTACAGGAGGAGTATGATCTTGTTGGTTGATGCCTCCATTGGTCCTATGAATAACTAAGGAAAATTCAGGGTAGTTAATTAGCAAGTCTTGTTTGTGACTCTGGACAGGGGCCTAGGATGAAGTCTTAATGAATAATTAGCCTTAGGCTTGGATAGGGAGTGGTGGAGACCAAAGGAGGGTCCTTGCTTTCTGATTATGTAAGAATTTCTGCTAAAGGGAACATAAACCTTGTAAATTCCTTGTAACTTTGGCTTTGTATGAAATGGTTCTGAAATAAACAGACTATTGAATATGTCTCCCTCTCTCTTTAATCAACTGGTCACTGGGGCACCCAACTGTACTGGTCACAGTACTCTGCCTCATTTCTTATTAGCCGTAATCCCTGATTGGGTATTGCCTCAGTCAAATTCAGATCTGTTAAAGAATTTTCTTTGATATTATTTCTCAGATTAACTTCCCTTCCTTTCTTCTTTCCTTCCTTCCTTTGTTTCTTTGCTTCCACATAGAGTATCAGACCCTCATCTGTGGGTGCTCTTCCCAAAGAGAATGCAAGTTTTAATCTTTGAACCCTTTCCCCCCCTTTCTTAAAGATCAGCTTTAATCCCAAATCACTGTGGCTCTCATTGATTGACCAACAATAGGACATAGGCCAAGGCTCTTTGGTCATTGTTTGAGCCCTGATCAACTGAAAAGGAATGCAAATAACAATTGTTTCTATTTTGGCCAGAAAATTTGAGGTTCTTTTTCTACCAGTTTGGATTACTAGGGCATATACTGAAAAAAAAAAAAATCAAAGACAGAAAAAGGATCCCACACATTTCAAAATATTCCCAATACCGTAGCAGAAAATAAAAGAAACAACAACAAACAAAAGGAAGGCAATTCATGGAATAACTAAACAATTTGTTTTTTTTTTTTCTAGTTTTAACTAAATATTGTTATATAAGGAAAAGAGCATAAGAAAATAAACAGACTTGGGGAAACTGTTTCAAGGAGGGAAATGAATTAAGAGACAGCAAAAACCAACAAAAAAACAAAAAGAGCAGAACCAGGAAAGAATATTAACAATGTCTATCAAATTGTAAATTGAGGGGTAGGAGTAGGGAAGAAGTAACAAGAAGTTGATCCAAGAGACCAGAAGCCTACTTCCTTCCTTTGAAGTGTGGGTTGAGGGGAGTATATATGTGGCATATTACATTGGTTATTATGTGTGATTGCCCTGAAGTTTGCCTTTGTTTAACTATTATTCATGGTTTAATGGGAAATTAAGTGAGTGGAATATTCTGAGAAATAGCTGCACATTCAAAGACATAAGGCAGAAAAAGTGATGCAGTTTTTAGGTAAATTACATGAATTTCTATATTTAGCCACTTTCATCAGTACTAGTAAAGTCCCCCTCCTCCCCCTTTCCCCCACATTCCTGGGTTTGTAGAGATATTTGGAATATTTCATAAATATAATATTTTGTTCCCTGGGTAAACTCTTTCCTGAATCTCTATCTCTGAGTAGGATCATAAAATCAAAGCCCTCATAAAGATCATACATAAGTGATCCTTCAGATCCCCATCAGACAAAAAAAATTGAAAATGAGACAGCAAAAGAGTTCACACTTACCTTTCTTAGATGGAATTGTCATATTATTCATCTACTACCTTCTTCAACAATTATCCTGAAAAGAGTAGAAGCACAAAATAACTTACATCCATAAGGGACTTTAATGTTTACAAAATTATGCACTTTATTTTAAAAGCACTATAAAGTGGGTATCATAAGAATTCTGATTTTAGTATGAAAAGACTGAGACTCAACTGATCTCAATTACTTTGCTCGAAATTCCAAAGCTTTTTGGTTCTAGAGTCAGGATCTGAAATCAAAATTCTCATGACTGTAAGCTCTACACTCTTTCCACAAGGCCATTATTCATCTCCCTTAATCACTACAACATACCAAAAAGCACCAAGAAACCCCACATAGGGGACCTAACTACCTTCTAAAAATTATCTTTTAGTTGAAGTTATTTAGCACTCCTTTTTAGAAGAAATTATTCCTGCCCTTCTTAGTTCCCTTGGGATCATTTCTCTCCCATGACATGTATTATTCTGTAGTGAGAGAGAAGGTCTTCTGGCTCAAAGTCCATCATCTAAAAACCCTTAATGAGGATAAATCCTCATCCATGAGTCAAAGGACAATATTGATATCTTAGGTTTGATGATACTTAAATGTCTAATTAATGTAAGATTGCTTCTTTTCCTCATATTATTTAATTCATTTGTAAAATAGAAATGATGTTATTTTTCATTCTTTACATCATAGACTTATAGTGAAAAAGCAGTTAGCAAGGAGTGGTGTTTTTCACACATTTTCATTGTTATAATTGAGGGAATTAGCCAATTATTCCATTGATTTTTTACTATTCAAATACTGGGAGAAATGCAACCCCTGATATTTTAGACCAAACATTCTCCTCTGTAGCTTTCTACTCCAAAAGGAAACTCTTAGCATAATTATCCTAGTTCTTGGCAAGGCACATTATAGTATGTGGAAGAACAGAGGAAGTGCTAGGACCACATGATTATGAATCAGAGGATACAGGCTTGAAGCTCACTTCTACTATTTCTTTCCTGGGTGACTTTCAATAAGATATTTCTCTTTTTTGTCCCCCAATTTGCTTCAAAGGAGATAAGAGTAAATGATCTTCATAGTCCTCCTCTAAGAATAAAATATAAGACTATTCACAACACTTAGATGGGCAATACATCATTAATCAATCAAGATGGAGGAACTCCACACCTTATCACTTGACCTACCATTGTGTCCTAAAATGCTCTGACCTCGTTGTTTGCCCTTCGACATCTGACCAACTGATAAACCCTATGGTCTCCTGGACTATGTCTAGAGACAGACAGACAGAGAGATAGACAGATACAGAAAGAGAGGCAAAGACAGAAAGAGACCATAGACATAAAGAGAAACAGAGAGGGACAAAGACACAAAGACAGAGAAAAGAGACAAAGGAGACAGATGGGGGGGAGAGAGACAGAGACAAAGAGACAGAGAGAGAGACAGAGACAGACAGAGAAAGAGAGAGACAGATAGAGACAGAGACAGAGATAGAGACAGAGACAGAGATACAGAGACAAAGAGAGCCAGCAACACAGAGACAGAGACAAAGAGAGAGATAGACAAGAGAACCAATAGATGCTAATGTCTAGAGAATTGAAATCCTTTACCACTAATATATTAGATCTCCATTCCAGGATTATGACCTGTTTCCATATGCATTATAATTCCTTTTTTCTGTCTATGTGATCCATATTGTAGTCCATTAATATGTTTATTTTTTTTCATGTGCCTACATGTATTTACCAAATTCTTGTTTATTTCTTCATGCACCTATATGTACACATCCTGTCATGCTCACCCTTTTCTGATGCCTATATTTCTTAATATGCATGTAGTATTTGGTCAGTTCTATTTCTTTTAAGTAAGGCATGCCTATTCATTGCAAGAGCTGTCACCAGTCATTATGCCCTATGTCTTGCCACTGGATTCCATTGACTCTGGAGGAGAGAGTGAGGCTGAGGACTTTTCACAGTTCTGCCTTACTTAAATTCAGTTTACTTGCAAGTCAAGACATCACCCTCCTGATGTCATTGGTCTGCTTCCAGAATGAAGGATGAACACCAAACCTATTCATAGAGCCATGGTCAAATATGGGTTTCATTTCACTAAGTGTCTGAGATACCAAGAGAACAAATTTTCTTCTTTTCATTAGGACTTTAAGTTCTTTTTGTTTATTACCTACACAATGGACACTGTATGTACATTATAAATGAACATTATATGTACATATCATGTATATATCAGCATAAGTATATACTGCATTTTCATGCCTACACATATCCATAGCATAACACATGAAACATAAATGTATATAAGAAATATATTTAGTATACTGTATAAAAGGTGATATGTGTGTGTGTGTGTGTGTGTGTGTGTGTAATAGCCTAATAATCAAAGTACCCTATTGCTATTAAGATGATGGGATTTGAGATTTTGAAAAACTCCCAGGTTCCTTCTTTGACCTTAGCAAACATCTTTCTATCTCCATCTCTATATTTCAATCTATATATCTCTCTGTTTCTAGATAAATACAAACATATATGTGTAGATAGATAGAATAATAGATAGATAGATAGATAGATAGATAGATAGATAGATAGATAGATAGATGGATGGGTGGATGGATGGATGGATGGATGGATGGATGGAAGGATGGATGGACGGGTGAATGGATGGATGGATGGATAGATGGATGGATCAATGAATGGATGGATGGATGGATGGATGGATGGATGGATAGATGGATGGATCGATGAATGGATGGATGGATGGATGGATGGATGGATGGATGGATGGATAGATGGATGGATCGATGAATGGATGGATGGATGGATGGATGGGCAGGAATTGTATTTAAAACAAACTTATAGCACAATCTTTCCTATAATCTCAAAAGTCATTTCTGTAAAAAATGAAAGTGAAGATGATATTTGTTCTGATTACATCCTCACATCAAACAAAGCTATGAAGAGGAGCTCAAGTGCTAAAGGAGTCAGATCACCTCATCTTCTTATTCAAAATAAGAGGATTTCCAATGGCTTAACAAGTAGTGGGTGAAATCAGCAGATGCAACAGGAAAAAAAATGAAGATTTATTCACACTAGAATATGTTAATATTTTAATAATATAATATTCAAATAATAAAATGTTAGAGATATATTTAAATCTTGTGCTTTGGTTTAAAATGTGTAAATATTTATGACTTTTTATGTCTGATCAGATAGCAGGTTAAGAAATGTGATAAAGAAATATCTGAACACTTTTGTTGTCTTTGAATTCACTGTTAATAGGGAAATATTATGGCAATAAAAGCTATTAAAAGCTTTGACTGCATAAAATCTGCCATGGAATTCAGAATCAGAGATTTAAGAAACTTGGTATGGTTAAAATACAGAAGCCTGGAAGTATGAATGACAGTTGTTTTCATGAATGTGAAGGTCTTATACAGAAGGGAGGGAGGGCTATGGATGCATTCAACTTAGCCTTAGAGAGCATTATGGATAAAAGGTTATGATTACAGAGAAACAACTTTAAGCTTGATATAAGAAAGAAATATCATAACAAAAAGAGCCATTCAGAAGGGAAATTGATTACTTTGGGTTTCACTTTTGACTATAGAAACCACTTCAACAACTAAGTGAATGTGTTTTAGTAAAACTTTGTGAATAAAGGAACTTTCATCACCGAAAGAATTTTTTTAGTGCAAATTATATTAGATTCCAAAGTATCATAAATTTAATATTTCATTAATTTATATCATAAAGATGAAGACACAGCTACACTATCAATCATACTCATAGAGCCCTTCATTCTCATTTCTTGGTATTTGTATAAAATCTTTTCTCATTTGATGTTATGTCTTCTGAGCTTTATAGATTGTCAAGAGATCCAGAATGAACTTATAGGAGGAAAACTTGTCCACTATTTCAGAATATTTTAAACTATGTGGAAAGAGAACATTTTGAAATAAAGACACGGAGCGATTTGCTCTAAAAGAGCATAATTAGACTAATTAAGCAACTTACTAGTGCTATGGTGAACCTATATGAAATTTTACAAGCTTCCAGGTCTCTTGATTGACTCTAACAAGTAAATACATCTTTTTATTTGTTTCCTTTTTCTCTGCCTCTATGTCTGTTTTTTTTTTAATTTCTCTGTCATTCTTTATCTTTCCCTACATGTCTGGCTGAATCTCTTTCTCTCTCTCTTTCCTCTCTTTCTCTCTCTCTCTCTCTCTCTCCCAAACACAAATAAATTAATTTGTCAAAAAAAAAAAAGAAACATAAGTTCATGTGTATTGGTAAAGTAGTAAAAACCATTATATGATTGCACTCAAGCTGTCTGTTGATATTTGTCATCATTTCAGAAATAGCAGTTTGTTCAGCTCTTTAACAGACTAGCAAAAGAAAGTAGAAACTTTAGGCAGATGTCTTGTATTTTCAGATAGAATTTCTTTATTGGCTCTCATTTATGTATATTTCATTGCAATGAAAAAAGACAAGCAGATATGTATTTTTCTAGGAACTGTTGAATAAAATAAAAGAAAATCAAAATATATATATTTTCTCATAGCTCTATGACCTAATTCACTTAGACAACAGTTTTCTCAGTGCAGCAATGACATCTTTATTTCTCAGGCTGTATATCAAGGGATTGAACATTGGGGTTACAGTTGTGTAGAAAAGAGCAAACACTTTGACTGATCCTTCTGAGTGACTGGATTTTGGCCGCAAATACACAATACTTCCAGACCCATAGAATAAGCCCACAACCATGAGGTGGGACGAGCAGGTGGAGAAGGCTTTGGATCTCCCTGAGGTTGAAGGCAATTTCAAGATTGTGGTTATGATTTTGACATAGGATGCGAGTATCAACAGAAAGGGAGTTATGACAAATACCAATGCAGCAACATGGACAGAGACCTCTCTTTTGTACGTGTCTCCACAGGCCAACTCCAGTAGTGGTGGGGCATCACAGAAAATATGATTTAGTTTGTTTGGACCACAAAAATTCAGACAGAAAATCTGATATGTCTCCTCTACCAGTACTGGGATCCCAATCATCCAGGACACCATAACCAGTTGGATACATACCCTACGATTCATGATGAGAGGATAGTAGAGAGGTTTACAGATGGCCACATAACGATCATAAGCCATCACAGCAAGGAGCAAACACTCTGCCACTCCCAGAATATAAAGGAAGCAAGTTTGTATAGCACAGGCTAAGAATGAAATAGTTCTCTTCTGGGTCCAGAGATCTGCCAGCATTCTGGGGAGAGTGACTGATGTGTAACAGATTTCCAAGAAAGAAAAGTTTCCAAGGAAAAAATACATTGGAGTTTGGAGACCTGAGTCAGTCTTGGTTATGACAATGAGTAGGCCATTTCCTATTAGTATACTTATGTAGATACTTAAGAAAATTGCAAAGAGAAAACCTTGGAGTTTGGGAAGGTCAGAAAATCCAAGAAGAATGAATTCCACCACAACCGTGAGATTGTTGCTTGCCATCGAGTCTTTGTTCTGTCTGCAGAAACAATGAATAGAGGATTAGCCAATCCTTCTATAGTCTCAGTTTCCTTTTCAGCAAAGAAGATTGGATTTTATGACCAGAAATATTTCTCCCACATTTAACATTTTATATTTTAATTTTCCTCTCCAATATTCTTTAATATATCTTTCAAAATATTCTTTATTTTTTGGAGGAAAAAGTCAAAATCACTCTGTGAGTGATTAGGAAGTGCTCTCTCTTTGTCAAGAACCATACTAGAAAGTTGTGATTTTTTTTCTTGGATATTTAGATGGAAATAATTAGAAGCAAAGACTTCTAATAAAACTATAAAATCATTCTTAATCTCAGTACCAATTGTAACATTCTTTAGCACCATATCTAATATTTCTTTTTTCTAAGATATTATATCCCCAAGGTAGGAAGTGTACCCTTCAGGGATATGGGATAGAAAAAAAAAGACATTGTAAATTATCTCAATGCACACTTCCTTACTGCTTTTCACCTTTTATTCTGCCTGTCTTTGCTTATGGTGTTATTTTGCACATTAGAAAGCTTTCTCCCATCTTCTCAGCTTATCAAAATCAGACTCTTCTTTTTAGGGCCAGATTATTTTCCCTAATTCTTCTGTGTAGAACTTCCCCTCCATTATCTGCCTTTATGTTTCTTCCATTTCCCGAATGACCATATTGCAGGATCTATACATGACATTTTGTCAATTAGCAAATGCCCTCTGCTTAACCTGAGTGTTCCTTTCCACATGTATATCTTGTGCCTCCTCCTCTATTCTAAGCATCATAAGGGCAAAAGTCGTGTGTTATACAATTTTGTCTTTCTTGAACATGTCCTACACATAGTAGGTGATCAGTAAAATTTGTTAAGTGGAATAAATTTCCTTTATTATATGACTTCAGGAATATGTGTTACCTAAAATAGCTCCCCAATTAACTGATACTTAACATTCCAAATTCATAGATTCATTTAATAGTGGTAAGGAGTAACCCCATTTCAGTATCTTTTCTTTTACCAGACTGTTTTCTCCTTTCACACATTATTGTGGAATATTGTTCAGCCCATTCACATTGCAACATCTACCTAAAATATATTTACTTGAAAAATGAAACAGGCAAGTTGCTGACCATAGCATTTCATATACTTAAATTTGAGCATGAAGTAGAACATACCCCAGGTATAACTATTCCATGTGGGTAGCTGTGGTAATAAGACAGTATTAGGAGGGCTTGAGGTCTGTTAAGAATGATAGGTGAAAAGAAGACTTATACAATTCATTGAAATACTAGGTAAACTTACATGAATCTAAAAAAGCTCCTGAACCCAATATACTAGCTCCCTACCCAGCTGGGAGTTAGTGTGTAAATGTGTTACAATGGAAGAAGCATAGGCTATAGATTCAGAAGACAGATTGAAATCTCAACACTTATCATAACATCTATGTTGCAATTAGCAACTAACTTACCATGTGTGGTCCTCATCTATAATATGAAGATAACCTCTGAGATCCCTTCCATCTTCAGATCGACAAGTATAAACGAACAAATATGCCAATATCATTCCTGCCTTTCTGAATATAATTATATTTTCTATTCCCCTACCAGTGAGTGAGGAGGCAATACATAGCTTTGTGTTGGAAGAAGTTGACTAGCCTTGAGTTCTACTTCTGGCTCTATCACACATAAATTATGTAGCTATGCTTAGAACTTTTAATTTTCTGTGCTTCAGTTTGTTTTTATGTGCTGTGTGAATATTACCAAAATAGTATGGCAGAAAAAAAGAGATGTCACATATACAAAAAGTATTCATAATGATTACAGCTGAAAAGGAAAGAAAATGTTAAAAGAATATGAATAATCATCAAGGAATAACTAAAAATATTTTTGCTATGGGATTTTGACTAAATATTGTCTTATAAGGAAATCAAAATATGAGAAATTAATGAACGTTGGGAAGACCTTTTTTTTTGTTTGTTTTTAATGAAATGAGACATAGCAAGAAAGTAGAACTAGGACAGGAATATCCACAATGTCTACCATATGGTAATTGGAAAAAAAAAAGTAGCAGGAACTGGTCTCAGATTAATTATACAGAAACATCTTGGTACTAGAGAACAGATGATAAAGCCTACTTTTCTTTTGTGCCCATAAAATGTTGAGGGGAATTCATTAGTTTTTGTTCAGTTGTCCTGATATTTGCTTTTCTCAACTTTTTTTTTTTCTTTTTTAAAAGGGAATTCAAGTGGATGGAGTATTCTGGGAAATGACTGTGGTTTGAAAGATAAAGGGCAAAATAAATTGAAAGCACTATAAAACAAATTACATGAATTTCTTTTCCAGTCATATTAGTGAATACTGGTGAAATCCACATCATTCCACACACACACACACCTTGGTTGGCAAAAGGGGCAGGGAATATTTTGTAAACATCATCTTTCATTCCCTGGGTAATCTCTTTCTTGAATCTCTATCACTGAGTATGTCCATAATATATATATATATATATATATGAATATATATGTATATATGTGTATATATACATATATATAATACTGTCTCATATATATAATTATTTTTATTTATTTAATTATATATTTTACATAATTTGGAATTTATATAATTTATTTAAATTATATATATATGTATATATAGTGGAGGTCATAGGTAATGATCCCCTTCAGATCAAAGAAACTAAACATCATATGTCAAAAGACCACAAACTTACCTTTCTTAAATAGAATTCAATATTACTTAACTCCTTGCTTCTTCGATAATTATAATAAAATAATAGAGATATATAGCAAATCCACAAGCTACTTTAATGTTTGAAAAACTTTATATACATTATTATACTGGCATTATAATATAGGTATCAGAGGTATTTCAGTTTTACAGATGAGAAGACAGAGACTCAACCTGAATGACTTTGCCCAAAATTCCATAGCTATTAGGTGCCAAATTCAATATTTGAACCTAGGATTTGCATGAATGTGCATTCAACACTCTTTCTATGAGCCCATAATTCTTCTCCCTTACACATTACAATACACCAAAAAGAATCAACTAACTCTGTGACAGGAACCAAATTGCCTGGTAAAATAAATTTTGGATGAAATCCCTGAACCTTCCTCTTTAGTAGAAATTATTCTTGCCCTTTTTAGCTCTCGGGGGATAACTTCTCTCCCATGCCATATTTCATTTTTTTTAATGAGATAAAAGGTCTTCTGGCTCAAAGTCCAATAATCTGAACAACTCTTAATGAGTCAGGATTGTCCGGGGAAAAAATCCTGAACTTTGAGTCAAGGGACTATATTGAGGCCTTAGATATGGTGATGCCTAAAGATCCCACATTTCTCTTCATATAAGTTTCCTTATATGTAAAATGGGAACAATGTTATATTTTCATTACTTGTTTCATAGTCTTACAGTGAGAAATGCAATTAGCAAATAGTAGGCTTTTGTTTAATCATTTGTTATCATAATTGAAGAAAATTATCACTTATACTCTTCAATTTTTCAGTTAAAATATTTAGAAAAATGCAGCCCCCAATATCTTGGACCTGTATATCTCCTCTGTAGCATCCCACTACTCAAGAAAACATTTGCCATAGTTATTCTAGATTTTGGGAAGTTATGCTAGCGCACTCATAGTGGAGAAACTCAGGAGACAGAAGGGAAGTGCTAGGATCACATGACTATGAATCAGAGGATACAGTACTATTTCTTACTTTCATGACTTTCACTATTTCTCTTCAGTAAGTTATATTCCTCTATTTACTTCAAAGGAGGTCGGAATAAATGATTTCCACAAAACTCCATCAAGAAAAGAGGAAAATACTATTCACAGAAAAAAAATAGATAAGACATTACCAATTAACCAAGATGGAGAGTGTCCAGGTCTTACCAAATGATCTACCGCTATGTTTTAAATTTTTCTGACCTGGCTATTTATTTGCCCAATCATTGCATTTTCTAAGCTTAGTCATTTGACCAATTGACATAGCCTAAGGTCTCCTGGACCTTGTTACTTAATTTTTATATCATTCAATGTATTTTGAAGCTGAATTCTTTCATATGCATGTTTTGCATCAATTGGTGAGCTCCACAAAATCATGAATTTGGTTTCCTTTTCAATTGATATCCTGAACAATTAGTAAAATGCTTGGCAAATAGTAAATGCAGGGAATTTTTTTCATTCATTTAGTCATATATACATACATATGTACAAATAGATAAATGCATATTTATCCATTTCTTTTGCTCATTCATCTATCCACCTATTCATCCATGAATTCATTCATTCATTCCATTCCAGTTCTAAAACTTTTGCTTCCACGACCAGTGTAATTTGTCACTGGCCATAGAACCAGCAGCATGACATAGAGTATCACTCCTCTGGGACTATCATAGGAATATCCCTAGATGAAGTGGTACATCATTGCCATAAGCCTGGATAAGATCTCTTAAACCTATGATAAATTTGGTTGTAGTAAATATCTTCACCTACTCAATATGTGATCTTCTAGGCGGCACAATGCATAGAGTACCAGTGTTGCATCAGGAATATTTGAGTTCAAATCTGGTCTCACACACTGCATGGGTGACCCTGAGGAAGTCATTTTATCGTGTTTGCCTCAGTTTCCTTATTTCTTAAATGAGCTGGACAAAGAAATGGCAAACTCCTCGTTTATTTGCCAAGAAAACCCCAAATACATTCAGAAAGAATCATACACAATTCAACAACACTACTTTGTAATGTAATATTATTTACAGCATTTTTCTTTTTATTTCATTTTTAATACTTTATTATTCCCAATTGTAAAATAAATTTTACAATTCATTTTAAAGCTTTGCATACCAAATTCTCTTCCTCCCCTCCACTGTAAATGAGAATGCAAGCAATTTGACATACGTTATACATATGTAGCCACGCAAAATATTTTTTCATATTAGTGAGTAAAAGAAATATGAAAATATGAAAGAAAATATGAAAAATCAAGTAAAGGTATTGCAGGGGTAGAGCCAAGATGTGGGAACAGAAGTGTAAACTTTGTGCAGGCTGTCCTCAAATGACTGCCAAAAGATTAAAAAAAAAATGACTGTAGGGGTGGAGACAAGATGACAGCATAGAAGCATGAAAACTCAGTGAGCTCCTCCCATAACCACCTCAAATACCTATAAATATGACTCTAAGAAAATTTTAGAGCTACAGAACCTGCAAAGTGACAGAGAGAAACAAATCTCCCACTGAAGACAACCCAGCAGGCACACAGGAAGGGTCCATTGCATTGTACTGGGAGCCAAGCTCAGCCCCGCAAGAGCCAATGGCTTTAGCCCCAGGGCAGCCCAAACCAGCAGCAGCTAGAGCAGACTTCTGGAGACTGAATCACCAGCAACTGTGGAGGTTTCCAGAAATATCAACCCATAAATGCCAAAGACAAAGTAAAAAGTCAGTGAAGCTCTGTAGGAACTGAGGTGGATTAGTAGCACAGTCTGGCATCAACTCCCAGAGCATGAAGTGGCAGAGGCACTGTGGCCAGCTCTGCAGCTGCCTCCATGTAGCTGTTTCAGGACTCCTGACCTGCAAATTGTAGGGGGGACAAAGCAACCATTTGGAGGTTAATCGCTCTTGCTTTAAAATACCAGATCATGGTTTTGGGTGGTGGTCCTAAGGTGTGTGACGAGTAAGCCAGAGCTTGTGGGGCCAGCAAAGAGGGCACACAACTAATAGCTCTGTCAGGTGCAAAAACCCCAGCAATTTAGGACAAAGCTCTCCTCTCTGGAAGCACAGTTATACTGTAGCAAAGAGCTTAAAAGTCAGTTGACTGAGTGGCAACATGAGCAAGCAAAGGAAGCCAAGCAAGAACAGCAATAAAACCTTAAATTCTTTCTTTGGGGACAAAAAGGATCAAAGCATGGAATGGGGGGAAGTCAACAGTCAGAACTCTTGCACCAAAAGCTTCCAAGAAAAATATGAATTAGTTACAGGCCATAGAGGAGCTCAAAAAGGATTTTGAAAATCAAGTAAGAGAAGTGGATGAAAAATTGGGAAGAGAAATGAGAATGATGAAAGAAAATCATGAAAAGAGAGTCAACAACCTGACTGAAGAAAATAACACCTTAAAAAATAGATTAACTCAAATGGCAAAAGAGGCCCAAAAAGCCAATGAGAAGAATAATGCCTTAAAAAGTAGAATTTGCCATATTGAAAACAAATCTCAAAATCTCACTGAGAGAATGATTCCTTCAGAATTAGATTGGAGCAAATGAAAGCTAATGGCTTTATGAGGAATCAAGATACTATTAAACAGATCCAAACAAATGAAAAAATAGAAGGCAATGTGGAATATCTCATTGGAAAAAACACTGATCTGGAAAATAGATCCAGCAGAAATAATTTAATATTATTGTACTACCTGTTCAAAATGTTACCATGTTCAAAAAAGGAACCTAGAAATCATCCTTCAAGAAATTCTGAAGGAAAATTGTCTGCATATTTTAGAATCAGAGGGCAAAACAGAAATGGAAAGAATTCACCAATCACCTCTTGAAAAATATCCCAAAAAGAAAACTCTTAGGAATATTAGAGATACTCTACCCTGATCTCTGGCTACACTGGTTCATTTCCTAGTCAGGTCTTCCCTAAGCTTCCAAACATGGCTTCTGCTGGCCTTCAGATCCTGGGTATCATCCTTTCAGTACTGGGCTGGATATCAAGTCTAGTGTCCTGTGCCATGCCCATGTGGAAGATCACAGCCTTCATTGGCAATAACATTGTAGTGGCCCAGATAGTGTGGGAAGGCCTCTGGATAGCTTGTGTGGTCCAGAGCACTGGCCAGATCCAATGCAAGGTGTAAGATTCCATGCTGGCTCTGCTTCATGATGTCCAAGCAGCTAGGGCCCTCATGGTCATCACTCTGCTTTTGGCCCTGGTGGGCCTGCTGATCTACCTTGCTGGGACCAAGTGTACCACATTTACAGAAGATGAGGAACCAAAATCCTGCCTGGTACTGACTTCAGGGGTCATTTTCCTCATCTCGGCAGTCCCGGTCCTGATCCCTGTGTGCTGGACTGCCCATGAGATCATCAGGAATTTCTACAACCCCCTGGTGGCTGATACTCAGAAAAGGGATTTGGGGCATAGTCTCCACTTGGGCTGGGCATCTGCAAGCCTTTTTGTACTAGGTGGGTCATTACTGTGCTGCACTTGCACCTCTGGCGGCTCAAGGGGCACAAGCCATTATGTGGCCTGATTCTCTGCTTCTGCCCCTCCCTCAGGAGTCTCAAGAGATCCTTCTGTATACCCTACCAAGAATTATGTGTGAATCCAGAAAAGGGGGAGAGAGGAAACAAATGACTCCCTAAGGTAAGGGAAGTCCTCTTTCCCCTCCTTCCCTCTAAAGATGAAGTTACAGGTGACCTCTGTCAGTCTTGAGAGTTTTATTTTTTGTTTTGTTTTGTTTTGTTTTTAACCCCTTGGATGACTGAGCCAAGAAGATGACTCCAAATCCCTTCCTGGTCTTTTACTGCTGTTACTGATGTAAGTCTTTCATATATCCTTGGAAAAGGAGCTTCAGAGATGCTGGCCAAGAGCTCCAGCTGCTTTTCCTGGAAACCACAAAGATCTATGCTATTTCTCTGGAAATGCTAGAAACCTCTTTGGTTGTGGGACTGATTTCTAACCTTGTCAAGTACAAAGTTCTTTAATGTCCTCTGTCCTTGCCATCCCCAACTGCCAGGAAAAAAGGACCACCAAGATTCTACTAGCCTTTCTTGGTTTCCATGTGAACTGAGATAGCTGCTACAATTCTTCTGGACTCTCAGAAGGCAGGAAGTGATCTCCCTGCTGGTTCTTGTATCCTGCTTTTAACATACTCTTCCTAATCCAGAATCCAGCAAACACCTCTCCCCACCCTCCTAACATGCTGCTGCCTTCTCTCTCTGTCTATGTTTGTGGAGTTTCCATGGTTGGTGATTTTTAGATAATAAAATGTGTCTTGTTAAAAAAAAAATAAAAAAGGGATATTATAGCCAGCTTCTGGAGTTCCCAGACCAAGGAGAAAATAATGCAAGCAGCCAAGAAGAAACAATTTGAATATTGTGTAAAGACAATCAGTATAACACAGCATCTAGCAGCTTCTACATTAAGGGATCAAACAGCTTGGAATATGATATTGCAGAGGTCAAAGGAGCTAGTATTAAAACCAGGAATCATCTACCCAGCAAAACTGAGTATAATGTTTCAAGGGAAAATATGGTCATTCAATGAAATGGTAGACTTTCAAGCTTTCTTCATCAAAAATCCAGAGTTGAATAGAAAATTTGACATTCAAATTCAATAAGCAAGGGAAGCATGAGAAGGTGCACAGAAATAGTTTGCTTGGGCTGGTGTTTCAGGCTGGTTAAGTAGCTGTCTCCCTCCACTCTCATCCCTCATGACAAGTGGTGAGACTTTCTGAGGACCTTTCCCCAAAGCAATTAAGCAATTGGAAGAGGTGACTTTGGCTGGACACCAAGTCCTTAGCATTTGGATGGCATTTTACTCCAAGGGCTTTGCTGCTTCAAGACACAAAATCCCTGGTGGCTTTAGAACTAATATTCTCCCAGCAATGCTAAAAGACTGGAGTCAGGGAACACCATGGTGCCTGAAGAATCAAAATTGCCTGTGAATCCCAGTCACAGGAGAGAGACATTTAGTGTGGGGGGCATGTGGAATCAAGGTGCAATAAGGGATAAGAATGCATCAGAAAGGATATCACCATCCTCCACCAAGGAGGTGGGCCGGCCATGTATTCAGAGTGAGGGGGAAGACTAAGTCTGAGTGTTAATGGGCACCAGTGACTGTGAAAAGAGCCAGAGGAAATTCCCCAGTACATTGGGTAGGATCACAGAATGACAGAGTTGGATCTGGAAGAGACCATGGAGGTCCCTGAGGCCAACCCTCTCATTTGACAGAAGAGGAACTTGAGGCATGGAGATATTGTCCAGGGTCATAAAACTGATGACCATCTCAGGAAGACTCAGGTCTTCCTGAGTCCAAACACAGTGTTTTATTGACCATGCTGCCCCACTCCCTAGGTCGTCAATGAAAGATTTGTTATGGTGTGGGCAAATAATGGGTGGGTTATGGTTTTTATCACTGGAGAGAGGAACCTGACCAAGGCAATGATGAGTCTGTTAATGTTGTTCACATGGATTGGCCTTTCTGAGTTCTGGGTTCTCTATCTACAATAGGAAGGTGGTGAAAAATCTACTCTTGTAGATAACATGATGAAAAATAGAAAAATAGAAAAATAGAAAAGAGCCATCAGGATCTCTATTGCAGATGTTCTTCTTCTATAACATAACATTACCCAGCCTGCTGTGCAGGGAAGGAATGATGACCCCAGAAACAGAAGAGAGAAGGACAGGAACTCCAGCCTTTGTCCCAGATTACCCTCCCCCAACCTTGGATTCTGCCCCTTGGGCTCTAGGAAGTGAGCCTTCACCTTACCTCCTCAAACCCAGGCCCCTGGGCCACTTCCTGGACATCTTCCTACCATGAGCATCCTCCTCCCAGCTCCACTTTATGTGTTGTCTTCTTCCCATTAGAATGTAAGCTCCCTGAGGGCAGGTGCCATCCAGCTTCCTTATATTTGTATACCTAGTACTTACTATTATCCCTGGAACCTAGTAAGTGTTGTGCAGAGAATAAGAATGATACGAGACCTGGGTTCAAGATAAAATTAGGTGTGGATTTATTAAGCAAGCGCGCGACTACCCGAGTATATTCACTCAAATGAGCAGTGATTTTCTGGGGGGACACAGACTCGATTATATAGGCTAAAACCACAAAAACCACAATCAGGGAGGGGAGCTAGCAGAAAGCATGACATACAGAAGTAAAGACAGCCGTTGGTTAGATTTATATTTCAGGACTAATTTTGGAATATGTTGCAAGGGTTCAGGGGTGCAATCTTCCTGTGACTCAGTGTTCCCTTCTGGTACAAGGAATGAGGTAGAGGGCACAGGGTGGAAAGATCATAGTCAGTGCTTTTCAGAACAGAGTGGTTCATCATGGAATAAGGGGGAACTTGAAAGTCCCAGAATATGCCAGGGTCATGTTCCGGGCAAAGGGTGTGGAGACCCTGCTTGGTCAGTGGCACAGGATAGGGTGGTCTCTATATTACACCATAACCCTGAATTGCACTTGGTACACTCATACTGATTCAAGGAAAGAAATATATATAGAATGCTAATAGGGAACTTTGCCCTGAGCAATGCCCAGTCATGCCTTTAAGCTGTCCCAAGCTATGACAGGATATAAGATAGGGACAAAGACAGAAAGATAAAGGGGGCTTAATGGTGGGCCACAACTCAGGTGGTGTGCAGTGATCTGGAAATTAGGTCTCTGTATTCCATAAGCACTTAGTACATGTGCTCTCCCAGTCTCTCCCTCTCTCTCTATCTCTCTGTCTCTGTCTGTCTCAGTCTCTCTCTCTGTCTCTCTGTCTCTCTCTGTCTCTCTCTCTCTCTCTTTCTCTCTCTCTCTTTCTTTCTCTCTGTCTCTCTGTCTCTGTCTCTCTGTCTCTGTCTCTTTCTCTCTCTGTCTCTCTGTCTCTGTCTCTCTGTATCTGTCTCTCTGTCTCTGTCTCTGTCTCTGTCTCTCTCTCTGTGTCTCTCTCTCTCTGTCTCTCTCTCTCTGTCTCTCTCTCTCTGTCTCTCTCTCTCTCTCTCTCTCTCTCTCTCTCTCTCTCTCTCTTTCTCTCACTCTCTCTCTCTTTTTCTCTCTGAAAGCCAAGCAGAAGATTCTGTATTTGCTCCTGGAGGTAATGGGAAGCAACTGGAATTCCACTACATCACTTCTATTCTCTGTCTCACAATCTCCCTCCTATTCTCCCTCTCTCTCTCTCCTTCTCTGTCCTTGCTGTCTCTCTATCTCTGTTTCTTCCTCCCTCCCTCGATCTCTCTCCCCAACCTCTCTTCCTCTTCCTCTCCACCCATCTACACTCAAAGGAAGTCTATGCCAGGGGCAATTCAATTGGGAAGGCATGGAGGGATTATCTCTCAATACCCCTCCTCACTCAGGCTTGAAACTGAGTATTATCCTCAGTGACTGTTTGGCATTCACTGACCATGCCCAGTCTCTTGCCAGGTCCTATCTGTTGTCTCTGTCTTTCCATCTCTCCCCTCTCACCCTGCTCCCATCATGGTGCAGGTCCTTGTCACCTCATGCCTCGATTTTTGCAAGACTTTCTAGTTGGTCTCCCTGCCCCAAGCCTTTCCACTCCATTCTATTCTGAAGCTGTCAAAGGTGATTTTCCCAAAATGCACATCTGACGATGTGGTTCCCTATCCAATAAACTTCACTTGCTCCTTATTGCCTCTGGGAGCAAATGTGGAATCTTCTGTTTGGCTTTTAAAGCCCCTCACAACATCACCTCTTCCTACTTTTCTAGGCTCTTCACAACTTACTCCCTTCCAACGACTAGTTCCAGGAATTTCCTCTGCCTTCTTGCTTTTCTTAAACACGCCCCTCTGTCTCTTGGTCCTTTGCCTTCTCAATGAATAGCCTCCATATAAGCATTTCTCTCCCTCTTCTCCTCTCTCTCCTGGCTTCCCTGAAGACTCAATTCAAATTTCACCTTCTGCAAGAAGCCATTCCTGATTCCTTACTTCCCTTACCTTAGAGTTATATGTTATTTTATAGTTTGTCAAGCCAATTCATGTGGATTGTACATAAAAAGTTAATTTTACATTAAACAAAATATTTGGTTGCCTTGGAAAATGAATGTAATTCATTTCATTTTAATCATATTTGAAATAAGCAATATGAGAGGTAATAGATCTTATTATTGGGAAACATGGATCATAATCTTTGAGAATTATTTTTTCCTATTTCTTTGGTATCTATGGTCTTACTTGGCTTGAATGTTTTATGATGCCAAATGAAACATCAAAAAATTTTACAAATAATGCTTTTCTAGTTCTTATTTCCCCATGAATAGAGACCAGAATAATATAATTTAAGGAGACTACATCAAAGAATTTCCTTTTTTGTCAAGCAAAGGAAGACTGATTAACAATATGCAAAGGGGTTCATTACTCATAGAACATGTAGAAAAGAAACCATGGGGGACAACTTCATTTTTTCTGTTATCATTGTAAAGATGCATGTTTCTTTGGTCTTTGGAGACCAGTTAGCTCCCCCCAAAATATGTAAGCATAATTCTACAACTAATTAATTTCTTTGCCATATACTCTATAAAAATTAATCTGTGTGATGGAAACATTCACACAATTAATAAAGTCAAGACGGAGAGAAGAGAAAATTCTCATGATTTCTTGCTAATGAAGAAAGCGATAGTGATTTTAAATCTTCAGTGCATCAGTGATCACACTTCAGTTTATAAGCCATACATAAGAGAAAAAAATAAAACAACTAATTCGTAGCAGTTGATTCCACTAATTAGATAATCACAAAGCAATCAATGAACTTTCTTTAAATGCTTATCATGCAAAAAGTACTATGACAACTGACAGAGAACATTTGCAAAAGTCAGTGTCTGCTTGTATATTAAGAGAGAGAATATGAATATGTATTATATTTGTACAAAACTATATAATTGGTAGTGAAATTCAGAGCATCTAGAGAGAGAATGAGGAAAAAATTCTTGTAAAATATAGAATTTGATTTGAGTTTTGAAAAACAGATATATGATTCTAGAATCAGAAGTGAAATGGGAGTATATTGCATGTATTGGGGTCAGCCTTGTATAGAGCCAGAGAGAGAAGTATAATATTGCGTATAAGAGAAGGACAGCTTGATTGTATATTGAGTGAATAGTATTAATGACAACAGTAATAGATGGAATAGTCAGCATAAATCTAACAGTCTAAGTTTTGGAAAGCTTTAAACAAATCTTACATCCTTTAATCTTTGCAGCAATCCTGGAAGGTAGAAGCAGTTTTTATCTCAGTTTTTAAAATAGGGAAACTGAGCCAAACAAAAGTTAAGTGACTTGTCTAGGATCATACAACTGGTCAATGTCTGATGCCAGATTTTAATTCAGGTCTTCTTGATTCCATGTCCAACACTGTGCCATCTAGCTGCTTATGAATGAAGGAAAAGCAATTAATAAAAATAGACTTGTAAGGGCAAGTTCTATACCAGGTTATGAGGACTTTTAGAAGTCAAAAAGAGGAGTTTATATTCGGTTAGAGAAGTTATTCATTCCTCTTTTGGTTACTCAGCATCCTGGAAGCATTTTTTCCACCTTATAGTATTATGTACTTATGAGGACAACGTATGTCCTGTCTCTATCCTGTTGCTCAGTCCCACTATATAAGTTCGTCATTTCTTTTTTTTTTTTTAATTTTTAGATTTTATTATAGTTTGCATCATTCATTTCCACAAGATTTTGAGTTACATATTTTCTCCCCCTCTTCCCCCCACCCACC
>CM053592.1:183090114-183106069 GCA_028646515.1 Pseudochirops corinnae
TATCTGTGTGCGTTTTTGAAGTTCTAGGTTGGTCCAGAGTCCTATTCCATGGGTATTTGGGGGTGGCTATGTGAGAGCTGCGATATATTGCTGCTGCTACGCCGCCATCTTGGCTCCGCCCCAAGTTCGTCATTTCTTAGTGTTTGTTTCTTACTTTGAAATTTCTGTCTTATCAAAGGGTAATTATAATGTTATCTCTTTTGTTATGTCAATGCAGGAATTTTGTTGAACACATTCATGAGAAATCTCTAGTTGGAGATATATTTTAAAGGACCTTAAAGGGTATATCTTCTAAATATGAGAAGGGAAGTATATTATTCAACATATACTGATACTTTCTCAGTTCTTTTTTTCCTACGTACAATATAATCCATGATTTTCACGTTCTTTTGTTGTATGTACACACACACACACACACACACACACACACACAAAGAGTGAGTCACATGTGATAAAAAAAAAGACCTGTGATTTGTTTCCTCCCACAAAAACAGCAGTAATAAAAATAATGACAACACCAATTAGCATTTAAACCTTACTTAAAACTTTACAAAGCACTTTTCCATTTTTTATTACAGTTGATACGCACATGTTGTGGTCATGTACCTATAGGACTCAGAATAATGCTTCCATAACAGTAGACATTTAATAAATGTTTTTCCTTCTTTCTCTTTTTCCCTTTGATTATTTTCTTCTCCTTTTCGACCTTTTCATTTAATGGAAAAGGATACATACCACTTTGGTAAACCTTCTAGCCCACATAGAAACAACCTCATTTTTTATCTTCTTGAGAGTACTTGTGGTATTTCTTTTTGTCTTTATTTTTTAATGAGATATTTACTTTTCCATTTAATGTGACAAATCTAAATAATCTTTCAAAAATTCCTCTTTACTAAAGAAATATTTTGCTATCCTGGAATAGGAGTAGACTCCCAAGTATTATGTAAAATGATCCTTGTATGATTATTGTGTTCATGTGTTTTAATATTTTAATTATTTTAGTCAAAATAAATTAATCAGAATACACATACATTTTTAGATTGTTTTTAAATTATGAACTTAACAGACAAGAGAGGAAATGGGCATTTCCATATAGAGAGTAGAATAGAAAAAAGGATTTTATATAAAACTGTATATGTTTCTTAGGTTTTTCTAGTCTTTTGACATATTTTCTATTTTTGACTCTGCATTAAAAATTATGTTTCTATGGCCTTTATCTTCCCCTTCCATGGTTCTTTCTCCCAATTATTTTGTGAAAAGAAAAGCAAAACAAAAACAAGGACAACAACAACAAAAATAAAATCCTTATAACAAACAAAACAAAATCCTATATTAATTGTATTAAGATATCTGTCCCATTTTTCATCTCAAGTCCATTGCCTCTCTAGAGATAAGTATCAATTTTTATTTCATTATTGTTTACCTGGAATTATAGGTAATCATAGAATTGATAAAAACTTTTAAATGTTCTTAAATAGTTTTTAATCTCTAATGTGGTTATTGTATAAATTGTTTTTTCCAGGTTCTGTTCAATTCACTCTGAATCATTATAGAAGTTTTCTAAGGTTTCTCTGATACCGTCTCCAGTATTTCTCATGGCACAAAGCATCTGCATGTATTTATATACGCAACAGATTTGTATTAATATGTCTTTTTCCATATTCAGATGTATACACACAGACACACATCTAAATTTCTGTATAGTTTGGAATTCTTAAAATGTTTAGATTGTCTGTTGGTTATCATTAACCTTATATTTATAAGGTTTGGAAAGGCTCTACTTATCTCCAAAATACATAGGACCACAGATAATATGCACATGTGAATACTGTATGACCATGAAAACACAATATTACTATTTGAAATAAGTCAAATGAAATATTACTACTTACAAAATTCAAATTTAAATTTCTTCTGTGAACCCCTGACCTCTCATTGGTTCTGAGAAGCACATAAAAATGTTAAGAACATTATTTCTACCTATATTTCCATCTATCTACCTGATACATAAGGAAAAACCTACATCTATGTGTTGCTTCCTTCTTCATTATCTTTTAGTTCCATCATTTTCACTTATATTGCTCTAAAAAGCCATGTCTCCTAATGCCAGTTGAGGCACCTCAGGCATGAAAGATCATTCTGTGAATGGAAGTGCCCACATTCCCAACTGTAGTTATTACCTAATCCTGGTATGAAATACTGAATCTTATGCTGTCAACATGTTAGTGTACATAAGTGAAACTGTATGGAGAAAGAGGCCATTGTGTTGAGATATTTGAAATATGTGTGATGAGGAAGTTTGAGTAGTCATCAAAGTGAATATTGAAATCAATACAATTATGTCAGGAGACTGAATGGAGCTAAGGTCTCTGAGCTGTGTAGTAAAATCACTAATTGTCATAAAGCAAGACTACATTTAAACTGAGAAGGAATAAGTATTGTATGAAAAGGGGAGAACACTGAAAAACCATATAATAAAGTAATGGTTCCAAGATACAAAACAAAATCATCTTTTACGTGGGCAAATTACATAGAAATAAAATAACTGGGAAGGAAAAATAATAATTATATGAAGAATGAAGATTGTGAAGAAGGGATTTTGGCAGACTCATTATACCTACAATCCAATTCTTCTAATGGTTCAATGATTTCATCATTGGCTATTTATTCAATGATGTAGATTCCCAACCCAGGTATGCCTGATTTTTATATGCAACTCTTATCCATGTTTTCTCATCTGTTTACCAAATATATCCACCCAACAAGAAAGGGGACATTTTTCTCATTCTCTTGCATGTCATGGATGATAAGAGAATATACCGATTGTCCACATGTTGTTCATTCTTCCCATGTCATAATCCCGCTTCTTTTAATCCCTCATCATATATTTCTTTGATGAAATGTTTTATGCAATTTTGCATAATTCATTGATTTGCAATGTGCTACAACTTCTTTATCCATACCACACATCTCTTTATTCTACTCTTTTGAAGTGATTATGTATATCACTGAGGTGATTTCAATATTGTGAGATTTTCCACCTGCCTAATAAGAAATGAAAACAGAAACATATGCGAGTAGGGCACATCACTAGTTCTTTTACTTAAATTTATGAAATCTGATGACTGGAATTGGAAGATCAGTATAATAATGGGAAGTAGATAAATATGCAAAACTCTGGTGTATAAATTACGAGGCATTAAGACAAGGAAATCCTAGGTCTTTATTTTGTTTAAAATGAAACAGGTCATAGTGAAATCTTTGTTGATTTTGGAGGCAAATGTAACCATATTGGGTGAGATGGACATCAAGATGAGCAGTGGACCTACTTCTATGTTTCTATGGGGGAAGTTTGTAGAGATTGAAAGGTATGAGTAATAGATAAAGGGGAATGGCATGAACTATGGAAAAAGATTGTATTATGAAAGGGGAATTCTGAAACCTGTAGATTAAATTTGTAGAAAGGAAATGAGGGATGACTTGAAGAGAAGCTAAAAAATATATAACAAGAGCTTGAGGTGATGGCCTTCAAGGTTTGGATCTGAGGAAAAAGGAATCAAGTCGAAGGAGAAGAGTTTGAGGTCAAATAAAAAGGACTAGAGCATAAAATTCTGATCACAATGAGAAGACAAAAGGCAGGAATTAAAGAGGACTACAGCAAGAATCCCAAGGAGAGAGGAAAGATATTTAAGGACAGAGGAATTGGTAAGGCAATGGAAAATATTTTTGACAGAAGAGAAAGGAAGTAGGACATAATGGTCAAGATGCTACTGAAGTGTCATCTCTTCAAAAAGGAGCTCAATTGTTCCTGAATAGAAAATGGAATGTTCAGAGAGACATATTTATGTCTGATAAAGAAAATAGCTGGACAGAAATGAAAGCTATCCCAAAATGGAATAGGCTGCCTCTGAAGAGTAAAGGTTCACTATGACTAGAAATAAAAACCAAATTTTGTCAAATATGTTGTAGAATTCTAGGTAGAAATCAACATTTCTTTGGATTGTTCCAATTAAGATTTCAAAATTTAAGTTAAAAAGTGAAGATCAATATTATATAAGGATAGATATTTGGTCCCTCAGGCTAATATTTTGATTAGCAATTTCTTTAGTGCATCAATAACATCTTTGTTTTTCAGAGTGTATATCATGGGGTTAAACATAGGGGTCACAATGGTGTAGAAAAGAGAGAGAACTATTTTTATCCCTGATTGGTTTGATTTGGGTATCAGATATGTAATAATACCAGACCCATAGAATAAACCCACAACTGTGAGATGGGAAGAACAAGTAGAAAAGGCCTTTCGTCTCCCTGTGACCAATGGTAACTTCAGGATGGTGGTGATGATTTTAAGATAAAATCCAAGAATGGTGAGAAAGGGAACCATCCCAAGTAGCACAGCAACAGCATAGACAAAAAAACTCTTGAGCAGAAGTATCCCCACAGGCCAACTTTAGCAATGGAGGGACATCACAGAAAACATGATTGAGTTCATTAAAACAGAAGGGAAGAGAAATTACCTTATATGTCTGTACTACTTGTCCAGGGATCCCAGTGATCCAGGAAACAACCACTAACTGGACACAAACATTGTGGTTCATGATAAGAGGGTAGTAGAGAGGCTTACAAATGGCCACATAACGATCATAGGCCATCACAGCCAGAAGGAAGCTTTCAGTGACTCCCAGAATAAGAAAAAATGAAAGTTGTATAGCACAAGCCATCAAAGAAATTGTTGTGTTCTGTGTCCACAGGTTTGTGAGCATTCTGGGGAGAGTCACTGATGTGTAACAGATTTCCAAGAAGGAAAAGTTACCCAGGAAAAAGTACATGGGAGTTTGGAGAGTTGCCTCAACCATGGTAATGACAATGATGAGGCCGTTTCCTATGAGGATACTCATATAGATGATCAAAAAAATTCCAAAGAGAAACCGTTGGAGGTTGGGAAGTTCAGAAAATCCCAGAAGAATAAATTCCCCTATGACAGTGAGATTTTCTTCTGCCACTTTTTCTCTGTATTCCATCTGTGGGAATGATAAATTTAGGATAGACCAGTAATTTCACCTGTCTGGGTTTCAATTTCTTTTATAGAAAATTAAGGGTTATAAATTAGATCATCTCTAATGATACTGCCTAGTCCAAAATTCTATATTTTAGATTCTCAAATCGCATCAATTAAGTAACTCCCAAACTTAATCCTGTAAAGATCTCTCTGAATCTCTAAGATTCATTCCAAATTGATGGAATGCTTTTTGGAGGGGGGAAGGGAAGTAGGGCAATGAGGTTAAGTGACTTGCCCAAGGTCACACAGCTAGTTTTGTGTTAAGTATCTGAGGCCAGATTTGAACTCAGGTCCTTCTGACTCCAGGGCCGATGTTCTTTTCACTGAACCACCTAGCTGCTCCCCAAATCAATGGAATGACATTAGAACACTAAGTTCTTGTAACCTAGAGAAGATGCCAAATTGACATGAAAACTGAATGAAGAGAATGAGAGCCAACAAATGACTCGATATAGGTTTCAACTTCAAGTTGTCTTTGTCCCTCACATATCTCTACTCCCTGACCAGCTGTTCTTCGCAGTCATTCCATGCTCTGTCAGTCTATGCTCATTCTTACCATTTGTGCCATTCACATGATCTCCTCATCACCAACCCTACAACCTGCAACTTCAGTCACTTCTCTGCTCATTCAGAGAAGCCACCTAAACAAAAGTGGCTAGAGAGCAAAGGAATCAAAAATCCCTGAACTCAAGCCCTACCTTTGCCACATCCTAGCTCTGTGATTCTGGACAAGCCACTTAAACTTGAAAAACACAAGTAATTATTTATGATAATAAATTACATAACAATTGTGAATTTGATTTGGTGGAAATATAAGTTGCTTCTATTGCCTCTAGAGAAGTGTTGGTGTTGAGTTCTATGTTGTAAGGTGTATTACACTGGAAATCTGAACTTTTGTTAACATCATCATACAAAGCTTATTTGTCTTCAGACACTAACTCAGCCCAGTTTATTTTAAAATATGGAAAAAATAATCTTTCCTCTTTCTAGATATGTGGAAATTCCCAATAAAAAAGAAAGAAACTGTCCCCAGAAAAATGAATAGATTTTTCTAGATCTGGATTCACTAGCTATTTTGTTCTCTATATCCACTTGGCACTCAGTAAACCTCTTGGTATCCTCTATATAATATAAAGGAGGGGGAGAATCTAGAGTTTACATGCATATATACAAAAGGAATAAAAATAAAGAATTACTAGCAAAATAATAGTATGCTCATTCACAAACTGTTCTCCATACTCTCCCATCAAGCTTCCTACACATTCTTTTTTTCTTTTTAAAATTCTATTTAGTATTTTCCCCAGTTATATGTAAAAAACATTTTAATATTCATTTTGAAAACTTTGAGTTCCAAATCCCTCCCACTCCCTGCCAATCTCTGCTCACTGAAAAGGGAAGCAAAAGGGAAAAAGGTCATACATGTACAAACATGCAAAATAATTTTATAATAGTCATGTGAAAGAAAACATAGACCAAGAAAAAAAGCATCAGTAAAAAATAAAGTAAAAAAAAAAAAAAGGTTATTTAAATCTGTATTCAGATATGATCAGTTCTTTCTCTGAGGATTGATAGCATTTTTAATCATAACTCCTTTGGAATTGTCTTGGACCATTGTATTTCTGAGAAGATCTAAGTCATTTACAGACCATTTTACATTATTGCTGCTATTCTGTACGTGGCACATTTCAGTTTTCATGAGCTCATGTAAATCTTTCCAGTTTTTTTTTTCTTAGAGCATCCTGCCTACCATTTCTTAGAGCACAATTGTATTCCATCATCAGCACACACTAAAATTTGTTCATCCATTCACCAATTGATGGGCAGCCCCTCAATTTCCAGTTATTTGCCCCCGGAAAAGAGCTGCTATGAATATTTTTGTGGGTATAAGTCCTTTTCCTTTTTAATTTTTTTAAATCTCTTTTGAGATGCAGACCTAGTAGTGGTATTGCTAGATTAAAAGGTATGCATAGTTTTATAGCCTTTTGAATATAATTCCAGATTTCTCTACAGAATAGTTGAATCAATTCACAACTTCACCAACAATGTATTAATGTCTCATTTTTCTCATATCCCTTCCAACATTTTTTATTTCCTTTTTCTGTCTTATTAGCCAATCAATTAGGTATGAGGAAGTACCTCACAATTGTTTTAATTTGCATTTCTTCAATCAGTAGTGAGTTAGAACTTTTTTTTTCAACATCTGGCTATAGATAACTTTGATTATTGCATCTGAAAATGCTTGATATCTTTTGATTATTTCTCAATCCTTCTATATATGTATTATTATCCCATTTTATGCTTGAGAAAACTGAAGCAGAGGTTAAATGACTTCCCCAGATTCACACAGATAACAAGTTTCTGAGGCAAGATTTGTACTCAGGTCTCATTGACTCCCTGGCCTCTATTTATGGAACTATGTAGATGCCTACAATTCTTGATTATTGGAAAAAAAAATCCTGAATTGAATTCTATTCAGAAAGAACTTTTTTGGAAGCGTTTACGAATGGAGTAATAAGTGGGATGGATAGTTTTAGAAAAAAATAAAGAAACAGATAAACAAACAAACAAAAAACAGAACTAACATGTCACCTATTCCAAGAAGTTAGTGAGCAGGTTGGGTGATCATATAAAATCCCATGCAGCCGGAAGAAAAGATGTATTTATTTGGAGCTAAAGGGCCTTTGTTTGATATCTGAGTCTGCTCTAAAATAGTGAAATGGTATTCAGTAATTTATGTAACCTTATGGAAATTCAGTTGTTTTATCAGAAAAATGAAGGGATTAAATAAAATATCCATAATGTAGGATGCCAAGATAAAATCTTAAGATCTACTTTCCTATTTCTAACTGATAATTACAATTAGAGGTAAATAATTGCTTCTCATTATGACTGATTGAATCAACAAAATCCATTCCCAAAGAAACATTAAGTAAATTAAATCACAGTGTTCAAACTTACCATGGTGGATAGAGTGGGTCAGAGACAATCTTGACATGAGCTGCAATCTACCCATAGATATTGTCTTAATACATAGGATGACCATAACATCAGGAACAAAGGCAATGAAACTTGGAAATTCTCACCGAGAGAATTATATAATTAAGGAACTAAAGTCTTCTTCTTTAATTTTTTTTTTTCTTTTTTGGTTTTGCTTGGTTGAGTTGGTCCAAATTCTCAAGATTAGAGTTTTGAAAAGTTTCCTTTTCTTCTCTATCTACAGGAAGAGGTCAACCACCTAATAGTTGATTCTATTCTTGATTAGTATTCTATTGGTAAGTAGTTTTAATCATGTCCAATTCTTTCTGACCTCATTTAGGATTTTCTTGACAAAGCTACTGAAGTTGTTTGCCATTTCCTTGACCAGTCCATTTTACAAATGAGGAAACTGAAGCAAATAGGATTAAGTGAATTGCTCAGGGTCACACAACTATTTAAGTAGCTAGATTTGAAGTCAGAAAGATGAGTCCTCCTGACTCCAGTCCCAAAAGTCTATCTACTGGATCACTTGGATGCCTTGATTCTATTCAAACTGAGAGACCTTGGGTTCTTAATGCCCTCTGCCAGGCATTTAGGAGGTTGAAGGAAATGAACTTGGATTTCTATAAAAACAACTGTGACCTTTATGACTTTGTTTACTTTTCAGGGTACATATTTTCCATTAATCAGTTAATAACACATTATTTAAGTAATATATGTTGTTTTTACCCATAACTCTTTACCCACTCCTTTATTTATAGATATTGATTGTCAATAACAACCTACTATTAACACTAACTTTAACACCATGATTCCTTGCTTTAATAGTGCAATATATACTTTATACACTGCTAGCCTGTCCTTTACATATATTGGTCTCTTCGTGATTGTAATCTGAACAAAATCCATCTAAACTAGATATGTGCATTGATATCTCAATAGACACCTTTCCTGGCCTTATGTAAATGATGCCATTAACTTTAACTTTACCAAATCTTGATCTCTCTATAGGATCACAGAAATAGATCTTAGATGATAATTTCGCAACAGTAGACAAACAAAAACCCACTCTTGAAATCCAAGACATAGAAGCTGACAGTGAAATAAAACTTTTTTTTTCAGGGAGAATTATGCAAAGTTTATCTGCTTTTAGTTTTGATTAATAGATTTAGAATTATAGTAAGTGATTGAGATAGTATAGAATTTTGGATAGAGAATTGACTTAGAGGTCAAGAAGATTTGGGTACATGTCTTGCCTCTGAGGCATATCATCTGTGTTTTCCTTGAAAATTTACTAAACCCCTTAGTCCCTAGACAACTTTCTAAGTTACAGGACAGGTCCCAACATATGTTGGTAGAGGGAAATTCTTATGCCAATATAATCACAGATATAGTCTCCAGAACTATCTTTTTTGTTTACAGATTTGTACATGCACATGTATAGTTCCAGAGGAAGTCACCATGATATAGTGGCTAGTGAACCAGTCATGCAGTCAATCAGAAAGCATTGAACTCAAGCCCTGTCTAAGTCACATCCTAAATATGTGGCTCTGGGTAAGAATCTTAAACTTTTAGTGACAGGCTTAGCTCTCTCAAACTATAATTGGAAGAATAATTGTGAATCTGATTTGAGAAAAAATTACCTTATCAAGAGCTCCATACACATATGAAAGCAGAAGTCAGATGAAGAAAAAAGAAATCTTTTAAACATTAAAATTTGTTCTCTTTAAAAAAAGTACATTGGCCAACTTCCATGTAAAATTATCCTTTCAAAGCAGTTAAAACTCTTTAAATAGACAATATTCCTACACTGCCTTGCTCTTTGGGGATAGCTTCTCTCCCATGTCACTTTTCATTTTTTAATGAGAGTCAGGTCTTCAGACTTTAACCCTAGGGTTCTAAGCATCCATTAATTAATCAATGTAAGGTAGTAAAAAACCACTGGGAACATTTTAGTCTTGTTGTTCTACTTACTGGATAGGTATTATTAGCAAGTCATTTCCCCTTTTTTCTTTCAAGTTTATCATAGATAAAATTCGGTAAATTATATTATCACTCCCTATATTCCAGGGTTGTTGTAAGGAAAATATATTAGAAAGGGCTAACTACCATGTCCATGGTCATTATTATGAGAGTGATTTTTTTCATGCTATGCATCATTTTTAAAATATTAGATATATTTTCACATTAGTCATGATGAAAAGAATTATAATCAATGGAAGAAATCACAAGAAAGGAGAAACAAAACAAAATAATGAAAGTGGAAGAGCAAATAGAATGCTTCCATCTATAGTCAGACTCCAAAGTTCTTTCTCTGGATGTAGATAGCATCTTCCATCATAAGTCTTTTGGAGTTGTCTTAGATAATACTACAGTTGTAATGAATGATAATACTCAATTTGGTAGAATAGTACCCCCCACTCGAACCCAGTCATAGCAGAACTAAAACTTTATCTAAAACTGTAGCAATCATCAAAACTATTTTGTATTGGCTAAGAAATAGAGCGGTGGACCAACATAATAGGTTAGGTACACAAGACTCAGTAGTTAATGATTATTGTAATCTATTTTTGATAAACCCAAAGACATCAGCTTCTGGGATAGGAACTCACTGTTTGACAAAAGCTACTAGGAAAACTGGAAAATCGTATGTTGCAAACTAGGCATAGACCAACATCTTACTCCATATAAGGTCAAAATAATGTGTACGTGATTCACACATAAAAGATGATACTATAAGAAAATTAGGAGAGCAAGAAAATGTTTACCTGTCAGATCTCTGGGGAAGGGAAGAATTTATGATGAAACAATAGACACAAAACATTGAGAAAAGAAAATGGATAATTTTGATTACATTAAATTTAAAAGTTTTTGCACAAACAAAGCCAATGCAACTAAGATTAGAAGGGAAGCAGAAAGCTGGGAAACAATTTTTACAGCCAGTGGCTCTGATGAATATCTCATGTCTAAAATATAGAGAGAACTGAGTCATATTTAAGAGAACATGAGTCATTTCCTAATTGATAAGTAGTGAAAGGGTATGAACAGGCAGTTTTCAGGGGAAAAAATTAAATTTATCTATAATCAGAGGAAAAAGTGCTCAAATTACTATTGACTAGAGAAATGCAAATCCAAACAACTCTGAAGTATCACCTCATACCTATCAGATTGACTAATGTAACAAAACAGGAAAATGATAGATGTGGGAAAATTAGAACGCTAATGCATTATTGGTGGAGTTGTGAACTGATCCAACAATTCTGGAGAGCAATTTGTAGCTATGACCAAAGGACTGTAAAACTGTGCATGCCCTTTCATTCAGCAGTACCATTACTAGGTCTGTATCCCAAAGAGATCACAAAAATGGAAAAGGACCCACAATAACGAAAATATTTATAACAGCTCTTTATATTGTGTAAACTAATTGGAAATATAGGGGATTCCTGTCAATTGGGGAATGACTGGACAAGTTGTGGTATATCAATATAATGGAATACTTTTGGGCTATAAGAAATGAGGAACAGGTGGAATTGAAAAACCTGGAAAGATGAACATGAACTGATGCTGAGTAAAGTGAGCAGAACCAGGAGAACATTATACACAGTCAACATCAGTTGTTCAATGACTGACTTTGATAGACTAGCCCTTCTCAGCCATACAATGATCTAAGACAATTTCAAATGACTCATGAAGGAAAAGAACTTTCAACGTCCAGAAAAGAACTATGGAGTCTCAATGTAGAAGCACACTATTTTTCGTTTTTGTTGCTTTTTTCTTTCTTGTGGTTTTTCCCTTGTTCTGATTCTTCTTTCACAACATGAATAATGTGGAAATATATTTAATATGATTGTACGTGTAGAGGCTATATCAGATTGCATGTTGTCTTGTGGGAAGGGAGAGGGAGGGAGGAAAAAATTCAAACTAAATATACCAGCAAATGTTGAAAACTATCTTTACATGTAATTGAAAAAAATACTACTAAGTGAAAGGGAAAAAAGAGCAACACCTCAACAATTTATTTGATCAGATCTTCTTCTTGTTTTGTTTTTAACCTGTCATTGTGGAAAGCAGCATTAAGTATGAAGCCCTCTGCCTGTGCCTGGGAAGAAGACCAGAACAGAATAAGACAGAGTGATAAAATACAGTAAAGAAAATTTGAATAAAAATCTTCCAATCAAATGAGGGAATATTTGTAAAGCACTAAGCACAGTGCCCAGCACATATGTTTTTTCCCCTGACACAAAACTGTTCTCTTTTTGCTATGTTCCATGATAACTAGTATGTCAGATATTACTGTCACTTATAAATCACCCAACAGGGTGACCCAAATAAGTACACATATCTGGGAAAGAACCTGACAATGGACAGTGAAGTGGGCTTAGTGATCCTATATATTATGCAATCCTGATCTGTTCTTTACTGTATAACAATAGGTCATTAGTTATTAAAGATCAGATTTCATTTGTGAGGTAAAGTAACCATAGTGATCTTTTAGCCCAACTCACTGATTTTAGAAAGGAGAAAATGGAGTCCCAGACAGGGAAATTGATATGGGCAAGGTGACATAGGTAGTGACTAACAGAGCTACTGATCAAACTCTTTTCTTTAGTTGTAATCAGATCCAAAGTACTTTCCTATTTTCTGCTAGAAAATTAAAACTACATATTCAAGTATTGAAAACATTGCAATCTGACATCCATGTAGTCCTCCAGGTCACACCATATTTCATTCTCTTCGTGTTCTAGCCAGACTGGCAGGGAGCTATTCCTGTTCCTTTCTCTTTCCCCCCTTCCATCTGACTCTAGGAATATTTCCTAAAATTTCCTAATCCTCCAGTGAAATGTAAACTCTTTGAAGTCAGGGCTACTTCCTGATTTCCTTTTCATTCCCAGTGCCCAGCAAGCTATCTTTCATTGAACAGAGTTGTTATTGTATTGACTGTGTTGAAATTATTTGAATTGTCCCTTTTATCTCTAATGATTTGGCACATGGTGCCATTATGTCAAATTTTATGTTCTTGGTCTCAAATACCATTGCTGACAGTGACTACAGTAATGAAATTAAAAGACACTTGATCCTTGGAAGTAAAGCTATGGTACATCTTTACAGCATACTAAAAATCTAATACATCACCTTGCTAAGAAAGGTCTGTATACTAAAGCTATGTTTTTTTTTTTCCAGTAGCAATGTATGACTGTGAAAGTTGGACTATAAGGAAAGCTGAGTGCCCCCAAATCAATGGTTTTAAAATGCGTTGCTGGAGAATACTTTGAGAGTCTCTGAGAAAGCAAGATCAAATCATTCAATACTTAAAGAACTTAATTCAGGCTATTCACTGGAAGGTTAAATCATGCTTGATAGATAGTGTCATGGAAGCAATGAACATGAGCTTGCACAGATTTCAGGAGATAATGGAGGATAGAAGGACCTGTCATACCTGTCCATGGGATCATGAAGAGTTAGACAAAACAATATCCCTTAATCTAGTTTGCCCTCTGTGATGAATTTTCATATTGAGTCTGGGTAAATATGGTAGTATTGGAGTCAGTACTTATATGTGAATGTTAGTTGTAAGAGATTGTAGAAAAAGGCACAAAGATAAAAATGAAATACAGTCATTTCTGTACAGACCAGAAATAAGGGCAATTTGGTACAGAGGAATGACTGCTGGATTCAGAGTCTGAAGATATGATCCTTTATCCTACCTGTCACTTGCTGCCTATGCAGACTTGGACAAGTCACATAGCACAGTGATGAAAACATAGCAGGTACTTGATAAATGTTTATTGACTGACTTATTGACAATGTCTGAGTTTCCTTTTTTTTTGCAAAGTGGAAGGGAGGTTTACTCGATGGCCTCTAAGATGTCTTCCAACTCTTATGCTATGATTGTGCTATATTAATCACCTACATTGACTATGACATCTATGATAATCATTCACATATGCAAATATGATATGAAAGACTGGGTAAGACATTAATGGACAAATCATTAGATGGGTTCTTAAATTATTGCAATGTTTAAAAATATTAGCCTGGGTGTTTGATACTCAATTATCTGCTAACAAGCAACACAATATAACAAACCATATGAAATAATAGATAGAGTTTTAGGCTTGAAGTCAGAAATACATGGGTTAAAATATTGTCTCAGACGCTGACTAGCCACGTGACCCAGGATAATTCAGTTAACCTTTCTGAGCCTCCGTCTCTTTTCTTCTGTGAAATGGAAATGATACAGAAGAGAACCTTCTTCAAAAGAGTTGTTTTGATGACTAAAAGAAATCATCTGTTCAAAGTGCTTTGCAAATATTCATGCATTTTGTAAATAACGGCTCTGGTTAAAATCTACTTATAAATGCTAATAAAGGGAGAAGAGGTTTACAACATAAAAACTGAGAAACTAAACAGTATTATTCATTCATTAAATGAATGTTCTTTACTCATCTAATATTTACAAAGCAGTATACTAAGTTCTAGGAGAGGGTAGAAAGAGCAAAGTTACATGTAATATTGGAATAGTGAAATTACACTGAGGGGAACCTAGAAAAAATGAGCCCAGCAAACTGCTGAAGATGGCAGATGATAGGAAGAGTTTACATCAGGGGGATTTGGGGAAAATAAGACAGTTTAAGACTAAGAGAAAAAAGCATCAAATTTAAAAATTAAAAGATGTTTGATAAATTTGTAGGTATCAAAATAAAAGGATGGCATAGTCATGTTGTCACTTAGGAAGATAATTCTGGTAGTAATCTAGAGCATATTTGAAAGAGAATAGTTGAAGAAGAGGGATCAATTAGTAGGGTAATATTATAGTTCAAATAAGAGAAACTGAATAGAGGTTTTTGTTGAGTGAATGGAAGAAAAATCACATAAGTGATATTGAGGAAGGTATTATGTACATAAAATTGACAAATTTTACAATAGAGTCATGCATTTGTAATTGTAAGAAAAAACCGAAGGGGGGGGGGGGAGTGTGTACAACGAATTCTTGTCCATATCATACTTGAGATGCCTCTGAGAAATCTAGTCCAAAATGTCATATCAGAAGTTGATGAGGGAAAAATAAGTGTGAAGAGAAAAAACTAAGGCTGGATATGTAGATATAGAAGACTGCATAGAAATAATCATTGAAACCATGGGATCCTTAATCACAAAAAGTGAATGTGTAGAAAAAGAATAAGAGAGAGCCCAGGATGCAGTCTTGAGGTTCACAAACACTTAGGGGAGAAATTTAATAGACAAAAAGGTAGAATATTTAATTGGTTTGAATGTACAGTGTTGTACTCAGATTCAAAAATGAAAAAAACAAAAACAAACAAACAATAAACAACCTGACTTCAGCAATGCAAGATGGGTCAAAATGGATTATATAGCTATCCACATCATAAAAAAAAAAAAAAAACATAAATGCATAAATAAGGAAAAAATGCCTTCCACCTCCAGAGAAAGAAGTGACGGAGTCTGAATATAGACTGAAGCATCCTATTTTTCACTTTCTTTTTTTTTCCTCCTTCCACAAAATGACTCATTTGGAAATGTATTTATATGGCTACACATATATAACCTAAATCAACTTGATTACCACTCAGGGACAGAAGAGAGAAGGGGGAGAGGGAGAGAATTCGGAACTCAAATGTTTAAAAAATTGTTAAAATTAAATGTTTTTACACAGAATTGGGGAAAATAAAATATTAAATATTAAGTGTAGGAAGCAGAGCAGTGAAAAAAAGCTACTCAAAAAAGTTAGAAAAAGTAATCCAGTGAGCCAATGGAGTAGTCAGTTGAGAAAAATTCTCCATTGCCACCACCTAACAAACTCAAATGGTTCTGTATAATTCAATTTAGTTACTTTTATGAGCTATAGGATAGTTCTCATTACACACACACACACACACACACACACACACACACACACAC